>BTHU01000002.1:25701044-26121044 GCA_036184795.1 Tokudaia tokunoshimensis | reverse complement strand
GGGCAGCTTGCAGTACATTTGCTGGAGGTGAGATATATTATTGTAATGACTGGAGTGCATTATGGGTTTTCACATTATTAGTAACTATGAATAGTTCAATTTTACATGATTGCCAGAGAAAATTATGATTAAATGCCTGTTTTTACTGTGTGCAGCATTAGAGATTATGTTAATTTCTCTTGCCAAGGCTTGCCTTAAGAGTATAGAAAACTCTGGGGGGGATATTCTCTTGAATATTAATAAAGATGTCCAAACTACTAGGTCCCAGGTCACTGTCACCAATTTGCTTTTAAATCCTGTTCTTCAGGATTAAGTCCCCTTCTCCCAATTTAGAGAAATGAAACCTTATTTTGGCCTTTGAAGATCACCATTGTCTCATTGAACCCCCATGCAAACTTGAAAGCTAAATAGCAACTCAAGTCCACTGACAAGAAAGATGAACTCTGTGATTGTCTTTTTAAAGTTTTGCCTGCTCCAAGAATGCTCTTAGATAAACTTGTTTCAGATTCCATATATGTAAGAGAAAAGAGGAGAGACAGGAAAGGAGAGGAAGAGGTAAGTGAAGGATGGGAAGAATGGAGAAGTGAAGGAGGGGTTGAGGAGAGGGGTGAGGAGGGAATCAGAGCCAAGATTACATAATAAAACAGGAATGGTGTTCTCCTTTGCTTCAAGAATTCTCCCTTATGCTATCGTCTTTGGCCTCTCTGGAAATGTAAGCCTTATTCTTTATGTATAAGCTCCCCAAGTGTGGAATACAGGAATAATAGCAACCAAATTTGCTCTTGCCTTAATACACAGAAGCACATGCCGTGTATGGCAAATGAGGATTATGGTTATAGAAGGAATTGAGGCTGAGAGTCAGCTGGATTTAAAGCTGGTTATGAGTAGGTTCATTGAAATCTTCGTCTTAAAGTGGAAAAAAGAAGCAGATTCTTCCCCAAAAGTCTTTAAAAAACAAACAAATAAACAAACAAACACACAAACAGTTCTGACAACACTACTTTGATTTTAGTGTAGTGTGAATATTTTTGGGCTTCTTTTATTTTTCTTTATTCTTGAGAAATCCATACAGGCATACAATAAAGTATTGTAACATCTACCCCCAATTTCTCCTTCCAAAACCCACAGTCCCTATAACATGTCCCTTTCCCAACTTTCTCCTCTGTCTCCATCTGTCTATCTTTTTCTCTGTCTTTCTTTCTGTCCCTTCCCCTGTTTCTTTATATTATGTACTAAGTCTAGTTAGTGCTTTCCACATGTGCACAGGTATGGGATTATTCACCAAAGTGTGTGAATCCTGTCAGTAATCTCAACCTCCAAAGGAATGGTTCAATCCCTGTCTCAAAAAACAAACAACCACATGCCCCAATAAAAGGAAAAAAGGTATATAAGTCTTCATCTGAATCCATAAATAATCAGTTGCCAATACTTGTTCTGTAGAGGGTGCTGCCTAAAACAATCTATTGCATTATGCCAGGAAATTGGCTGTCTTGATCTTATAACCATAGTATCTATGAGTCCATGAGTACAACAGCCATATCATGTTCAGAAGACAGCATTTTACAGTCCTGCTGATGGTTCATTCTTTCCATCTTCTCTTCCAAGATGCTCTCAAAGCCTTGTATTTATATAAGTGTTCATTCATGACCGGCCACCCAGCCTCTTCTTCTCAGCCAAATGTCTTTTCACTGACTGCTGTCCACTGCAGAGGAAAATGGTTTGATTGAAGGTCTCTGCAATAAACATACATTTAGAAGACAATTTGAGAACATATACATTTATCAAAATTACAGAATATTCCATTTTAGAGCCTATGACCTTCACAGCCCTAATTTCTTTTAAATGGGATTATAATACCAGACATGAGATACCCTCTCATGGAGGAGTCCTAAAATCTAGTCAGTAGCCTCATAATAGTCATGTCACATTAGTACCAATGGGTGAATCTTTTCTAGAAGGTCAGTATTGCACCATGTAGAGTCTAATGCTGTGTAAGACCACTGACATCTCTTCTCTGATAGCCTATCTGGCACCTTCTAAAACTTTGAAAGTTAGTTAGCAGGAAAGAAGCTGGTTGGTCTGCGATTGATTTCTGTGTGTGCCACTAAAGTGTGAGGTATCTTCAATAATAGAACCTTACCATGTATTTCGTGTGCACAGCCAAGGGCAATGCCAAAAGCCTTGCTGTTTTGGTAATCTCTGGGGCCTCCATGCCCAGTAACTAACAGTGAGCTGTGCTATGCCTTGCACATCAATTTTCATTTAACAGCCCATGCCTTCTAAGAGAGACATTGCTCATTTATGCAGGGTAATCTGTTTGATTATATATATATATATATATATATATATATATATATATATGTATGTATGTATTTTGAAATGAGTTTTTCTCCATTTAACACAATAATGTTTGCTAGAGTTTCTTTTATGTACAGCATTTATTGTATTGAGATATGCTCCCTAGCCTCTTTATGACTGTTATTAAAGGATGTTGAATTTTGTCAAAGGTATTTTCTGCATCTAATGGGACACTCATGTGTCTTTGAGTCTTTTTATGTGATAGATATCATTGATTGGTTTACATGTGTTGAACTGTATTGGAATGGAATGAACTAGGTCCTGATGAACTCTTAATCTGAGTTTGGATTACATCTGCAAGTGCTTTACTGAAAAACTTGGAACTATGCCAATCTGAGAGCTCTGTTTGCAATTTTCTTTTTGTTTATTTATTTATTTATTTTTTGGTGGTTTGGGTATCAGTATGGTGTTGGCTTCATAAAATAGCCTGAGTGACTTCCTTCTTTTTCTATCATGGAGCAATTTGAGTAGTGTTGGTATTGACTCTTCTTTGGAGTTCTGGTAGAATTCTGCACTAAACACATTTGGTCTTGGGTTTTTATGGTTGCAAGTCTTTTTACTACTACTTCAGTCTTGCTACTATTATTTTACTTGGATGAATCTAGATATGGTGTATGCATTTAGAGTTTTAGAGTATTCCAATATAATGGAATATATTTGTTATATTTGTTTTTGATTTTGATTTTGAAATGAGGACTCATTGTGTAGCCTCGGATATGGCTTGGAACTCAGTAAGTAGACTAAGCTAGACTAGAATTTATAAAGAACCACTTGCCTCTGCTTTATAAGTGATGGGATTAAGAGCACGTGACACAACATCTGGCTGTAATATAATTTTTAACAGTATTTTCTTAGGAATTTTTACATTTCATTGGTATGTCTTTTAATGTATTCATTTTTGTTCATGATTTTATTTTATTAATTTGGATGTCTTCTCTTCTTTGCAGGTTATTTGGCTAGGGGTTTGTCAAGTGTTTTTGTATTTTCAAGCACTAATTCTTGTTTACTGATTTTTTTTGCTCGTAATTTAAATTTTTTTCTACATACTTACGTTGATTATCTCTTCCTGTCAAGTGTTTTAGGGTTTGGTTCCTCCTTGTTTTTGCAAAGCATTATGATTCATAATTGAATTATTCACATCTCTCATTTTTTGATGGATGCACTTAATACTGTAATAAATGGTCCTTTTAAAACTGCCTTTATTGTGTTCCATAGATTTATGTAAGTGGTTTTTCATTTTCTTTCAGTTTTAGAATGTTTTTATTCACCTTCTTTCTGATTTCTCCAGTGACATAGTTATTATTCAAATGTGTATTCTTTGGATTCTGTGAGCTTACATAATCTTTTGTAACTTTTATTGCTGCTTCAGTCTTGCTTTATCTGGGTTGGGTCAAATGATAGAATATAGGGTGCTTTCTCAATTTTCCAGTATTTGTTGAGACTTTAGGTTTCAACCTAATAGGTGGTAAGCTTTGGAGAAAATTCCATAATCTTCTAAGAAATATATATGTTATTCTGTGTGTGGGAGAACTATCCTATAAATGCCTAATAGGTCCATTGATTTATGATATCATGTAGCTCCAACATACCTGTGTTTAGTTTTTGTTCAAATGATCTGTCTATAGGTGAGAATGAAATATTGAAATTACCAACTGTCACTGTGTTGGAATTAATCTGCAGTTTTACATTTAGCAGAAAATTTTATATGAAGTTGTGTGTACTGTGTTTTTTCATACACCTTTAGAACTGCAATATCCTTGGTGCTTTGTGTCTTTGATGAATATGAATTGACTTTCTTAGTCTATTTTAATTTGAAGTCTATTTTGTGCAATATTAGTTAGTATAACTAAACCTGCTTGGGTCTTACTTCATTTTTGTTGGATACTTTTTTCAACGTTTTACCCAGAGGTACAGTCTATTGTTGATGGTAAGGTGTGTTTCTTGAATGAAGACAACGAAAAGATGGATTCAGTTTTTTATTCAATCTCTTAGCCTGTCACTGATGGGATAGATAATAAGACTACTAATAGAGTTATGACGAAATATGTGTTAACTAATGCCATTTTTTGGTTTGGTAATATTTTTAGAATTATTTTAGCCAGCTTAGACTTATTTATTTATCTATTCCCTGTGCCTTCATGGTTATGTTTATCTTCTTCAAAATAAATTATTCCATTCAGTATCCTCTCTAGAACTATCCTAGTCATTACAAGGCTTTTAGATGGTTTTAATCATGAAAGGTTTTTTTTCTTCCATTTTAAAGTATCCTTTTGTTCAATATTACTGATAGTTTGGCTTAACAGCTGTAATCTTTCAGAACTTTGAATCTATGTTCCCAATCCCTCCTAGCTTTAAAAGTTTCCAGTCACGTGTTATTCTGATGAACCCACCTGTACAAGTACTTGAGCTTTCTCTCTCGCAGCTTTTGGATTTACTTTATTCTCTTGGTAGTATTTTGAGAATAATATATCAAGGGTAGTTTCTTTTCTCTTCCTGTCCATTTGAGTTCTGTGGGCCTCTCATACTTGGCTGGATATTTCTTTCTTTAGGTGTAGGAAATTTTTATTTTATGATTTTATTGAAAATACATTTTATGTCTTTGATATGGTATTCTCTTTTCTTCAATGCTCATCATCCATAGTTTGGGTCTTTGCATGGTGTCATAAAGCTCTATGTTGTGCTAGTGGGTTTTCACAAATGTACCATTGGCCTTACTGAGTAGTCAAGTCCCCTATCTTGTCTTGTAGCCGCAGCACCACTGTCTCCTACGTGACCCTTTCTATTGGTGAGGTTTTTTCCTGTGGTTTTTATTTAGTTTTTTGTTATTGTTGTGGCTTTTGAGTTTTTCATTTTTACCATCATTTTAGTTTGGGTTTTCTTCAACATTTCAGTGTTTTTTTTTTTTTTTAAAAAAACTTATTTCATTCAACTCTTTGTTTTTGTTCTTTTGGAGTTCATTTCTTCTTTGGATTGTTTGGCCACAGTTATAATTATTCTTTTAAATTCTGTGTCTGGAAGTTTTCTAGACTGTTCTGTAGAAGTTAGGACTCCTTGGGGAGTATTATTATGTGATTGGGAGAAAGACATATCACTGTGTGTGTGTATGTCTGTGTGTGTGCATGTGTATGTGTGTGTTCCTGCTCCTGTCTTCTGACTTATAAATGTTGAGTTGGTTTATTTCTTGAGTTTTTCTTCCCCTTTAATGTTTTCAAATTCTATTCTTTTTTTATCTTTTAGTGACCCAGTTTATGACATTCAGGAGAAGATAAAGTCTTAGTAGTGTTGAAATGCTGCTTTTCTCTGTGAGATTGCTCTTAAGGTCAGAGGTGCTATCCATAATCCTCCCTTGAGAGTCAGTTATATTCTAGGTCATGTTGAGCCTTCTGCTTGGCTAGCAACTATTTTTTGTGGAGGTACAGCAGTCTCTATCCTGGTGGGCCTTACTCTAAGGCCACTCTAGTTTCCTTCATGCACCTACAACTTTGACCACTGTGAATTATAAAAGCCTCCGCACATCTGCGGGTTGTTAATGTGCATCAAATCATGTTCACACCCTGAGTCTTCAGCATATGCTACTCTGGTATGCCTGTTGTCCTTATTTTGGGGAAGCTTTAACTTCTTTCCTGAGACTGCAACTTGGGACAAGGAGCTCCTTGTATTCCTGCATGCCTGTATGCTTCACCTGGAATTACCTGTTGGATTTCTAAGATCTTAACTTTGATGTTGGGGATGTAGTTCAATGTGACTGTATTTGCCTAATATGCATAAAGTTCTGGGCTCAACATGTAGCACTAGAAATCTGCATAACATTTGCATATTCATATAATTTGTTGAAGCAGTGAATATTAAGCATTAATATAGACAATTCAAAGTACTTCTGAATACCAGAACATCTGTCAATCACTCTTCATTCCATTCATTTGAATATCCTCTTAAAAAAGGCTACTTAGTTGAATCAAAGACAAGTAAGAACCCATGAGTCTATCTTATAGTTTTCTGTGCAGCGACACACTATTTTAAAACTAGCAGTCCTTTCATCGTATAAGTTTGTAAGGCATTTCGATGAGAAAGTCACTGGGCGGTCTACATCAGGATACGGTTAGAGACTTATGAACTACACCTACACATAAGTATCCACAAGTTATAACTTTCCATCGCTAAGAGTGATACTTGTCTGATAAATAAGTATAAATGTAGCCTGGTGGGTCTTTAGTTGCTGTTTTGAACCAGAATAGCAGAGCTTTTTATGAGAAAGTTCTTTGAAGCCTGACTGACATAAGATTAAAGCCTTGAGTTACATATGAGTTAGGTGACATTTGGCATCTGTGTGGGCTTGGGAGACAGCTGGATCTCAAAGGCTTCAACTACTACCTCATGCGTGAGTCACAAATTACCCAGCAGTGTCACTCACAGTAAGAACATTATGAGACATGAAATCTTATAGCCTGCTAATTTGTTACATTGATATTTTCCTGCTGTTTCCCCTTAGCTTCAGCACTACGCTTAAATATAAGGACACGAGGATGATTTTTTGCAGAAGTAAAGGGAGGATTAGAAGGATAGGTATGAGATGGCATGTAAATAAATATGACCCACCCTGTGGCCAATTCCATTGGGGGGAGGGGTAGTGCCCAGAAATTCAAGAACTTAACTGCTGCCTTATGTGAAGGGAGAGGAAAGTTGGCTGAAATCTGGGTCTATGGTAGTAAACCAAAGTCAACAATGTGCTGTTGACCCTCTGGGCATCTGAAGGTGAGGGGGAAGGATATCACTTCTTGCACAGGCCTTATGGATCTAACTTATTTCAGCTTCTATTAATAACTTATCAAACATCTGAAGAGATGCCTGATTAGTTGGATACCATTGGTATCAGAAAACTGCAAAACAAACAAACAAATAAGCAAACAAACCTGAAAGGCAAAATAATTAGTCAAAACTTATTTTTGACAAGAATTATAATAGATTTTTGTGGAAAGTAAATGGAAGGAGGAGCCTGGACTCTGGTGACAGATGCTGAAACGTGAAGTCATTGGATGCAGCAAACTGTGTGACAACGTTTTTCTTTTCATCTGTGATTAAGAACAATTTTTATATATCCCTCAGGCAGATTTTTTATATCATCTTCTGGAGGCCAATAGTTTCATATTCAAATCATGGGCTGACATTCTACTGAGAGGAACACAAATTCTTTTTAAATCTAGGTGACATCATGAGAGTCTGGATTAAGTAAACGGCAATTACTCCACTGTCTTCAGTGTTGTGGATAACAATAGAGTCAATTCTCAATTCGCAGGAGTCTGCTTACTCTTGACTTTGGAATTCATCTCTGTAATCTTCCTTAGTAGGTCAATGGATATCCATGATTAATCACCAACCTTGTCAATAGGAGGTAACTTGGGAACCATGGACATCATGCAGGCATCATGCAGGCTCACAGGCCCTTTTGTGTTCTTCTTCTCAATCACTTTCCCTTCTGGTTCTTGTGAGATAGGTGCTTCACATATTTCTGACTTCCCTTACACCCCAAAAACTATCCCCACTTCCCTCACTGTTACAAGAAACTTTATTTCTCATCCTAAGGAAAACAGAGCTCTCACAATCCACTTTATTTTTCCACTAAGTATGCAATAACCTCTGTCCTCTTACAGCTACCCGCCCTCTGCTTTCTTCATCTGTTTCCTTCCTACTATGGGTTCCATTCCCTTCCCTATTTATGTGCTCAAAATTTTTCGGTCCCTCACCCAACAGTTTCTCACACAACTCTTCCTGCTTCGCAACTTTCTAAGCTATTTTCCCCTCCAAAAATATAATTGCTAAATACAAAGTACGTATTTGTTGCATTTTTCCCCAAGTCAATTTCACTGAGTGTCCCATAGCAATTGAGCTTCTATCTCTTTCTTTCTAATGAAACATTTCCTCCAGTGCCCAGCACCATCTACTTCTTCATTGCTAGATGTGTGTTCATCATTTCAGTTATTCATGTTTAATATCGAAATAACCATTTGGCAAGTATTTTGCTCCCAGCATTGTTTGAAGCATTGTCATATATATTATTTGATCTAGCAGCAGTATAATCTTGTGCATTGAGCAGTGTATTCCATAATTTATGAAGGAGAAATACAACTTCATTAGATACCACTGACAGTTTCTTTACCAGACCTGTTTTCCTCTTAGTTCCTGTAAAATGACTTTTTTTTTCATTTTTTATCTTTCTTCAAAACACATCTTTTATCCACAATTTAAATCAATCCCATTCATCTATGTGGCTGTCTTACTATTTGCTTTGTGTTGCATGTATCCAGCTGCATATTTAATACCTTTACAGTCACAGTCAAATCAAATCTAACCCATTATCTTTCCTTTCCCATTTTCAGTAGACATCTATATGATTGTATACCACACACCAGGGCTCGGTTTGCTGTTGTGGTGGTATTGTAATAAGCAAAACATGACCCCAACTTTAAGGATCTGGAGATGGACATGTCAACAACTGCAATACAGAGTGTAGGTGCAAGGATAAAAGTCTGAGAAATAAGAGGGGGGAGATTTTAGCTGTCTGCTGGTTTGATGGAAGCCTTCCAGAGGAGTAGAATGGTTTTGATTTTTTTTTAAGTCTGTGAAAGGATTTCTAGGTAAGAAAGGAAAGAGGAAATTGCCATTTATTGTACTTGGATCAGCACATGCAAATGTGTGAAGGCTTTAGAGAAAGAATGGCAAGTGAAGGTTCATATGGCTTTCTCTACTAAGTCACTATTAAGTTATTTATCTAGGAAGCTTCTGGATTTCTCTTCCAGTAGCAAATAATGTTACTACCATTATTTCTGACTATTTCCCAGTGGTCTTTTGAGCCTGTTATATTTGCTCTTTCTATGAAAAGTACTCTGATTTAAAGTTCTCATAAATCAGTGTAGAAGATTTATTGCTAAAGATTTTATAAAAAAATTGTGTTCTCTGTAATCAAATAATTTACTTTGTTCAGTAATAAGAATGCTTATATATATAGGTGTCTTATTGTGTTAATTTAAAGTTGTGCTGGCTTTGGATTTTGAAACATAGCTAAACTTTTCATTTCATTATGTTATATTTTGTAGTGCTGAAGATCAAATTCAGGGCCTTATGCAGGTTAGACAAGCATTGTACCGTGTAACTCTTCTTGCAATACACAATCAGGATAAAGACATTTTGAAAACTACCCTGTCAATGTGAAATTGATTTTAAAAAGAACTCGCTATTTTTTTGTAACTTGTGGAAAGTATTCTTGTCATTAGAGTTGTCTGGGAAGCTGTGGTTATATCAAGTGGAAGAAGGCTCAAGGGGATCAATAAGGGTAATTTAGAGAAGACTGTGAGGAAAAGAATATGTCAATGTGTCAGAAAAAGGGCTTGGGATGTGAAACTTATTTAAGAAACTATGAATGGAGCCAGAAAAGTGAGATTCAGGCTATTTGGTGAGGCAGAAAGAAAAGGTAATATTGATGGGGGCAGTTCTTATGCAACCATGCTCTAGCTGTTCTGGGCCATGAAACAAGGTGGTTCCAAATGAGTCTTAATAACTTTCACAGAAAGCTTCTGTGTGATGACAACGCTTTATGTCTTAGTCCTACCCCCACCCCTGATTTAGCTTCACTGTAAAGTTATAGGCAGTAATAATTGTTTATTTCATGAATGGAAGAAACCGAGGCAGAGAAGCTAGGAGCTTTGCTTCGGATAAGAGGAGCCATAAATGAACCAACCTGGTCATGCCTGTGCCCTGAGATCTCATCTTATTGCAGAACCTTGACTCAAAAAAAAAAAACAAAAAACAAAAAACAAAAAACCAAAACAAAAAAAAAAAAACCCAGTGAAATGAAGTAAGCGTGAAGGCAAATGAAGTTACACCAAATTCTAGGCTTCTCAAGGGCTGGCTCAGAAAAATTGTGCACATCAATATTAAACCTAGAGATACAATAAGAAAACATTTCTAGAAAGTGTCTGAAAGCATGGCCATCCTCATTTTTTAATTGGTTTTAACCTATACTTAGTTGTTCAGATAGTTTTCTTGTTTCATATAGTCGTCATAAAACTTCTCTATTAGCATACGTATATGATCCCACTGCATCTCTTAGTTTGGTGCCTGGGAAGTTTGGTCACTGTATGAGTTGGTATTTGGTTGTCATCTTAATATGACAGATATTGAAAAACTATTGAATTGACACATTCTGACAAGACCTTCTTTTCACAGTTCTAAGCATTTAAATGTTCAAAACTGTTTAGTTTTTCATCACTATTTTTTTTCTCAGTAAGAGTGACAAGGCAAAGATGGAAATTTGTGTCCTTCACAGTGTCCTTTTTCTATGAGACTGAGTATTTGAATCCTGAATAATGACTAAAAGTACTCAAGTGCTCTTTGTAGACAACCTAAAAAATTAAAAGAATAAATAAAAGTTTACCTAAGGAATTTGAATGTGTGCATAAATTTATATACATATGGGTGCATGTGTGTGTGAGACCATGTGTGTGCACATTTACACTAAGCATTTTGCCAATACTGGAAACAATTTTGACAGTCATTGACAGTCACCAAATGGGCAAATTACCCTCATTGTTTCCCTTGTAGAAGGTCAAGATAACAATGACCTCACAGTTGGCAACTATCACCCAGAATGCAAAGCAATTTTTAGTCATTAGAGAGAAGAAATGTTGTCCAATGTGCTTTTATTACTTGTGGTTGTGACTAACCTGCCAAGAACCAACCCAAAGAAGGAAGGGCTTTTTTTTGGGGGGGGGGTCACAGCTTGAGGGAATAGTCTGTCATGGTAGGGAAGTCATTAGGTGGAACTGGCTTTCAGCTGGGAGTTCTCAATTTTGCACATCTCAATGGAAGGAACGGGAAGCAGGCATGCAGGTGGCAGCTGGCAGCTGGCAGCTGGCTTTCCTTATCCTTTTCTTGTTTTTTTCTGTCTTTCTGAAACTCAAATCCATGGAAAGATGCCATTTACATTTAGAGTGGGTCTTCCTTTTAAGTTAAGCTACTTGGGAAAATTTTTCACTTGCCTAGAATAAATTTCCTATGTGATTTTAAGCCCAGTGAATTTGAAAAGAAAAACGAACTATTATACAAAGTTAAAGAGAGTGTATTGAGTCTCCATTTTGGCTCATTGAACTTGCTGTCTCCCATTGAAGATAATTGCTTGAGTATCCAATGAATAAAATAACAATTCTGTATCCAATTTCACCAAGTTTTGGCTTATGTTGATTATGCACAACAATGCACTCCCTATCTGGCATCATAGGGTGTATTGTAAAGAAGATTATTTTTATGATGTGTGTTCTGTTGGCATCCCACTATTAGAGGGATTGGTACTAAAGTCTTTTTTGTGGAAAGTCTAGCATAATGTTATTCCCATTTTGGGAAGCCATGAAAACTTTTGAAAAGTTTATGAATATTAAGTTGGTGCTTCTTCCATATCAGGCAAAAACACACATAGACAAGATTCCTCAAAAGAGAATTTTCCACTGAGAGTTCTGTAGTTCCTTTACAGACTTAAATATATGAGAAAGTTTAAGGCAACCATTGATTTAATTCAGATAAGATGGTATCAGTAGATATGACTTTATAATACATGTGTGAGCCCAAAGGTGCTTTTCCCATACAAATTGTCCATACCACCAGAGAGGGACTTTAGAACAGAGCTTTCAGAGCAACATGAATATGAGCCTTCCATGCAGTGTTCATGTTTTCAGGAGTCTCTTCTCAGAAAGACTTGTCCATGATCTCTCTCTCTCTCTCTCCATCTCTCTCTCATATGTCATATATAAAACACAATAAAATATAGGCAACATAATTAGAGTTAAGAAACCATATTCATGAATGCTTGAAGCTACCTAAATCACAAAAAAAGAATCAGTGTAATCTTATCTTGCATTGTCCAAACAGCAGTGTTGTAAGAAGTTAGCACTAGTCAAATGGGGTCTTAATGTTTTCTCTTTGTTTCTCTATATTTTCGAAAAGGACCTTAAAACTCATGAAAAGATGTCTCTCAGCCATTAAAAACAAGGACATCATGAATTTTGTAGGCAAAAGATAGAACTAGAAAATATCATCTTGAGTGAGGTAAACCCAGACCAAAAACAACATGCATGGTATATACTCACTGATAAGTGGCTATTAACCAAAAAGTACAGAATACCCATGATGCACCCCACAGACTCAAAGATGCTAAAAAAGAATGAAGGCCTAAGTGGGGATGCTTCCATCCCACTTAGTAGAGGGGACAAAATAGTCATGGGAGGCAGAGGGGGGGGAGAGACCTGGGTGGGAGAGGGGTGGGCAAGGGAAATAGGGGGGGGCAGGATCAGGTATGCGGAGAGACAAAATGATGCCCAGAGGGTCAGGAGAATGAATGGAAATATGCAGCTGCTGGGTGTGAGGGCAGGGTAATTTCTAGGAAGTCCCAAAGACCTGAGATGGGGGAGGCTCCCAGGAATTAATGCTGGTGACTTTAGTCGAAATGTCCAACAGTGGAACCTGAAGAGACTACCTACAGTAGACAGACAAGTTCCCCAGTGGAGGGATGGAGACACCAACCTACCTACACAACTTTTGACCCCAAATTGTTCCTCTCTAAAATAAACACAGGGACAAAAATGGAGCAGAGACTAAAGGAATGGCCGACCAGTGACCAGTCCAACTTGGGATCTATCTGATGGGTGGACACCAATTCCTGAAACTGTTACTGATGCTGTTATGCTTGTACACAGGAGTCTAGCATGGATGTCCTCTGAAAGGATCTGACCAGCAGCTTACTGAGACAGATGCAGATACCCACAGCCAAGCATTGGACTTAACCCAGGAACCACAGTCTTGAAGGAGCTGAAGGGTATGGCAACCCCACAGAAAGACCAACTCTTAACCTGGACCTCTGGGAGCTCCCAGAGAGGGAGCTATCAACCAAAGAGCATATATTGGCTGTTCCAAGGCCCCAACTCATATGTAGCAGAGGGCCTCAGTGGGAGAGGGTGCACCTAATCTTGTAAAGACTTGATATCCTGGGGAAGGGGGTATTTCCAAAGGTGGGGCACCCTCTCAGAGGTGAAGAGGAGGAAGAATTGGGGACTAGGGACTTTGGGGTGTAAGTAAAAAAATAATTAATAAAAAAGATGTCCTTCATCAATGAGAGGAGAGGCCATTAGTCCTGTGAAGGCTTGATGCCCCAGTGTAGGGGAATACCAGGTCAGGAAAGTGGGAGAGGTGGGTTGGTAAGCAGGGGGAGGGAGGATGGGATACGGGGTTTTCAGAGGGGATACCATTTGAAATGTAAATAAAGCAAATATCCAATTTTTTTTATTTTATTTTTTTAATTTACATTCCAAATCACTTCCCCTTTCCCGTTTCCTCCCTCCCCGAAAGTCCCATAAACCCCTTTCCCTCCCTCTTTTCTCCATTCAACCCCCTCTCATTACTCTGTCCTGGCGTTCCCCTACATCCAGTCTTTCCAGGACCAGGGGTCTCTCCTTCCATCTTTTTAGAAATCTATTGATATGCTGATTGTGTCTAGGGTATTCCGAGATTCTGGGTCAATATCCCCTTATCAGTGACTGCATACCATGTGTGTTCTTTTGTGATTGGGTTACCTCACTAAGGATGATATTTTCAAGTTCTGACCATTTGCCTAGGAATTTCGTGAATTCATTGTTTTTAATTGCAGAGTAGTATTCCATTGTGTAAATATACCACATCTTCTGAATCCATTCCTCCGTTGAGGGACATCTGGGTTCTTTCCAGCTTCTGGCTATTATAAATAAGGCTGCTATGAACATAGTGGAGCATGTGTCCTTATTGCATGCGGGTAAAGTCTCTGGGTATATGCCCAGGAGTGGTATAGCCGGATCCTCCGGGAGTGTCATGCCCAGTTTTCTGAGGAACCGCCAGACTGCTTTCCAGAGTGGTTGTACCAGCCTGCAATTCCACCAGCAGTGGAGGAGTGTTCCTCTTTCTCCACATCCTCGCCAACAACTGCTGTCTCCTGTGTTTTTGATCTTAGCCATCCTGACTGGTGTGAGATGGAATCTCAGGGTTGTTTTGATTTGCATTTCCCTAATGACTAAGGATGATGAACATCTCTTTAGGTGCTTCTCAGCCATTAGATATTCTTCAGGTGAGAACTCTTTGTGTAGCTCTGTACCCCATTTTTTAATAGGGTTACTTGCCTCTCTGGAGTTTAACTTCTTGAGTTCTTTGTATATCTTGGATATTAGCCCTCTGTCGGATGTAAGGTTGGTAAAGATCATTTCCCAGTTAGTTGGTTGCCGCTTTGTCTTTTTGACAGTGTCTTTTGCCTTGCAAAAACTTTGTAATTTAATGAGGTCCCATTTGTCTATTCTTGATCTTAGAGCATAAGCTATTGGAGTTCTGTTCAGGAAATTCTCCCCTGTGCCCATATGTTCAAGGTTCTTCCCTAGTTTCCCTTCTATTAGTTTCAGTGTGTCTGGTTTTATGTGGAGATCTTTGATCCACTTAGAATTGAGCTTAGTGCAAGGAGAAAAGGATGGGTCAATTTGCATTCTTCTGCATGTTGACCTCCAGCTGAGCCAGCACCATTTGTTGAAAAGGCTATCATTTTTCCACTGGATGGTTTTAGCTCCTTTGTCAAAGATCAAGTGACCATAGGAGTGTGGATTCATTTCTGGGTCTTCAATTCTGTTCCATTGATCTACATGTCTGTTACTGTACCAATACCATGCAGTTTTTAACACTATTGCTCTGTAGTATAGCTTGAGGTCCGGGATACTGATTCCCCCAGAGGTTCTTTTACTCTTGAGAATAGTTTTAGCTATTCTGGGTTTTCTGTTATTCCAGATGAATTTTTGAATTGCTCTTTCTAACTCTATGAAGAATTGAGTTGGGATTTTGATGGGGATTGCAGCAAATACACCAAAGAGGAGTAGAAGGCAGGAAATCATCAAACTCAGGGCTGAAATCAATCAAGTAGAAACAGATAAAACCATACAAAGAATCAACAAAACAAGGAGTTGGTTCTTTGAGAAAATTAACAAGATAGATAAGCCCTTAGCCAGACTAACCAGAGAGCACAAAGATAGTATTCAAATTAATAAAATCAGAAACGAAAAGGGAGAGATAACAACAGAAACTGAGGAAATTCAAAAAATCATCAGTATTCAACACAACTAGAAAATCTTGAGGAAATGGACAATTTCCTTGACAAATACCAAGTACCAAAATTAAATCAGGATCAAATAGACCATCTAAACCATCCTATAACCCCTGAAGAAATAGAAGTTGTCATTGGAAGTCTTCCAACCAAAAAAAGCACAGGTCCAGATGGTTTTAGTGCAGAATTCTATCAGACCTTCAAAGAAGACCTAACACCAATACTCTTCAAACTGTTCCACAAAATAGAAACAGAAGGAACACTACCCAACTCGTTCTATGAAGCCACAATTACACTAATACCAAAAGCACACAAAGATCCGACAAAGAAAGAGAATCTCAGGCCAATCTCTCTTATGAATATCGATGCAAAAATACTCAATAAAATTCTTGCCAACCGAATCCAAGAACACATCAAAACGATCATTCACCACGATCAAGTAGGCTTCATCCCAGGGATGCAGGGATGGTTCAATATAAGGAAATCCATCAATGTAATCCACTACATAAACAATCTCAAAGAAAAAAACCACATGGTCATCTCATTAGATGCTGAGAAAGCATTTGACAAAATTCAGCATCCTTTCATGCTAAAGGTCTTGGAAAGATCAGGAATTCAAGGCCCATATCTAAACATAGTAAAAGCAATTTACAGCAAACCGGTAGCCAGCATCAATCTAAATGGAGAGAAACTTGAAGCAATCCCACTAAAATCAGGGACTAGACAAGGCTGCCCTCTCTCTCCATATCTTTTCAATATAGTACTTGAAGTTCTAGCTAGAGCAATTAGACAACAAAAAGAGGTCAAAGGGATACAAATTGCAAAGGAAGAAATCAAACTATCACTATTTGCAGACGATATGATAGTATACATAAGCGACCCAAAGAACTCCACCAGAGAACTCCTACAGCTGATTGATAAACGACTTCAGCAAAGTGGCCGGATATAAAATCAACTCAAGCAAGTCAGAAGCCTTCCTATACTCAAAGGATAAGCAGGCTGAGAAAGAAGTAAGAGAAATAATACCCTTCAGGATAGCCACAAACCATATTAAGTATCTTGGCGTGACTCTAACCAAACAAGTGAAAGATCTGTATGACAAGAACTTCAAGTCTCTGAAGAAAGAAATTGAAGAAGACCTCAGAAGATGGAAAAATCTGCCATGCTCATGGATTGGCAGGATTAATATAGTAAAAATGAGCATCTTACCAATTTTTTTTAAAAAAAGATGTCCTTGATGTTTTTGTAAAAAGAATTCTGATCATTCATTTTTAATTAAGTGTGCGTGTGTGTGTGTGTGTGTGTGTGTGTGTGTGTGTGTGTGTGTGTCCCCTGGGGGACCTGCCGATTCTCTGGAGTTGGAGTTATAGGAAGTTTTAAGTTAGCCAGTGTGGCTTCTCTGAGTGCAGGTCTTCTTAGGAGCAGAAAACACTCTAATTTGCAGAGTCATCTCTCCCCCACCCCATGGTTTCCCAAATCGTAAAGTATTAATTTCAGTTAAATCATCGGAATCATCTGAAAGCAATTCCTAAGTTTGTACAAAACCACTGTGCCATTTTTTTCTGTTTGAGTTTCAGGATACCACCAGTCTTTTGGCCTCTAGTTGAGGTTTTTTTTTCTTTCTTTCTTTCTTTCTTTCTTTCTTTCTTTCTTTCTTTCTTTCTTTCTTTCTTTCTTTCTTTCTTTCTTTCTTTCTTTCTTTCTTTTTCCATCTGATACCATATATTTAAGCAGGTCAGGAAGCTACAAAACACCAAAACTTCTCCTGGCCTTCACAATATGTAGAAATGCAGTAAGATGTGGCTTAAGCAATAACATTTGTTACATTAAGCCAGGGGAATTCTGAGGCAGCTTGTCACAGCAGAAGAGCTTAGAATATGCTGACTAGTGTTAAGTGTTAACATTTTTTAATATATTCTGTAGTTTTGAGAAACTAGATTGTTTTTAATACTTTTGACATTTTAATTTTGTTGATGTCAAATACGATATACTTCAGCCACAAAGGTTTAAAGGTCCAAATGGGAATTCTTCCGAGGATTTTTAAAAATAGATTATGCTGATGGCTAGGATCATTGGTGCTCCTATGAGCTGAGCTGAGTTGAAGACAAACAGTGTAGTTCTACAGTGGCCTGAGTTTTAAATCCGCTTTATCACTAATACGTAACCCCAGAACGTCTTCTTGGAGCCTCTTTCTGTACATTCAAATGATAGATCATGTCAAAGACACTGTTTATTGGAATTCTACTATTAATGCATTGTAAACAGAATACTCCGAAGACATCATTCCATTTGCCTACCTTCTGCAAAGTTCCACTTTCAGGGAAAACTTTACATTTCCATCTGACGATTCATCTCCAACATTTTCTATGTTAATTCCCAAGAAATTTATTGAGTGGTTATCTTATAGACACCATTATTCACTTTGACTTTCTCAGAAAAACAATGGTATTTTGTAAAATGTTGGTAATTGAGAATGTGGAAAAGTAAAAATTTGTCTGGTGTTAGGATCAACCCAAATGATTTCTATTTGTTTCCAAATTCATTCATAATGTCTGAGATGTTGAGAGGTGTACAAAAACAAATGCATCACAGGAAAAACATGGGTGTTCCTTTAAAGGATTCAGAAATTATTTCTAATATAGGTATATGTTAAGATTTTTCTCCTGAATTTAGCTCTATAATGTAGTTCATTACTTCTGCTACACACACACACACACACACACACACACACACACACACACACACACACATCACACAGATAAACTTGTTTTTAAACCATTTGTTCTCTGAAAATGTATAATATAGTGAATGTATTAGTCTGGGTTATCTATCTATCTATCTATCTATCTATCTATCTATCTATCTATCTATCTATCTGTAATTTATTAGAGTGGCTTGCAAGTTGTGATCTGTGTAGTTCAACCTGGCAGTCTCCTGATGCAAAGGACAAGGATCTGGTAGTTGTTCTTTCTACAAGATGTCTTCAAGGTCCCAATCTGGTGCTGGAGTACCAGGGAAGTCCAAAAGAGCTGCCCATCATACACTATGCTGGAATTCTGAAAACGGTTCTAACACAAGTGAATGAATGCCTCAGGAACAGGCTGGATGGATTCACCAGTGAAAGTGAGAGCAAGCAGGTTAAAAAAAAATCATCTTCTTCCTTGTCTTTTTGTGTAGGCTGCACGAGAACATGTGGTCTAGATTTAGTGGTTTTTGTTTGTTTGTTTGTCTGTTTTACCTCATATGATCCAGTTAAGAAAATCCTTTACAGATATACTCAGCCACTTGGGTTTCACTTGGTTCTAGATGTAGTCAAGGTGACAACCAGGATTAGTCTTCACAGTAATGATCATAAAAAATATTATTCTTCCTCAATATTTTAAAAGCAGTAGATTTTGGTGGCCGGTGAGTTGGACAAGGGGCATAGGAAGAAAATTAAAGCCCTTGTAAAGAACATAGACAGACTGTCCGATAATATGTAGGAATTCTTTGGGTTTGGAAATGAAGAAGTTTTTAAAGCAATTTTACTTTATTCACTTCAACAAATTAATTTTATACTGATTAATGGACACGGCAAATCACAGATACTTGGCTACTTTGAGTTCTGCTACTTCCATCTAATTATTATGTTGAAGACAGTCAGCTGTATCTGTCTCAATCTTTGAGTTGTGGTATTGAAATCTTTATATGTAGACATATACAACCTAATGAAATATGGTTTTATAGAGAACCTAAGTTACATCCTTTAGAAATATTTAACAAAAGTGAGTTGTTTAAACTAGTTCTTATCATAATAAATATTAATATTAATACTTCAAAAAATAATAAAAAACAGGATGTGTACAAGGGGAGATTCCCTGATTTCATCTACTTTATTAGTGTTTCATTTATTCTTGTTATTTTTTGTAATTAATCACTTCATTTGTTCCGCTTTAATTTTAATTTGGGAAATTGGAAACAGGATGATTCATTATAAGCTTTTTTAAAGAATGACACAAATGCTAAATCTTTTATTATACTTAATAAAAAAACAAAGCTTGTCATTCATAGGTAAACATATATTGGCCAATAACCATGCATTATTAAAAATGTGTTTTTTTACCTATATGGGTTACTTTACTTTTTAACTGGCTTTGTGACTAACTGAAAGATGATGGGTTCTATCATGTTTCGATAAGTGAACAACTTTCCTACCAAGATTAAAATCAATGTTCCTTGAAGAAGCAACTTTGGAATTGCAAAACCTCTTACTGGGGTTTGTAAGGTTGAATAAGGTTGTTGGCAAAAGAGATTAAGAATCCTTCGGGACAAGAAGCTCATAAAATTTCTGCAACCACACTCAAGAAAAATGATTGTTTTCAGAATTTAATAACCTTGGGCAAGAAGGTAACCACAACCAAATGACTTCTGGAGACGCTGAGACTACCTTTAAAGTTGGAAAAGGAGAAACATAGGAGAGAATAAAATTATGGCCTCTGAAACAAAAGGTATACTTATAGAAAAAGGAGATTTAAAAAGAGACACAAATGGGAGGATATTGGGATATTTGCAGGAGAGAAGCAAGGGAGAGAGGGGAAGAGGAGAGAGAGAAAGAGAGAGAGAGAGAGAGAGAGAGAGAGAGAGAGAGAGAGAGAGAGAATATAAATATTAGCTACAGAATAGATCAAGAAAACACATATTTAAATAATCTTAAGTATTCTACATGGGTTCCAATTTTTTTCGTGCTTAAAATTCATTTACATTCAAAGCAATGGAGGAATTATTGACTTTTTCAGTTAAATCACTGTGCACATTTTTAAGTGGATCTCTGAACATCCAAATTATGAATCACATTATGATGCAGGGAAACTGATGGTTATTATGAACCATTATTTATTCTCACTTTTAAAAAAAAACATAAAGGGACTAACTTTACAACAGGTTAGATTCTCTGAGAAACTGTCATTGAGATAAAAATTAACATGCACAAAATTAATTAGCCAAAGCTCTCAGGATCAGCCATCACTGAAAGAAGAGAAGGGAGCAGAGGGTGTAGTTGGCCTGGGGCCTGCTGGGAGGGCCAGGGTCTCATACCAGCTCAGGAACCCCCAGTGATCAGTTTCAACTTTGCAGATTTGTTCTTCCTGGCCAAGGGCAGTAAGCTGACAATGCTCGTGCCCCTAATGTCCTTAAGTCTTCAGGACAAATGGTGTTTATGCTCTACATTGGAACCTGTGTGACTTGAGAAAGTGTTGTCATTAGAAAGAGAGCTAGGTTCCACTCACTGACTACATTATGAGCTGTCCATTATTGGACTATATATTTGGTTTCACACAGTCTGTTACCTCATTAACCTACTACCTATCTGATTGGGGCAGGGAGGTATGAAATGAATTAGCAGCTGTGAAAGACTGTCAAATAGTAAATAATAAACATTGGCTCCCTCCCAATGTTTTAAAGAGATTAATACATTCTTTTACTTTTTACCTGGGTATTTTCACCTTTACATATCCTGTATCGACTTGCTATTTTGGAGAAGAAAATTAACCCTATAGAGCTATGCTTTCTAACATGTCGTCCTTTGTGCTTTAAAGGAAGAATTTTTACATGGTAAATTTCCAGTTGCATTATATTTTCCTTCTTATAAGGAAGAAGTGGCTAGATAATAGAAATAGCTGGCTAAGTCCATTTGACCACTAGACATTGTGAGAGTGTTATATAGTTATTTCTTATGTGTGATACAGTAACAACACTTGAGAAATTCTCAAAATGATAAATTCTCTGCTTCCCAGCTCAGACTATTCCAGAGAGGATATCCGTCAGTTTATGCTTTGATTTAATGCACCCTGAAGTTTGAAACCTGCTAGAATAGTTTCTCAGTCAGGTCCCAACAGGAAACAGGCGTGTATCTGAATCAAGAACTGTCTCAAAATTGCCTAAGGTATAAAGAAATCACAAAGAGTACTGGGTACCCTGGGAGATTGGAATGACAAGAGTCACACGATTCTTAGTCCTGAGGTAATTGAGGAATAACAGCATGCCAATCACCAAATTGTAGAGCAGGGTACTGTGAGGAGACCCAAACCGGGATAAGAGCCACACCAAATTTTCTACAAGAATGAAATTTCTCCTCTTTATTTTCCCTTGAGTTTTCCAATGGCTGAACATAACCAGAGACGATAGCTGGACCTACTATGTTTTGCACTTACCAGATAGGAAAGGGTAGAAGGAGGTGGAAATGCTCTGCCAAATATATCAGATGTATGTTGTAAAACATCAATGCAGTTAAGCACATTACAGATCTTTCAAACATCCTCTCAAATGAAAGGTACACATTTAAAATGTGTAATTCATTAAGTGAAAGTTCAAAGTTGGCCAAGCTAAGCAGTTCATAATACAGGAATAAATCTCTATATGGTTACACCATCAAGGAAGATGCTTTCTGTGACAATCCTGGTTAGCACTGTAGTGGGCAGCTATATGCAGTACAGAGGACAAAAATGTTTGAAGTGCTTGTCCTCACTTAAATCCAGCATAGCACACTGAATCCATCTGTACCTGTGGGACATTTAATCTGGAAACGTTGTTTGCATACTGCATAAGTCTCAGAAGTTTCTCATTCTTGCGTTGTATGTAAACTTGGTACTGAGACTATTCTGTCTGCTACTCTGACTGAGGGTAATATTTCTCACCCATATTTTTTACTTTTTTCTCTGACTGTGGTTTTGTTTTTATTTTTCCCCAGAACTTGACTTCCAGGAAAACAGCCATTTGGATTTCTTACAGCTAGTTAACCAGCTAGAGTGTAAATTTATTATTATTCAAATAATATTTTTTCATCGTTATCACAACAAAAATTTTAGCGTGTAAATTTTAAAACACATGAAGTTTGAGAGAAAAATGAGCTGCCATTTATGTCTCAGCCAGTTTCAACAATTATCAACATTTGCAAAAATGCTTTCCCCATACAGTGTAATTTAGATTTTTAAAAAATGGCATTAGCTTTTTAGTGTGAGTTTGTGTATAGAAGTGGAAGGAACATATTTTGGAATTTAATGGATGTGAAATATGTTTCAGTTCATTGCTTATATCATTTCTGTTATTTGGAGCATTTTTAGTTATTTTTTATATGGTAGAATAAATTGCATTTTTAATAGTATTTTGTATGCTTGCCTGAGGTAACACATTCTCATATTGAATTATAATTCAGTAAGAAAAATGTATTATTTTTCTTAAATCGAGCATCAATGTTGTTGATCGAATAGAACTTAAAGCCTGGGGTTTAAAATTGTATTTCAGCTAATGTTCAACATTTTCTAATGGATAGTATGTAAGAAATGATTATAGCCATTTACATAGGAAAATATTTAAATGTAATGTTTCTAGGTGTAGACATTTTCTTAAATTCATACATATATTCTCATTCTTAGATTATTATGATATTGCATATTTATATGGTAAGCCTGGGTGTAACATTATAGCCATTCAGGAATGATATTTTTGTGTAAACACTCAAAACTAATATTAAGGAAAAGGAAGAAGGTAAAAGCATCACTCTCCAAGGCCAGGGACCAGGTTAGAACTAGAGATAGACTGGTTGTTTTTTATTGTCAATTTGACATAAACTAGAAGCACATAGGTAAAAGGAACCAAAATTGAAGAATTGCCCCCATTGGTTGGCCTGTGGATCTGTGTTGCCAATTTACATGACATTTTCTCTTATTGATAATTGAAGTATGAGGCCCAGTCCAATCTGGTGGGTGCTATCCCCTAACAGATAGGCATGGGTTGTATAAGCAAAGTAGCTGGACACAATGCTGAGAGCAAACTGCTAGTAGCCATTGTTTCTACTTCAGTTTCTGCTTCAAGTTCCTGACTAGCTTTCCCAGATGGTTGACTATAACCTGTAAGCTAAAACCAAGCCTTTCTTCTCTGAGTTGCTCTAGGTCATGGTGCTTAGCAACAAACAGTACAAGGACTCTAAAGAGAATCTGTGAAAGAATTTTGAAGTTTCATTTATACCAATGGATATGCCAGAGTCATTGCCAAATAGAGTCTATATTTTCCATAAAGATACTTATAAATTATAAGACACATCCTTACATTTTACCTTGGAGCATAGAATGAAGTATATTTTTCATAACAAAGGAAAAAGAAAAGAAAACTAAGTTGGTCTTGGCATTGCAATCACAAAGGTCTGTTCTTTCTTTTCCCATTCTGCCAATAAATTTAAAGTGATTATGGTTTTTGCACATACACATAGGAATAACAAAGAAAGTTTGCTGATCTCAGAAACCACCCATACCAAGTGGATCTTTCCATGTGTTTTTCTATGTTAACAGATGAGAGAGGAGAGCTGGTCATAGGGATCCATTGAAATGAGCACACTTGCTTTGTATACCCTTTTCATTCTTCAAGAAGGAGCAAAGAGGGAATGAGAAGTGTTCTCATTCGGAGAAAGCAATATTCCTTTTGTATGTGGATTGGAAGAGGCAGCAATGTTATCCTCTAAGCCTCAAGTTCCTCCCAAAGGCCCCACCGAGCCCTGTTTGATTCCAAGTCCATGTAAGACAATGATTCTGTTGTTCAGCAAAAACCTACAAACTGACCTTACACTCTGGAGACCTGCTGAACTCCCATAAGGTCTCACTCCTATACATTTCATGCATGTTACTGACACTGTTGAAAGTGATGTCATGTGACATCCCCAAACATTACATCACAGAAAACAGTCCAGTAGCATCATAAAAATTCAGTTCTTGTACAACTTTGAAACTTGCTTCTTCTAACGGGTACATAATCCTGTCCCCATGTTGACATGAGGATCAGCACTCATCTCCTTTTGGGCCTCTACAGTCTTCTTTCTACACATAGCTTTTGGAGTCACTGTGCTTATCCCACCAAGTAGGTAACGTTACAAAATACTTGCAGCTTTCACAGACTGCACCTGAAATTGGCACTGATCCCTTTGATGGTTTGTAGATTCTCTTAGTTGCAGTTGAGTGCCATGTCACCTGCAGCAGTGGCCAGGAGGTCAGAAGCATGAGGCGTTGGGTTTTGTGAGCTGTTTCTGTGGCCTAACGTACAACAAAGTTAAGATATTTATTCGACTTTATGTAATTAGTCCCTTGTGGCTTTGATGTCAGTGACTAATAATACCTATTTTTTTTTCTGACAGAAATTGCTACATTTAAGAAAGAAATATAAAGGGCACTCATTTTAGGAAACTAATGTAGTAGTTTAATTGGCTCATTAGGTTCCATCATTGCCAACTGATTTTCTTCTTTGAAATAATTTTCATAATAACTTCCCTGAACTTTCGCCTGAAAATAAATGGGGAAGATTAACTAAAATTTTGCTTTAGGTTGTAGATAATTAGTGATTTTTGTGTTCTTCAAATGTCTCTGTCATAAGCTCAGAGATGAGAATTCTAGGTTGTTGCTTTGCAAAAGGCCAGTTCTGGGCTATCCACACAGACTGGCATTCAGAAGAGTGAAATGTGACTGTGATCCCAATGTACAGTTACTGTGGTGTGGTGTAGTGGTAGAGGCAAGACTCCCCTGCTGTGGGCACCAGTAATCCTATTTGCAAACTGTCTCTCCCAGAAATTTTTGCGGATCCTACTGAGATGAGAACTTTACAATGAGTTTGAAAAGGTTACATTAGATGCATAATGTGTAGGTGGTATGTTTTCAAAATTTGAGTGGTTATGAACTCTTCATGAAAGGGAGAACAATTATATTCTGGTTCAACAGGGACTGCCCATTACAACTGGCCAGCTTGTTTCTGGAAAATCATTGGGTATTTCTGGTTGCCGTCTGAGCACTCTGAGTTTGCAAAGTGTCAGAAAGGTTTATATTGCTTTTCTGATTCCTCTGGGTTTGATCTTTCCTGAAAGTTGAGTATTTTCAATTCTGTAGGATAGAGGAACTGGCTCTCTGGAGTGGATATCCTAGATGTCTCTGAGAACACGAACAGGAATCTAGACTCCATTTTCTGTTTTGAGCCCACAGAAGGAGGAATGAACATTTGAACTTCAACCTACGGATGATCCATGAGGGTGTGAAAACAGAAATCATTGCCTAGAGTTATTAATAAGAAACAAAACTATATTGTGCCTTCTTAAACTATGGTGTATTACCCTCTGTGGAGGAGAACATAATGATTTTCTTTCTGAGAACTACTTTTCTATTGATCCTTTATATAAACAAATGTATGTATTTTCTACCTCAGGGAAAAATCCAGACAGAAAAATGAAGTATCTTAATAGACTGATATTTGAAAAAATGAGTTAGGAATTTTAGATTGCAACAATACCTTCTTATAGTTGATAAAAATCCATCCATGTTCTCAGAGTATCCCCACTTAACACCTTAAAAATTCCCAAGCTTATATTGTCATATGAGTTAAGTGAAATATAACTCTGCTATGTTATGAAGACTTTTTTGTATTACTTTTAAAAGCAAAATTGGATTTCTACGAAACATTAAGAAGTCGCTTGGTACATACCAGTATATTTATTTTTTTTTTTTTTTTTTTTTAATTTAATTTTATTTTATTTTTTTAATTTACATTCCAAATCACTTCCCCTTTCCCGTTTCCTCCCTCCCCGAAAGTCCCATAAGCCCCCTTCCCTCCCTCTTTTCTCCGTTCAACCCCCTCTCATTACTCTGTCCTGGCGTTCCCCTACATCCAGTCTTTCCAGGACCAGGGGTCTCTCCTTCCATCTTTTTAGAAATCTATTGATATGCTGATTGTGTCTAGGGTATTCTGAGATTCTGGGTCAATATCCCCTTATCAGTGACTTCATACCATGTGTGATCTTTTGTGATTGGGTTACCTCACTAAGGATGATATTTTCAAGTTCTGACCATTTGCCTAGGAATTTCGTGAATTCATTGTTTTTAATTGCAGAGTAGTATTCCATTGTGTAAATATACCACATCTTCTGAATCCATTCCTCCGTTGAGGGACATCTGGGTTCTTTCCAGCTTCTGGCTATTATAAATAAGGCTGCTATGAATATAGTGGAGCATGTGTCCTTATTGCATGCAGGTAAAGTCTCTGGGTATATGCCCAGGAGTGGTATAGCCGGATCCTCCGGAAGTGTCATGCCCAGTTTTCTGAGGAGCCGCCAGACTGCTTTCCAGAGTGGTTGTACCAGCCTGCAATTCCACCAGCAGTGGAGGAGTGTTCCTCTTTCTCCACATCCTCGCCAACAACTGCTGTCTCCTGTGTTTTTGATCTTAGCCATCCTGACTGGTGTGAGATGGAATCTCAGGGTTGTTTTGATTTGCATTTCCCTAATGACTAAGGATGATGAACATCTCTTTAGGTGCTTCTCAGCCATTAGATATTCTTCAGGTGAGAACTCTTTGTGGAGCTCTGTACCCCATTTTTTAATAGGGTTACTTGCCTCTCTGGAGTTTAACTTCTTGAGTTCTTTGTATATCTTGGATATTAGCCCTCTGTCGGATGTAAGGTTGGTAAAGATCATTTCCCAGTTAGTTGGTTGCCGCTTTGTCTTTTTGACGGTGTCTTTTGCCTTGCAAAAACTTTGTAATTTAATGAGGTCCCATTTGTCTATTCTTGATCTTAGAGTATAAGCTATTGGAGTTCTGTTCAGGAAATTCTCCCCTGTGCCCATATGTTCAAGGTTCTTCCCTAGTTTCCCTTCTATTAGTTTCAGTGTGTCTGGTTTTATGTGGAGATCTTTGATCCACTTAGAATTGAGCTTAGTGCAAGGAGATAAGGATGGGTCAATTTGCATTCTTCTGCATGTTGACCTCCAGCTGAGCCAGCACCATTTGTTGAAAAGGCTATCTTTTTTCCACTGGATGGTTTTAGCTCCTTTGTCAAAGATCAAGTGACCATAGGAGTGTGGATTCATTTCTGGGTCTTCAATTCTGTTCCATTGATCTACATGTCTGTTACTGTACCAATACCATGCAGTTTTTAACACTATTGCTCTGTAGTACAGCTTGAGGTCCGGGATACTGATTCCCCCAGAGGTTCTTTTACTCTTGAGAATAGTTTTAGCTATTCTGGGTTTTCTGTTATTCCAGATGAATTTTTGAATTGCTCTTTCTAACTCTATGAAGAATTGAGTTGGGATTTTGATGGGGATTGCATTGAATCTGTGTATTACTTTTGGTAAGATGCTCATTTTTACTATATTAATCCTGCCAATCCATGAGCATGGCAGATTTTTCCATCTTCCGAGGTCTTCTTCAATTTCTTTCTTCAGAGACTTGAAGTTCTTGTCATACAGATCTTTCACTTGTTTGGTTAGCGTCACGCCAAGATACTTAATATGGTTTGTGGCTATCGTAAAGGGTATTATTTCTCTTACTTCTTTCTCAGCCTGCTTATCCTTTGAGTATAGGAAGGCTTCTGACTTGCTTGAGTTGATTTTATATCCGGCCACTTTGCTGAAGTCGTTTATCAGCTGTAGGAGTTCTCTGGTGGAGTTCTTTGGGTCGCTTATGTATACTATCATATCGTCTGCAAATATGTACCACCACACACATAATTCCCAGCATTTAGAAGCAGCAAGGATCAAGTTCAAAGCTAGTCTGGTATAAATAGCAAGTTCTGGGCCATGCTGTCTCAAATGTAAGTAAATAGGGAGCTGGGGAGATAACTTAGGAAAATGCTAGCTGTACAAGCATGTGGACTTGAGTTTGATCCCTGACATCCACAGAAAAAGATCAGCATGATAGCTTATGCTTATAATCCCAGCAGTGGGGAGGTACAGGTGGAATCCCCAGGGCTTGCTGGTTAGTCAGTCTAGACAAATGAGCAAACCACAGGTCCCAAGAAAGAACTTGTCTCAAGGAATAAGGTATTCATTCCCTACATACACACAACATTCCCTACACCATATATATACATACATAAAAATAATAAAACAAATAAATTTGGAATCAAAAGGCTCTAAGCATATGATACTGGCTATATTTTAACATCAATCATATTCAAAGTCATTGCTCTATGTGTTCACAATTCATAAAATATAATCACCACCTGTGTATTTAAACTGTGTGCCTTTTTTTACACTGTAAATTATATGCACTGATGAAAAGACTTCAAAGTACATTTAATAAGTGAAAAATTAAGAACTACAACTGCAGACTAGTAGTCAGTTCATGTGCATTGCATATCTTCCAGTCATAAACAGTACACTAACAGTAATATTAGCCTTGGGTATACCACTTACTTACTGGCTATTTGTTGGTTCAGTCAAAATTCTTGATATTCAGCATTAGCATCCATAAAATGGGATAATAATCATTTTCTCTCAATCTTAGTGCTATAAAATGCTAAAATAAAATCTTAAAGATGAAAATTCAAATATAAAAAAAAAAAAAAAAAAAAAAAAAAAAAAAAAAAAAGAAGTCGCTTGGCAGAGGGAATTTTGGAACATGTTCATAGTAGCATTAAAAGCAGAAAACCATGAAAACAAATATGGAGTCAAATGTCACTGTGACTGGAAGGGCGTTTTGCTTTGATCCTGCCATTGATGCTCCCTTCCCATAACCCACATAGCTGTCAATCAGTTCTAAATGAAGTAAAGCCCTGCATCTGGCTCTTCCACTCATTCACCACCTGTTTGGTGAGCACCTACTATGTTCTAGGCATTCTGGAAACCACTAACTGTGTAATATAACAGGGATATCTGAAGAGACTAGTCTAATTTGAAGTTAGAAAAGTCTCCTATGAAGTTGCCATCCCCTTTAATTCCTTCAGTTCTTCTTCTAACACTTCCATATTGGTCCCTAGGTTCAATCCAATGATTGGCTATAAGTGTATGCATTTATCTCAGTCAGTTGCTGGAAGAGCCTCTCTGAGGACAGCCTTGCCAATATGGCTTCAGTAGTAGAGTAGTTGGTGTGCATGCATGGGGATGGATCCCAGGTCGGGCGGTCACTGGGTGGCCTTTCTTTCAGTCTCTGCTCCATTTTTGTCTCTGCATTTCCTTTAGACAGGAATAATTCTGGGTTAAAAAATTGAAGAGGGGTGGGTGGCTCCCTGCCTCAACTTGGGGGCCATGTCTATCTGCTGGAGGCGGTCTCTTCCAGTTCCATCTCCCCACTGTTGGGCATGTCACCTAATGTCATCCCCATTGAGTTCTGGTAGTCTCTCACATCCCAGGTCTTCGGGATATTCTAGAGGTTCCCCTGTCCCCTAACCCCGTCCTTTATATTTTGATCCATTCTCCTGGCCCTCTTGTCGTCTCTCCTGTCTCTCACCATACCTGATCCTGCCCCTCCTTCTCTCCTCCCCCCTCCCCTCTCCTACACAGTTTCCTTTCTCTTTCTGCCTCCCATGATTTTGTTGTTCCCCTCCTAAGTGGATTTCAGGTATCAAAGTTTGGGTCACCCTTCTTGTTAAACTTCATATGGTCTGTGAGTTGTATCATGAATATTCAGAATTTTTGGCTAATATTCACTTATCAGTGAGTACATACCAGGAATGTCGTTTTAAGTCTGGGTTACTTCACTCAGGATATTTTCTAGTTCCACCCAATTGCCTCCAAAGTTCATGATATTCCTGTTTTATTTTTTTCTTGTTCAACAAGAAATTTTTTTTTATTTTCTAAGTTTTTTTTAATTTACATTCAAAATCATTTCCCCTTTCCCGTTTCCTCCCTCCCCGTAAGTCCCAGAAGCCCCCTTCCCTCCCTCTTTTCTCCATTCAACCCCCTCTCATTTCTCTGTCCTGGCGTTCCCCTACATCCAGTCTTTCCAGGACCAAGGGTCTCTCCTTCCATCTTCTTAGAAATCTATTGATATGCAAATTGTGTCTAGGGTATTCCGAGATTCTGGGTTAATATCCCCTTATCAGTGACTGCATACCATGTGTGTTCTTTTGTGATTGGGTTACCTCACTAAGGATGATATTTTCAAGATCTGACCATTTGCCTAGGAATTTCGCGAATTCATTGTTTTTAATTGCAGAGCAGTATTCTATTGTGTAAGATATACCACAACTTCTGAATCCATTCCTCCGTTGAGGGACATCTGGGTTCTTTCCAGCTTCTGGCTATTATAAATAAGGCTGCTATGAACATAGCGGAGCATGTGTCCTTATTGCATGCAGGTAAAGCCTCTGGGTATATGCCCAGGAGTGGTATAGCCGGATCCTCCGGGAGTGTCATGCCCAGGTTTCTGAGGAACCGCCAGACTGCTTTCCAGGGTGGTTGTACCAGCTTGCAATTCCACCAGCAGTGGAGGAGTGTTCCTCTTTCTCCACATCCTTGCCAACAACTGCTGTCTCCTGTGTTTTTGATCTTAGCCATTCTGACTGGTGTTAGATGGTATCTCAGGGTTGTTTTGATTGCATTTCCCTAATGACTAAGGATGATGAACATCTCTTTAGGTGCTTCTCAGTCATTAGATATTCTTCAGGTGAGAACTCTTTGTTTAGCTCTGTACCCCATTTTTTAATAGGGTTACTTGCCTCTTTGGAGTTTAACTTCTTGAGTTCTTTGTATATATTGGATATTAGCCCTCTGTCGGATGTAGGGTTGGTAAAGATCATTTCCCAGTTAGTTGGTTGCCGCTTTGTCTTTTTGACAGTGTCTTTTGCCTTGCAAAAACTTTGTAATTTAATGAGGTCCCATTTGTCTATTCTTGATCTTAGAGCATAAGCTATTGGAGTTCTGTTCAGGAAATTCTCCCCTGTGCCCATATGTTCAAGGTTCTTCCCTAGTTTCCTTTCTATTAGTTTCAGTGTGTCTGGTTTTATGTGGAGATCCTTGATCCACTTGGAATTGAGCTTAGTGCAAGGAGATAAGAATGGGTCAATTTGCATTCTTCTGCATGTTGACCTCCAGTTGAGCCAGCAATAGCTGAATAGTATTCCATTGTGTAAATGAACCACATTTTCTGTATCCATTCTTTGTTTGAGGGTTGAGGTTACTTCTGGGTTGTTTCCAGTCTCTGACTATCACAAATAAGGCTGCTATGAACCTGGTGGCGCATGAGTCATTGTGGTACGGTGGAGCATCATTTGGGTATATTCCCAGGAGTGGTATAGCTGAGTTTTCAGGTAAAGCTATTTCCAATATTCTGAGGAACCATCAGATTTATTTCCAGAGTCGTTGTACTACTTTACAATGCCACCAGCAATGGAGGAGTGTTTCTCTTTTCCTACATCATTGCCAGTATGTACTGTCACTTAACTTGTTGATCTTAGCCATTCTAATTGGTGTAAGGTAGAAACTCAGGCTTGTTTTGATTTACATTCCTCTGATGACTAAGGATGTTGACCATTTTATTTTAAGTGCTGCTCAGAAATTTGAGATTATTCCTCTGTTGAGAATTCTCTGTTTAGCTATGCACCCCATTTTTTAATTTTTATTTGGTTTTTTTGGAGTCTAACTTCTTAAATTCTTTGTATATTTTGGATAGTAGCCTTCTATCAGATGTAGAGTTGGTGAAGATATTTTCCCAGTCTGGAGGTTGCCTTTTTGTCCTATTGACAGTGTTCTTTGCCTTACAGAAGCTTTCCAGTTTCATGAGGCCTCATTTGACAACTGTTGATATTAGAGCCTGAGTCATTGGTATTCTTTGCAGGAAATTTCCCCATGTTCAAGGCTCTTTCCCACTTTCTCTTCTATTCCATTCAATGTATCTGGTTTTATGTGGAGGTTCTTGATCCACTGGGACTTGAACTTTGTACATGGAGATAAATATGGATCAATTTGCATTCTTCTACATGCAGAGTGCCAATTAGGCCAGTACCATTTGTTGAAAATGCTGTCTTTTTTTCCACTGTATGGTTTTGGCTTCTTTGTCAAAGACCAAGTGATCATAGGTGTATGGGTTCATTTCTGGGTCTTCCAGTTCTATTCCATTGATCAGTTTGTCTGTCTCTGTACCAATGCCATGTGGTTTTTACCATTATTGCTCTGTAGTACAACTTGAGGTCAGGGATGGTGATTCCCACAGAAGTTATTTTATTGTTAAGAATCATTTTGACTATCCTGGGTTCTTTGTTTCTCGATATGAAGTAGCGAATTGTTCTTTCCATGTCTGTGAAGAATTGTGTTGGAATTTTGATAGAAATTGCATTGAAAAGCCTCGTCCAGGGTCCTCAGAGACAATCCTTGACAATGTTTAATGAATGTGTGGCGGCTGCAGCAGCAGCAGAAGTGGAGGTGGCTTCTATTTGAAGGAATCTAGGTCCACATTAAACTTTTGCCCGAGTTTGCTTCTGAAGACGAAGCAAAGAGAAACCCTACAAGTGCCATGGGGACTGTGTCCTTTTTATTAGACAGTATTTTTAAGCTAATATTAGCCATTATGCCATCATCTAAATAGGTGTCATAAAGTTAACAGTTCAGAAATAATAGCTGATGGTTAAATGTCAGGATGTGAGTTATATGAGCTGGACAGATTTTTTTGCATCTTTCTCTCTGGCTGCCTGAACCTTTTCCACGGAAAGGAAAAGACACAGTTCCTTCAGCTGCATTATTTTCCCCTCAGGCAACACGTCTCATGAATTCAAATTTGTCAGAATGGATACCCAGATTCTGACGGATCTGTGAAGTATAGAGAACCAAGATTATTGTCTCAAAAAGAAAAAAAAAAAGAAAACAGTTAATCCTTACCTTTTGGTTGTAACTTCAATATTATTAAAAGTCATCTCAACATTAATTATATATTTTGATATTCATTAACCATTTCAACTTCAGAGGTTGTGTTCATATATTTTCTTTCAGGTTATCTCCAATATTATCTGACTTAAAATTGTACCATCAATAAGTTTGCTACCCTTTCCTCTTTGATACAATCCTAGCTGAGATAACACAACCATAGGAGGCCTAAAGAAACTCCAATCCTCCTTTTGACCCCTGATTTACTTCTCTGGTGTAATCCAAACTCTGGCTGGAGAGACAGACATACTCATTATGCATCATTATTGGTCTGCTTGGGATCTCCTCACTGCCTCATATACTGAGGATATGGGTCTGCCTGTAAGTTGTTGGTCACTCTAAATGACCAGACCTCATAGCCTGAAAAAAAGTCAGACCACACTGTGCATTACCTACAGCTTTTTATCTATGACACAGTTAAGAAGCCTATGCTAAGCTGTGATTTTTACAAGTTCTAATTTATTGTTCTTCCCAGTACTGGCTCCTCAATGCTACTTGTAACCTATGTTTTCCCACACTAGATATAAAACTCATATACTTTCCTTTGTTCAGGGAATTTTTTGGAATATTCTCCTCTAGCTCTCTCCATACCTCTGCTGTTCTGTCCATTTCAGAGATCTTTCCTTTACTCTAAGCTGTCCCTTTTAATGAAGCTCTTCTCTGGATATTAAATGGTAGACTCTCTCCCCTTTTAGGCCCCATCATATTGCATTTGGTAGGATGTTCTGTCCTATTTCTGCACTCTCCCACCTCAAGGCCTGATTGTTTGAGAGGCCATCTCTCCTAATAAAGCTCATTTCTGACTAATAATCTTAATGCAGTTCCTTTCTCAAACCAGCCAACCTTCAACCTCTTTTTTGTTATTTCTAGTATATACTTCCTTCCAAAATAGGACCATTGATCAGATAGATGACTATTCTTTCATTAAGATCCTTTTAAGATCTCCTATAAGTTTTGGCCTTTGCGAGCATACTTCCAAGATTCTGTTTGTTACAATCAAAAACTCTTCCTCCAAAGAAAACAACAATAAACCAAACCAAACAAATACCCTAAACCTGAAAGTGTAAAGAGTAGTGTCTCTCGTCCCTATCTGTTTCTTCCTTACTATTCTTCCGTTATTTAGCCCACTGCCCCACTGAGCATCCAAATCGCATGGTATGATTCCAATGACTTTCTCATTACTAAACATTGTGGTCCACCCTCACTTCTCTCACTGGACACCTCAGTCCCTTTGGTGCAATTCATTCCTCTCTTTAAAATACCTTTGGCTGATGTAGAGAGCTCCTCCTTGTCTGTTTTCCTTCTTACTTCAAGTGATGCTTCTTAAAAGTCCTTTCTGGCTTTTCCTGATCCCTACTGGTAGAGAGTTACAGAACTTAGTCCTTGGTTTTCTTTCATTCTTTTCTTTCTTTCTTTCGTTCTTTCTTTCTTTCCTTCCTTCCTTCCTTCTTTCTTTCTTTCTTTCCTTATTTCTTTCCTTCCTTCCTTCCTTCCTTCTTTCTCTTTCTTTCTTTCTTTCCTTCCTCCCTTCCTTCCTTCCTTCTTTCTTTCTTTCTTTCTTTCCTTCCTTCCTTCCTTCCTTCCTTCTCTTTCTTTCTTTCTTTCTTTCTTTTCTTTTTGATTTATTTATTTATTTATTTATTTATTTATTTATTATATGTAAGTACACTGTAGCTGTTTTCAGACACCCCAGAAGAAGGCATCTGATCTTATTACAGACGGTTGCAAGCCACTATGTGGTTCCTGGGATTTGAACTCAGGACCTTTAGAAGAGCAGTGAGTGCTCTTCACTGCTAAGTCATCTCTCTGGCCCCCTCGGTTATCTTTCTTCTGTGTATATCTCAAGATCATCTCTTTACCAATAGTTTTAGATGTCTCTTATATGCTTAATTCCCCCATTTTTATCTCTATTCTCCACCTTTCTTTCTGGGCATGAAACTCGTGATTATTAGTTTCCTTTGCATCTATCCACCTAAGAGTATCTAATGGACACTTTAAACTGAACTCTTGTAAACATTATTTTAGATTTCCTGTCTTCCTCATATTTCCCTTTTGTTGAAGGGTCCTCTGAGTCATTAACACAACACTATGCATGAGCAACATTCTGTAATCCTGAAAGTGAGGGCAGAAGGATGTGATGTGGTTTCATCCTCCTGTGGATACTCTTATATTCATATTAATGACTCTTCAGCTATGTTTATGCCATGTGCTTAACAAACAGCTTTGTATTTGGGTAAAATAAACACTTCTCAGCACTGTGACAACCCTCAAAATCCTCCCTATTTTATATGTGATTGACAGCATATCATGAACCTTGCTCCTATTGGAAATGATTTTGCTTTAGACTAGCCTAGTTTTTAGCTTAGAATGTCACTAGGTGATACATAGAGGCCCAAGTAAGTAAGAGACAAGTCTTTTCAATACTGAAGCATATCCAGGAATTATATATGATTTCATAATATTCTGAACAGCTTTACTGTGGTTCATTTGTTCTGTCTTTTAATGCTTCCTATCTATTCACTTCTATCTTCACCACCCACCTTTACTGATTTATTTTTCTCCATGAATTTTCAATTCAGTATAGATTTCGGAGTCAGAGCAAGAGGACTATTAGTTTTCCTAAGCTCTAGAGGTTATTTCAGAACAAATCAATTTGTTGTTGTGTTTAACAAGGCATACATTTATTTAACAGCCACCTTGTTACTTAGAGGACAACTTAAGAGCTACCAATCTACAAATGAGAAAAGCAAACTGATTAAGAATTTGAGGTTATTTTCTGTGTATGTATTTTATGTTTTGTTTTGTCTCCTCTGTTTCCTATGGCACTAGCTTTTAGAATGCTAAATAGCTTTTAGTTCCCTTCATCTCCTGCATCAAATAATAATAGACTCTTACACAGTAATAAACAAAAACTTAAATGCTTGAAAGCATGTGGAAAATACATAGCACCCTGGGTGTGCAGATCTTAATCTTTTGAGAGACAGCAAGAGAATTAGCACATTAGAAAATTTCCCTACTCATTTCATTCAGATTTTTGCTGTGTGAAACTGAAGAAATAATCATACTTCATGTGGAATCCAGAATGAAAATCCTGACACAGTCTTGGATATTGGAGACTAACTATTATTTTACTATAAGTAGTGGATTAAATTTCACATAGCCATTAATAGAATGTATTTTATTGAATGAGGCGATTCCAGGATGGAAAATTGGCAGCTGCTTTCTCTAGAAGGCTTTTTAGAGAGGACAGGATGCACAGAAAACAATTGTAATATATTGTATTTATTCCAATTTCAATATTTTCTACACGGGAACCATGTACCATCAGGGGTCTGCTTATTTCTTAGAAAGATTTCATGTTATGGGTTTTGATTGTTGTTCAGAAATATTAGTAGGATTCTACATGAGAATATCAGGCTAACTGTGCTATACTCAAAAATCAGAATAAATTTACAAGTATGACTGTGTTGAGTTTTTAATGAAACTCCTGTCTAAGGTGATTATGCTCTTAGACAGTACTGATGAGCTTATTTTTTTGCTGTTCATTTCCAAATGTGAAAGTCCTAGTAGTGGTCTAGAGTGTGTGGAATATTCAGGTCTGATTGTTTTCCTAGCTTTAAATGTGAAACTTCTAAAATGCTAGTTTGTAACTTTAGTATTAAATATAATTTAAAATTTCTGTTTAGCGTGATGTCACAAAATAGTAGTATGGCAGAGTAATGCAGTTATAAAATGTCCCAGGATATGATACAGTCATATTCAATGACCGAGACTACTAAAGTAAAGGAGATGCTTCAGAGAGATTATATAATAGCATACAATATACGTAAAGGTTCACAGTTAATGCAATAAAAAATTAACAGTAATTTATTAACATCCCTGTTTTCAACAGGTTATATGAACTGGTACACATAAATTCTGTTTACACACAACTATAACCTCTTCATGATAACCACACTCTGATTCCAGAAGTAGGAATATACTGCAAGTCTGATAGGACTTTGCAGACATTGTTATGGGTTGAGACCTTAAAACATAAGACAAACTTTTGCACTTTTTGAATGGCTCCAATCTTGTTGCATGAGCTGTGAGAGGCAAATAACATTTTCTGACTAAGACAGAAGTATGTACCAGGAGAAGTAAAGAGGATTAAAACATGCAAGAAACTCATGACAGCACTGTAGGAAATGACATGCCGTGATTTGAGAAGAAATGGAGGTAGGCTTAGTTAGAGACTGACCCCTGGGGGACAGTCCACAAGAATGTGGGCTTCTCAGTTCTAGAACTTCAGGGAATGTAGTTGACAACTTGACTGAGTTCAGATGCAGGTCCATGCCTTGAGTCTGCAAGGGATAACATTGTGAAACTCTCGTTTGGTCTCAAGAGATACTGAGCAGTCAGCCCAGCTGAGCCATGCTGCCTCTGGAATTCTGAACCAGGGAATTGAGACATAAATGGGTGGTTCTTGTTGTTCTTTGGTTTTGTTTGTTTCTTCACATGCTAAATTTGTGGCGATCTGTTGTGGCAGCAACAGAACACTAATGCAAATTTTTATAGCAGCTTGCAAATTGCTGTAATTATTTGCCCTTGTTTACACACAAGGAAGCCAAGGCACAGAGAAGTTAATGAACATGTTCAGAGATGCCAATTTTCAGAGGTACAGTTCTGTGGCACAACACATAGAAGGACATAATAACCGGAAGTCGGTGCTCCACAGTAGTCAGAAGTATATTATTATCACACCAAGGTTTACTATGTGAATTGTATCTTTTGCATCTGATATTCAATAGTTCATTACCAAGTATTTATCAATAAATTTACTGATACAGTTTAATAAATTTGTTTCAAATAATATTTTCAAGTTAACCATGCATGTTTTAGAGAGTAGCAAATACAAAGTATGGTCTATCAAACTGACATGTTAGTGGTTAACTTCAGATAATGATGGAAGCCAAAAAATTAAGTTGGCATAAAAAATGAAAAAAAAATATTTAAACTAAAGAAATAATTCTTACCATAAGAATTGGTGTAAGATACATATGTATCAATTTCCATTACAGAATCATATTTTGAATGTGTTTCTCAATTTCTTACAAGGTTACATACAATAGCTGTAATCCTACCAAATCTCTTCATGAGTGGCTCCTTTTCTCTTCAATCTCTAATCTTACTCAAGAACCACAATGGCTTCTTATCCCAGCTTAACCCCTAGCTGTAATATGGTTCATATGAACCTTGGGAGAAAGTAATGGAACCCCATTCGATTTAGCAGAGGGTGAATCTGAACTTATCTTAGGCTTCAATGTCAAATACACCACTGGAACATTTGCACTTCTGTTTGTTTGTTTATTTATAAAATGTTCAAATCTAGTCAAATCTAGTGAACATTCTTGACTTTCTAGAAGTTAGGACAAAACATTGCAAACTTTCCTCAAAACTAGAAGCATGCATACTTCTAGGGGGAGGAGGAGTCAGTTTTTTTAAAGGCGTGGCTCCCTGTAGGCCTACCATTCTCCAGTGGATGACCCCCAAACCAGAAGTATATACCAGATCATTGGAGTTAATGTAATATTTATTAAAAAGGAGAAACAGAAGACTCTATGTTAGTTGGATGTAGTGGATAACAGTGGATCCTGAAGAGTTAGGAGGAGAAGTAATAGGTGAATTTAATCTAAACACATTGTGTGGGACTCTAAGAGTTTATAAAAACTTTTCAAAACTGGCATCTGATCAATAGTCTGAGTCCTGTGTCTGAACTGTGTGGTGTCTTCCAAAACAAATCCTTGTCTCAACTACTAGGAGGGGATGAAGGATAATATCAATAGTCTATACTGTTTTGGGACTCTGTTAGGCTCCCTAACCAACAACTGGAAAGGAGGATTTCCATGTCTGGTACTAAGGTTTTGATAAGGAGCCTACGGTTTCATGAGGGAGCATTATTATCTCGAATGGCATAACTTCATTTTGTGTGTGTGTATGTGTGTGTGTGTGTGTGTGTGTGTGTGTGTGTATATCAATGACTAACAAAACAATCTGTGAATTTTTGAGAAAGTGAGGATCATGAGCATGCTTAAAGGTAGGAGGAGAGAAGGAAGGATATAATTGATTATATTTTAATTAAGAGTAAAATAAAAATTAAAAATGGTGTTTAAAAAGTATGAGCAGATAAAAATATCACAAAACCATATATTGCCACAGTGAACGAAACTCAACAGATACTTCGGAGAAAATACCTTTGCAAAACTAGAAAGTGTAAAAACCCTGTACCATCAAAGACCACAGGAAGGTTGGCTATTAGAATGCTATAAAGACAAAGTAAATTAGGTTAAAATAAATTAATGCTAAATATACAGAATAAATATGAAAGATACCAAATGAATAATAGTGTCAATCTATGATTTCATTAATAAGACAAATTATTGAAAATATGTAGGAAGAATTATTTCCACATATCTTTTAACTGGAAAGTATTGCTATTTTAGATTATACTAATTACAGTTCATTCACAGAGCTGTGGAAAATGCTTTTCAAATAAAAATTATAGCTATTATAAATTGTGTCTTTTACTTCTCTGAGAGACACTTGGGTCAATTTAGAAATACACACAAACTTTTTGAAAGTTTTTTTTTTAATTTTTAGTCAATAATATCTCAAAATGTAATTTTAAATTATTCTTAGTGCTACATGTCTAATCTAAAAAAGAAGGAAGGGGATGTATGTGGCTATAAAAATATGTAGGAGCCGCTGCAAATCAGGTCAGGTGGCATAATATAACACAGACTTGCTTGGACATCTGTAAGAAGCATGGAGTTAGCAAATGCCACTTGCCCTGAGAAGCAACAACAGCCCAGAGCATTTATGCTGAATGAGCCATATGGTTGTAAGTCTCTAACTTGTACAGCTGTACAAATCTATTGAACAACTGCAGGGTTATATAGCTAGGACTTCTCCAAATCACCATCCTGCATTGAGGTGCCCAATCTGCAGAGAGCATTTTCAAAGTCAGGTCAAACAAAATGTCTTTTAGAGATTTATTGTTTTTCTGTGAAGAATTTGATATGTGTTTGAAGTTGCCTACCCTTAGAATTCTTTCTGCCAGGATTTTAGCATCTGATTCTTCAAGAAAAGACTGCATGATGATGTCCAATCCTTTCATTTTTTGAAAAAAAAATCAAAACACAACATGGTTTTAGTCATATATCAAAGCAAGTGTTTGAGTCAAACTTCCTGCAATAAGGATTGATGGCTGAGGGTCACAGTGAGAAACTGAGGCTACAGGTAATCCCTCTATGCCTTTGGAAGTTCAGTGAATCTCATAGTTTGGAGTTGGCAATCCGAATTGCCATGACTGTCATTGCTGTCAGTTCAGATAGAAGGCGGACTGGTATTTACTTTGCTTTTCTTCTTTTTAACAAGCTCCATGGGTCTTGCATAATTCTATGAAATAAACTGTCAATACATGAAGAAACAATTACAAGCGAAATTGAACGGTTTATGAACAATGAAACTTCCTGAGTTATAAGTGAAGCTTATGATTATGAAGGGAAGAAAATCATCTTAGTGAAATTACTTTATTCAAATATGTTGGAACTTTATGATTTTTGCAACATAATTATCATTTTAAAATGCTCAAAATTTACCTTAGAAATAAAAATACACATTGTACATAGCAACATATTTTGATTTCTATAAAATTTGTACCTGAAATAATGTGCTCAATTAACTTCTTTGTTCCACTTGAGTCATCCAAATCATGTTAGTGAAAATTAAGATATTCTGAAATGCAAATTTATTCAGGCAAATAATGAGTGCATTCTGCTGTCCTTCATATAAAATGATGATATATTGAATGGCAAATGCAGATTGTTTTTCTCCTGAAGAACTATTTTTTTTCATACAATAACAACTTTTAACATTTTCCCCTGGCTTTAAGTGTCATAATTCCTTCTTCATTTTTTTGGGGGGGGCATTTTTATTAGATAGATTCTTTATTTATTCAAATGTTGTCCCCTTTCCTGGTTCCCCCACACACACCTGAAAATGCCCTAACCCATCCCCCCTACCCCTACTCGACAATCTACCCACTCTTGCTTCCCTGTCCTGGCATTCCCCTATTCTTGGGCATCTAGCCTTCACAGGACCAAGGGCCTCTCCTCCCTTTGATGTCCAACAAGGCCATCCTCTGCTGCATATGCATCTGGAGTCATGGGTCCCTCCATGCTTATTCTTTGGTTGGTGGGTTAGTCCCTGGAAGCTCTGGTGGTACTGGGTAGTCAAATTGTTGTTCCTCCTATGGTGTTGCACACCCCTTCAGCTCCTTGGGTCCTTTCTCTAGCTAATCCACTGGGGACACTGTGCTCAGCTCAATGGTTGGCTGAGAGTATCCCCCTCTGTATATTCATTTACTGTTTCATTATGGTGAAACCATTTAAAAGGCTTTCTTCTAGCTCTCTGAAATATTAAGTATATCATCATTGTTATCTGTGGTAGCCACCTCCCAGTTCAGAAGCACACTCGAACTTTTTACTAGCTGTAATTGAGTACCCATCATTCTACAGAACTCTCCTCAGATTCCAATAACTCCATTCTATTACATTCTCAATTTCTACTCATTTGAGCATTTTAGTGAATTAAAATAATAATTTTAGTCACAGAGTAGTAGGAATAATCTGTTCAGTCCTACAGATTTCAAGTACCATTTCCCATAATAAAGGAAGATAATTTTAAAAAATTAAATTTATTTATTTAGGAATATGTGTGTGTGCATATGTGTAATGACAATAAAAGAGGTCATGAATTTGAAATAGGTCAAGCAAAGTTGCATGAGACAGATGTGAAGGAGGAAAGGGGAGAGGAAATAATATAATTGCAAAGAAAATTAATATAAATAAAAATATTCAAAACAAAAACCTAAGGTATATTTTTGTGAATAATGTCTTTCTTTTAAAATTCCTGGGATAATATTGTTAAAAGGAGGGATATATTGTATTTCTTAAAATAATTTTCTGATTATCATGTAATCAAGAAATTTTGAATACCACAATTTTATTTTGTAGTTTCTTGGCTCAAAGGCAAATTTTAATGAATTGCAATGTTTTAAAATATCCAAGAGAATATGAATAGATGAATATGGTGTTAATAATGAAGAAAAATGATTCATTAATGAAAATATAAACAATATATGTTTCTACAGCTGTTGGACCAAAATTTTTAACCCCACAGGAGTAATCCTGCTGACGTAAATGAATTGATATGAATTTTTGTTTAAAACTAATTTTTTTTCATATGCTCAGGAAAACTTATGCTGAAGAATTACCTATTCAATTATGTCATCCCCTTCCTTAAGACTGTTGTTGACAACTTGCTAGCACCTGTTACAGTTTGAGTCCCCAGTAAGAATATCTGAAAGCTTGTGTTACCACTCAGGAAACTCTCTAAGGCAGTAGTTTTTAACTTTACTAATGCCATGACCCTTTAATACAATTCCATGTTGTGGTGACATCAACCATAAAATTGTTTTGTTATTAGTTCAGAAATGTAATTTTGCTACTGTTATGTATTGTAACGTAAATATCTGATATGTAGGAGATCTGATATCTGACATCTAAATGGGTCACCACCAACAGGTTGAGAAACACTGCTCTAAGGGGTAGTTTTAGAAGAAAGAAAGGAAAAGAGTAAAGGAGGAAGGTGGGAAAGAGCAAACTAGGGAAATTAAGCAGAGATGTGAAGGCGAAGGTGAGATCATGGCTATACTTGACCCCATAGGGCATTCAGAGTCTGAGACAATCTCTGCCCTGCCCTGAGTATGGTTAAGGTCTCCAGTCTTTAATATGCATGCCGATCCCTGAGTGTAGGTCTCCATGTGAAGCAGGCTGATTCTGGACATGACTCTCTCCAGCATTATAGGTAATGAAGAAAAAGGGGGGCTGAGAACAACATGAAAGACAAAGGTGGTATACCCCATATCACAACTCAAGCTGAAGTAGGAGGATCATGAGTTAGACAAAAGCACTGGTCGTGTAGATAATGTGACTTAAGTATTCTTACATACACCCATTTTTTTCTCATCTTGGGAATAATAATTATCTAATCTCAGAGAAGCTTACCCTGAGACATTGAAGAAGTGGAAAAGAGAAAAGTCACTTCCTACTTTTTGAATTCAAAACCAAGAACACTCCCAAAACTGTTGTTCCAGAACTGTCCTTGTCTCCAAAGAGCACCTAATCTAGCCCATTGGTTGGATCTTCTCATTAAACTCATGTTCAAATCAGTGATATTTTGTGGCATCACATTCTTCCACTGTGCTAAGGAGGTTTGGGTGAGTTGGGTTTAAGGCACTAAGAGCAAATTAGGAACTGGTCAGTTAGAAAGACCCAAGCGCCTTGGCACTGAAAGTGACAGGACACTATCAGAGAACACAAGAGTGATAATACTGCTGAGAAATCTTCCTGGCCAGTCTCGAATTTTAATCTACTACTTTCACTGGGAAAGAAAACAGGGAGAAAATTAAAATGAAAACAAAAGCAAAAGACCCCCCCCTCCCCGCCCCACAGAGGACCCGTGGGCAACTCCGCCTCCATCGCAAAGCACTCATTTTCTTGTACTTTGATTTTGCTCAGCGAGCTCTGAGCATTACTCATCTTTAATTACCTTAATTTCATGCTTAACCAAGGCACAAAGAGATCTGTTTGTAATTTCAGATGAGAGGAAATGAAATTCCCCTCAGCAAAGTCAAATTTTAAAATTCAAAGAGGGAGAACAATGTATTGAATCACAAACAATCCAAACCTTTTGCGTATCAAGGTAATTTCATGGCTTTGGCGCTATTGGAGAGCTTAAAGTTTGTTTTAAAAACAAGATGAAGCACAATAGAATCTGAGAGATATTGAGAGAGGATTCGAAGTCCATTTGTCTCTAGCAAGTGAACCACTCAGGAGGTGATAATATTTTTTTCTTTAATATCTTATGTTTTCCTAATGCTCAAAAAAGCAGAATGAGCATTATTTCATAATGCAAAAACAAAAGTAATTCAAACCAATTAATGAAGCTAAATGGAAGGTGAAGTATCATTAAATGAGTAAAGTTTGAGAAAGGTTATCTAAGGAGAAGAAGTAGCTGTGGGCACGCAGATAAGTTTGTTTAAATTAATCATGCTTGCCCAGACCTTTCCCATGCTTTTTTGTCTCTGATTTGATGTTGATGAGGCTGATGACTCATACCAAGAAACCACCTACTGAAGCCTTTGATAAATTTCATTTTGCCAAACTAATTTCCTGAGTTTCAGAAGGGAAGTAATGAGAAAATGGTAATATGCAAAAAGTTACCAACTCTTGTGCATTATGGATGATAATATTTAGCTGTTTCTATGAGAGGCAAATACTGAGATCACATTTTGCATTTTTAATACCTTTCTTATATTTGTTGAGCAAAGCCGCGGTAAACATATATATCTCCCTAATGAGGATGCCAGCACAGAGAGGCCTCTTTACTGTGAAAATTCCCAATCTGTGAAGAACACAGAAAATGGAGCTGAAGCTACAGCAATTGAATATTTTTGGCAAACCGTGGTAGAGATTGTCTTTCATTACCGAAATGCAAGTCAGTTAGGACCATGGTATTGGTAGATGACACAATGATTGAAATAAGGACCAGCCTTCATCTAACAAATGTCAGCATAGGGGTACAGGCTATGAATTCATTAACTGGAGACAATGTTGGGCTCAACAACATTTATTTTGGAAGATTCTTCATGTAGAGGTCCTAACTGGGATGTATTTGTAATATACCCTTATCCCTACTCACTTGTCAGTGATCTTTAACCTTGCACTTTTAAAACTACAGAGCCAAAAACCTTCAAATTCCCCCAAATCCACCTATATTGCTTTAAAATATTTATTTGGCACCAATAATGTTTCAAAAGAGGATGCCAGTCTCCATTTAATCCAAAAAAAAAAATAGGCTATAGGCTACGGAATCTGGAAGCAGTGTTCAAGAGAGCAATTCAGAAGGTCAACGTCACTATGTAAATTGAAAAAGCTATAAGATGATTGTGCAGGCCAAGTGGTACTGCTATCAGACTGCAGATGGAAATATTCAGGTTAAGGAGGGGCTACAGAAGCACAGATATGGTGAATCATCCATCGTCAAATGAAGACTTCTATTTGTGCACAACTAATATATTTCAAAGATGCAGCAATAGGTTTGTGATTGCTATAACCATCTGTCACAAAATGCCTTGATATGGTCCTCACCAACAGTATCAGGTTTATAAAATAACATGCATCATGTAAAGAGAAGCTTCACTTTAAGTATCTAATCTACAATCTGCCATGCTCATGGATTGGCAGGATTAATATAGTAAAAATGAGCATCTTACCAAAAGTAATACACAGATTCAATGCAATCCCCATCAAAATCCCAACTCAATTCTTCATAGAGTTAGAAAGAGCAATTCAAAAATTCATCTGGAATAACAGAAAACCCAGAATAGCTAAAACTATTCTCAAGAGTAAAAGAACCTCTGGGGGAATCAGTATCCCGGACCTCAAGCTGTACTACAGAGCAATAGTGTTAAAAACTGCATGGTATTGGTACAGTAACAGACATGTAGATCAATGGAACAGAATTGAAGACCCAGAAATGAATCCACACTCCTATGGTCACTTGATCTTTGACAAAGGAGCTAAAACCATCCAGTGGAAAAAAGATAGCCTTTTCAACAAATGGTGCTGGCTCAGCTGGAGGTCAACATGCAGAAGAATGCAAATTGACCCATCCTTATCTCCTTGCACTAAGCTCAATTCTAAGTGGATCAAAGATCTCCACATAAAACCAGACACACTGAAACTAATAGAAGGGAAACTAGGGAAGAACCTTGAACATATGGGCACAGGGGAGAATTTCCTGAACAGAACTCCAATAGCTTATACTCTAAGATCAAGAATAGACAAATGGGACCTCATTAAATTACAAAGTTTTTGCAAGGCAAAAGACACCGTCAAAAAGACAAAGCGGCAACCAACTAACTGGGAAATGATCTTTACCAACCTTACATCCGACAGAGGGCTAATATCCAAGATATACAAAGAACTCAAGAAGTTAAACTCCAGAGAGGCAAGTAACCCTATTAAAAAATGGGGTACAGAGCTCCACAAAGAGTTCTCACCTGAAGAATATCTAATGGCTGAGAAGCACCTAAAGAGATGTTCATCATCCTTAGTCATTAGGGAAATGCAAATCAAAACAACCCTGAGATTCCATCTCACACCAGTCAGGATGGCTAAGATCAAAAACACAGGAGACAGCAGTTGTTGGCGAGGATGTGGAGAAAGAGGAACACTCCTCCACTGCTGGTGGAATTGCAGGCTGGTACAACCACTCTGGAAAGCAGTCTGGCGGCTCCTCAGAAAACTGGGCATGACACTTCCGGAGGATCCGGCTATACCACTCCTGGGCATATACCCAGAGACTTTACCTGCATGCAATAAGGACACATGCTCCACTATGTTCATAGCAGCCTTATTTATAATAGCCAGAAGCTGGAAAGAACCCAGATGTCCCTCAACGGAGGAATGGATTCAGAAGATGTGGTATATTTACACAATGGAATACTACTCTGCAATTAGAATTCAAATGGACGTGAATGTGTTAAGAGATATCTAAACGGGTATTCCAAAATCAAACTCCCATTTCTTTCAACCATGAAGAGCAAATGGTTTGTGCTGGTGGTGGTTCTGACAGGACCAAAGAAAAGAATGTATGTGTGAAGCCAGGGCTATTAGCTAGGACTTATCAACAGCTGAAATACTTGTAAGCTGTGGGATCGTCTGGTAGAACATGGCAGTGATGGTGAAGATAAGGAAAAGACAGTCTACATACATTGTTAGGATTATTAATGAAGAACAAGCTGCTGCCTTATTACAACCTAGACTCAGTACAGGAAAAAGAAAGGTATCAAAAATACAAGCATATCGTATGTCTTTCTGAAGTCTATAGAAAATGAATTACAGATATTTGGAATGGGATCTAAATGTCAAATGGCATAAAATAATAGTTCTCAGAGGTAAGCATGCCTCCTTAAATAATCATGAAATCCTCTCACCTTAGAGCAGAGAAGTCTCTGTCTCTTGCGGGAGCTATTTCTGTGATGCTGTTTAGTTGAAACACAAAGGTCAATCTCTCTCAACTCTGGATCATTAGGCACTAGCCTTGATATCTTCTGAATCTTCAGCATCTTTAGTTTTTGTTTGTTTTTCAGTTTTTAATATAAAAAGGCAAGAAGATATAAACTTTAGTTACCTTAGTAGCAAATATTCTTTGTATGATATGCAATATAATTTCAGTACAAATTGTTGAGTGCAATATTTATTTCCATCTGAAAGAAAATCCTGTGAGTTGTTTATACATTAAACAAAGTTAGATGATTCTGCAGAGGAATTTGTTTTCAACAGGGAGCATTAGACTTTACTGCAGAGAAGCATTAGGCAGAATACAAATCATTGGAAGTCACGATGCTCAGGGATGCTTTCAGGTTTCCAGATAAAGCTGGAATCTGTAGAGAAATGAGAAAATGTCTCAACCGTAAACCACTCTAAACTGTAGACAGGGATGATTAGACCCCAATCATCCAAGACTCATCCTGGTATTATTGTAATTATATTTAGTAAAATATCCATTTTAACCAGTAAGGTTGCCTTGATTTGAAGGCTATGTTGGACCAGAAGTTATTCATAAAAGTCTAATCAATCAAAACCAAACCAAACCAAACCAAAACCCAACACCACTACAACGCAACACAGCAACACACACACACACACACACACACACACACACACACACACACACACACACACAGACAAAACCAAAATAAAATGGACATGATTTTCTTAGTTCACTGCCTATAATCTTGTTTTATGAATTTTCCATATGCTGATTCTCTCTCTGTCTCTCTCTCTGTCTCTCTGTCTCTCTCTCTCTCTCTCTCTCTCTCTCTCTCTCTCTCTCTCTCTCTCTCTCTCTCTCTCTCTCTCTCTCTCAGTGCTTCCTCTATCAACACATCAGCATATGAGCAAGTACTGTGCTAACACATTACCGCTATTTATGTCTTTTGGATAATGGCACCCTGTGCAGAATGTTTTCATTACTTTTCTTGATGCCTAATTCTGCTACTACTTGGAATTAGCCAACTAATGACAGAAGACAAGAATACACAGCACAGACCACACACTGAGCTTCCAAAAATGGAGATGACAACTTTGTTGGTGTGAACATTCTCTCATGAGTTATTCAGCATAAAGCATGATCTAAATGAATATAGTTTCATCCATAAAACAAAATTTTTGGTTTCTAGTTCCCAATGCATAGTAGGCATTGAAGTGGTACAAGGTTTACACTGAGAATATTCAGTACAAATTTAGGAAACAGACTTGTTGTTTTGGAACGTTGCTTGAATAATAGAACATTAATCAGAGGTGAAATTAATCAGTTTAGGTCTGTGCAAAGACCATCAGGAAATTAATATTGTATTGTATTCTTGTTTTTCTCCATCATCCATGCCTGAAGTGAGCACAATCATTGAAGATATGCTCTCCAAAACAGAAATTAATATTTATGTGGTAGCAGCTTCCAGAAGAGGAGACAGAGTGCCCCAGGGAAATAATTCACTTTCCTCAGATCAGCCTTGTATCTCAGATCCTCATCAGTGAAAAAAGAAGGTTCCAGAATAACTCATTTGTTGATCATGAAGAACTTCTTACAGTTTCTCTTTCCCTCTTCTGCCTAGGCTCTCCATGTCCTGCTAGGGTTCCCACCACTCTGACTTTTGAGTGAGGCAGGGGTTAATGAACATATTATTTTCATTTTTCTTTTTTAATGATTATTTTATTTATTTACACTTCAAATATTGTCCCTGTTTCCCCTCTGCAAACCCCCAATCTCTATCTTCCCACCCATTTGCCTCAAAGAGGGTATTCCTGACCAATCTCCCAACTCTCATCTCACCCATCTAGCATCTCTTTTCGCTGTGGCAATGAGACTCCCAGGATCAAATGCCTCTGCTCTCATTGATTCCAGATAAAAGCAATCCACTGCTACATATGTAGTAGGAGCCATGGACCCACCAATACATACTCTTTGGCTGGTGGTTTAGTCCCTGGGAGCTCTGAGGTGTCCAGTTAGTTTATATTGTTGTTCTTCCTATGGGGTTGCAATCTCCTTCAGCTTCTTCAGTCCTTTCCTGTCTCTTCCATTGGGGTACCCTGGTTCAGTCCAATGTTTGGCTGTGAGTGTCTACATTGGTCTTAGGTGGGGGCTGAACTCGGAGGTCAGCCATACTGGGCTCCTGTCTAGAGGCAGTTTTTGGTATCAGCAATAGTATCTGGGTTTGGTGTCTGCATGTGGGATGAATCCCAAGGTAGGATAGTCTCTGGATGACCTTTCCCTCAGTCTCTGCTCCATTTTTTGTCTCTGCATTTCCTTTATACAGGAACAATTCTGGATTAATATTTTTTAGATGGGTAAGTGGCCCCTTCCCTCAACTGGGAGTTGTGACTATCTACTGGTTGTCTCTTCAGGTTCTATCTTCCTTCTGTTAGGTATTCCCACTAATGTAATCCATATTAGGTCCTGGGAACCTCTTGCATCCCTAGTGACTGGGACTTTCTAGTGATTCCTCTGTGTTCCCCACATCATACTGCTATATATTACTTTTTTTTTCCCTTTAAGTCATCATCTATTTTTTTTTAATTTTCTTTTCTAAGGTTTTTTTATTTACATTCAAAATCATTTTCCCTTTCCCGTTTCCTCCCTCCCCGAAAGTCCCATAAGCCCCCTTCCCTCCCTCTTTTCCCCATTCAACCCCCTCTCACTTCTCTGTCCTGGCGTTCCCCTACATCCAGTCTTTCCAGGACCAGGGGTCTCTCCTTCCATCTTCTTGGAAATCTGTTGATATGCGAATTGTGTCTAGGGTATTCCGAGATTCTGGGTTAATATCCCCTTATCAGTGACTGCATACCTTGTGTGTTCTTTTGTGATTGGGTTACCTCACTAAGGATGATATTTTCAAGACCTGACCATTTGCCTAGGAATTTCGTGAATTCATTGTTTTTAATTGCAGAGTAGTATTCCATTGTGTAGATATACCACATCTTCTGAATCCATTCCTCCGTTGAGGGACATCTGGGTTCTTTCCAGCTTCTGGCTATTATAAATAAGGCTGCTATGAACATAGTGGAGCATGTGTCCTTATTGCATGCAGGTAAAGCCTCTGGGTGTATGCCCAGGAGTGGTATAGCCGGATCCTCCGGGAGTGTCATGCCTAGTTTTCTGAGGAACCGCCAGACTGCTTTCCAGAGTGGTTGTACCAGCTTGCAATCCCACCAGCAGTGGAGGAGTGTTCCTCTTTCTCCACATCCTCGCCAACAACTGCTGTCTCTTGTGTTTTTGATCTTAGCCATTCTGACTGGTGTGAGATGGAATCTCAGGGTTGTTTTGATTTGCATTTCCCTAATGACTAAGGATGATGAACATCTCTTTAGGTGCTTCTCAGCCATTAGATATTCTTCAGGTGAGAACTCTTTGTTTAGCTCTGTACCCCATTTTTAATAGGGTTACTTGCCTCTCTGGAGTTTAACTTCTTGAGTTCTTTGTATATATTGGATATTAGCCCTCTGTCGGATGTAGGGTTGGTAAAGATCATTTCCCAGCTAGTTGGTTGCCGCTTTTTTTTTTGACAGTGTCTTTTGCCTTGCAAAAACTTTGTAATTTAATGAGGTCCCATTTGTCAATTCTTGATCTTAGAGCATAAGCTATTGGAGTTCTATTCAGGAAATTCTCCCCTGTGCCCATATGTTCAAGATTCTTCCCTAGTTTCCTTTCTATTAGTTTCAGTGTGTCTGGTTTTATGTGTAGGTCCTTGATCCACTTGGAATTGAGCTTAGTGCAAGGAGATAAGAATGGGTCAATTTGCATTCTTCTGCATGTTGACCTCCAGTTGAGCCAGCACCGTTTGTTGAAAAGGCTATCTTTTTTCCACTGGATGGTTTTAGCTCCTTTGTCAAAGATCAAGTGACCATAGGAGTGTGGATTGATTTCTGGGTCTTCAATTCTGTTCCATTGATCTACATGTCTGTCACTGTACCAATACCATGCGGTTTTTAACACTATTGCTCTGTAGTACTGCTTGAGGTCCGGGACACTGATTCCCCCAGAGGTTCTTTTACTCTTGAGAATAGTTTTTGCTATCCTGGGTTTTCTGTTATTCCAGATGAATTTTTGAATTGTTCTTTCTAACTCTATGAAGAATTGAGTTGGGATTTTGATGGGGATTGCATTGAATCTGTATATTGCTTTTGGTAAGATGGTCATTTTTACTATATTAATCCTGCCAATCCATGCTGCTACATATTTCTATTCAATCTCTTGGCCATCTAGACTTCTCATCTTTCTCTTCCCATACCTGAACCTCCCTCCCTTTTCCACCTTCCACCTAGAACACTCCCTCCCTCTGCCTCCAGTGTTTATTTTGTTTTCCTTTCTAAGTCAGATTGAAGCATATACACTTTAGCCTTCTTGTTAAATGTTGTATGATTTATGAATTGTATCTTGGGTATTCTAAGCTTTTGGGCTAATATCACTTATCAGTGAGTACATACCATGTATGTCCTTTTGGGTCTGGATTACCTCACTCAGGATGATATTTTCTAGTTCAATCCATTTTCCTTCAAAATTTGTATTTTTAATAGCTGAGTAGTATTCCATTGTGTAAATGTACCACATTTTCTATATCCATTCTTCTGTTGAGGGACAGCTAGGTCATTTCCAGCTTCTAGCTATTATAAATGAGGCTGCTATGAACATAGTGGAGCACATGCCCTTCTTATATGCTGGAGTTTATTTTGAGTATATGACCAGTAGTGGTATAGCTGGGTCTTCAGGTAGAAATATTTTCAGTTGTTTGCGGAACCACCAGATTGATTTCCAAAGTGATCATACCAGCTTGTAATTCCACCAGCAATGGAGAATTGTTCTCTCTCTACATCCTCAACCATGTCTACTGTTACCTAAGTTTTTTATCTCAACCATTATGATTGGTAGGATCTCAGGATCATTTTTATTTGCATTTCTCTGATGACTAAGGACTCTGAACATTGCTTTCGATGCTTCTTGACCATTTAAGAATCTTCTGTTGAGAATTCTCTGTTTAACTCTGCACCTCCTTTTTAAATTGGATTATTTGGTGTTTTGGAAGTTAGATTCTTGAGTTCTTTATATATTTTGTATATTAGCCTTCTGTCAGATATGGGGTTGCTGAAGATCTTTTCCCAATCCATAGGTTGCCATTTTATCCTATTGTCTCTGTCTTTTGTTTCACAGAAGCTTTTCAGCTTTTTCAGCAGATAAATTGTTTATCTTAAAGCCTGAGCCATTAGAATTTTGTTTAGGGAATTTCCCCCTGTGCCAATGAGTTTGAGACTCTTTACCACTTTCTCTTCTATTCAATTCAGTATATCTCGTTTTATGTTAAGGTTCTTGATCCACTTAGACCTGAGCTCTGTGCAAGATGATGAGTGTGGATCTATTTTCATTTTTTTCTATGTACAGATTGCCAGTTGGATGAACACCATTTATTGAAGATGCTTTCCTTGTTCTATTGTATTTTGACTTCTTTACCAAAGATCAAGTGTCCACAAGTGTGTGGGGTTAATTCTGGGTCTTCCATTCTATTCCATTGATCAATGTGTCTGTCTCTGTACTAATACCATGTAGTTTCTATCACTACTGCTCTGTGGTATAGTTTGAGGTCAGGGATGGTGATTCCCCAGGAAGTTCTTTTATTGTTGAGAATTGTTTTCATTATCCCATTTTTGTTGTTGTTGTTGTTGTTTGTTTGTTTTTTGATATGAAGTTGAAATTTGCTCTTTCCATGTCTGTGAAGAATTACATTGTAATCTTGATGGGGACTGTGTTCAACCTGTAGGTTGCTTTAGGTAGGATGGCTATTTTTACTATGTTAATCCTACCAATCCATGAGTGTGGGGGATCTTTTCGGTCTTCTTTGATTTCTTTTTTCAGGGATTTGGAGTTTTTGTCATACAGATCCTTTACTTGCTTGGTAAGAGTTACACTAAGATATTTTATACTATTTGTGGCTATTGTGAAGGGTGTAGTTTCCCTAATTTCTTTTTCAGCTTGTTTATCATTTGTATAAAGGAAAGCTACTGATTTGTTTGAGCTAATTTCCATCTGGCCTTTGAGCTGGAAAGCTTTGCTATCTTCTATTCCTATTATTCTTAGGTTTGGTCTTTTCATAGTGTCCTAGATTTCCTGGAAGTTTTGGTTTAGGAGTTTTTTATGCTTTGTATTTTCTTTGACCATTGTGTCAATATCGTCTATGCTTTCTTCTATGCTTGAGATTCTCTTTTCTATCTCTTGTATTCTGTTGGTAATGCTTGTATTTGTAGCTCCTGACTTCTTTCCCAGGCTTTCTGTTTCCAGGATTGCCTCTACTTGTGGTTTCTTTATTTTTCCTACTTCCATTTTTAGGTCTTTGACTGATTTGTTCAATTCCTTTACCTGTTTTATTGTGTTTCCCTGTATTTCTTTGAGGAATTTTTTTTTATTTCCTATTTAAGGGCTTCTACCTGTTTAACTGTGTTTTCCTGTATTTCTTTAAGTGAGTTATTTATATACTCCTTAAAGGTGTCTATTATCTTTATGAGATGGGATTTTAGGTATCATGTTTTTCAGGTGTATTGGTTATTTTCGGGTATTTTTCATGGCTTACTGTGGTGGAAGATCTAGTGCTGATGTTGGGAAAGTTTATTGGCTTCTGCTGCTTATGATCTTGTGCTTGCCTCTAACCATCTGGTTATCTCTGAGGTTAGCTGGCCTGGGTGACCCTGTATGGAGCCTGTCTTCTGTGTCTCTGGGTTGCTGGAGATCTCCTGGCGGTGTCTGTGGCCTTAACTGTAGCCGATCTTCTGGGAGCCCTGCTGACTGAATGGCATTGAGGGAGATGAACATCCAGGCTGATCTTCCCCCATGTAGGTGCAGACCTGAAGGACTATTTTTTTTCCTCAGTAGCTGAAAATGTTGTCATTAACAAAGTACACATGTAATATATATCCTTAAGAAGGTAGATTTTTAGAAAGTTTTTAGAAAGTCTTCTGTGATAGCAAGTCTTGTAAACCTATGCCAATAGAATAGTAATGTATGTTTTTGAGTGAAGTGAGGAAACTTGACTAGTGAAAAAACCCAAAGAGTCTGGATGTGAGGAGCACCCATGGAAGTAACTATTTAAATGAGGAGAATAAATAGATTCTGTTTTTAACAATTTACAGTGCATTCGTTGGGATCATTCAGTGACTAGGTATGAAATAAGATACTTATTTGAACACACTGAGTGCATCTTTTATTTTCAGCTTTTCAATGACCTCTACTTTTTATTATTTCTGTAAACACATTCAAAATCCTCTCTTACATATTTTGAGATACTCAACAACTTAATATTAATTATATTCACTTCAGTGTGTCATAGAACATCAAATCATTTCTCTTTTATAAAAAAAGATAGTGTGCTTGTGGACTAAATTACCCACTGTCCTTTCTTTTTGTTAATAACTGGTGTAGTATCAATGTCTATAAATTTAATGTTTTAATAAGTTATTTACCAATAGATCTTGCAAGTTCTGTTTTTTCTGTGTTTGGATTATTTCATCGAATTTAATGATCTTTTGATCTACCAATGTTATCACAAAAGACAGGATTTCATGGGCATGATGTAACCAGATAGAATTCTATTAGTGTATGTACCACATGCTCTGTATCTATATATCCGTTGATAGTTGATAAGTTATCCTTTCCTGCTCTTGTTTTGTTCTTTATTAAAAAAAAACTCATCATGTGTCCAGTTAAAATGAATACTTAAACAAGTAACCAACATTTTCAGGAGAAACCCAGGTAAATTTTGCATTTCAACCTTCGTTCAGGTGTTGTGTTGTGTAGTTTTTGTTTTTTTTTAATTTACTTAATTACTCACTTTATGTCCTGAACACAGCCTCTCCTCCTTTCTTTCTACCCAGTCCCACCCTCATATACCCCTTCCCCCAATACTCCCTCTCCTCTGAGGAGAAGAGGAGCCCCCTCCCCCATGCATGCCAACCTGCCTTAGCATATCAAATCACATCAGGAGTAAGTGCATCCTCTCCCACATAGGCCAGACAAGACAGCCCAGCTAAGGGAAGGGGATCCAAAGGCAGTAAATAGAGTTTAGACAACCCAAAGACTAGTCCACCATTTCAAATATGTCTCTACTGATCTGGTAGATAAACAAATGAAGCATATTTGCTATGTGTAGTGAGGAATGGCTGGAACTGTGGTAAGTTAAAATTGAGTACTTACTTCAAGAGTTCACCAGTGAAAATGTTGGCTACTACTGATGATCTTTTAACCCAAGATTTGATGTGAAAATTATTAACAAGCAAAGTGACAAAATAGGCAAATGCATAGTGTGGTCAGTTACTGAAGAAGAACCTCAAAGGTAAACTATCATCTGGGAGATGTCCCAATTTCATGAGCAAAAAGGAATGGAATAGTAAAACAATAAGGAGATACTGCTTTCATCCTATCGGATTTAAGCAGTACCAACCATTCCAGAAAAGTAAATCCTGAGACACTGTTCCAACAGAAGTTTATGCAACCATTTCAAAAGACAATTTTGTGATGTTTAAAATGGTGAAAGCTGCATATATGCTATTACAGGTAATTGCACTCACATGGTAAAAAAGACCACACACATTTTACATGAAGATGGTCCATGAATGTCTATAGTCATTATGGAAACTGAAAGATCTGCATGTTTGACTATTTTTAATTTTTTTACCACCATATATTAGTTATAGATAGTGGATCTCATTGGGACAATTTCATACATTCACATAGTTCATTTGACTCCTCTGTTTCTTCAGGCACACAACCATAGAATTAACTTAGGATTCTCTTTCTCTCATACCTCATATCTGAATAGTAGGTTGTAGAACATACCTCTGAGGTATATTGTCAGAATCTAACCACATCTCTCTACCATTATCTCCTAGTCTGAGTTGATATGAACTCTTTCCTGATTGTGACAAGCTCTGATTACTTCATTCCTACAATCTACTCTCAGGACAGAAACTAGAGTGATTTTTTTTTTCACAATGTATTTTAGTTTGTTAGTCAGCCAGGTTGAACCTTTCCAAAGGCTTTTAGCTGTGAACTTAATAAAAGCTCACGACTTTCTGTGTTCTAGAACATTCCCCAGGGTCTGGTTCTTCTCTCCATGTCTTGATATTCACTTCTCACTTCCTCTGTCGCTGCTACATCTACTGATTTCTTTATCAGTTCTCTCCCAACCCAGAGGAGATGTCAGTGTCTGCAGGACAGTGTGTTTCTTATTCCATGCACTCTCCTTTAGCCTTTCACTGGTTCTCACCATCTGAGACCTTCATGCTCCTCTGTCTACTTTTCATTGTAAGCCTCCTTTATACCTAACTTCAACGATGACAGAAAGCTGTGTCTATTAATTACTGCTATAGTCCCACTACTTAAAATGATATTTAACACCAATGAAATATCCAGTAAATATTTGTTGATTTAGCAAGTAGCTAACTTTGTATTTTTAATCTATTTGAAAATAGATTAAAAATAATTTTGATGGAGTGGAAATATGCATATAAAAATTCCATGGCCACTATAAAGACCTAAATGTAGGCATTTTAAAAATTGAATAGAATTTCCTATTTTCATCTTAAAGAATGTTTTGATTGAGTAAACATTTACTATCTGTAAACTTGGGTGGCAGTATGAAATTTAATAAACTATAGAGTGCATTTAGTGTAGGGTATAAGAGAAAGTTAATTGGTAACATCCACATACAGACTAGGATTTTATCCTCTGATGAGAAGAATAAAATCACACCTGAACATTTTTTACTTTTTTCCTTGCCAGTCTAATTTGTTCTGAAATGAAATAACAATTTAATTGTCTTTCTGAAACTTAATTGTTCTCAGCTCCCTAGCAGCATCTAATCATTTTTTGATAACTATCTGTACTGTTTCTCTTTTTGCAGCATTCCTAATATATCTCCACTATATTAATATTTTACATGCAAGTGTAATAAATAGAGAAAAGTGTACAAAATAGAGACGTGGAGTCTAACAAGTTGTTGAAGACAACCAATAGTAAATTATTCAAGTATATTTTTCCTTTCCTCTGCCAATTCTTAGTTTTCCAGGCCATTGTTTATACTTTTATTTCTTTGACATTAGTGTATTATGGCTCCTCTTTAGTGCTTCCTCCAATCTGGTCCCATCTAGAAGGATATTGTAGTGATTTGAATAGATATGGCCCCCATAGACTCATGTGTTTGAATGCTTGACCATGGGGAGTGGTACTATTATCAAGTGTAGCTTTGGAGTAAGTATTGCCTTGTTGGAGGGAGTTTGTTACTGTGGGAGTGGGCTTTAAGGTTTCCTGTGCTCAAGTTATGCCCACTGTGGTACATAGTCCTGTTCTACTGCCTGCAGATCAAGATGTAGAACTCACAGCTCTATCTCCAGTACCATGTCTGCCTGGACACTGCCATGCTTCCTACCATGATGATAATGGACTAAACCTTTGAAATTGTAAGTCAATCTCAATTAAATGTTTTCATTTGTAAGAGTTGTCTTGATTGCAGCTTCTCTTTACAGGGATGCAAACTAAGTTAAGTCAAATATTTATGATTTTCTAAAGTTCATACATCTCTAAAACATGGAAGCAAGTAGATAATCCTCAAGTGAACATCTACAGTATCTTTATAGCATATAACAGCTTTCTGAATCCAGCATCATGTTTATCATTTCAGATGTACAGAAGAGTCAGTTATCCAAATCCAAACGTACTCATAGCCTTACCACATAGCTTTCATTGACTAATTAAATTTTGATGAATTTTATCTGAAAGTAAAAATTATGGGAAATGTGGTACCTCCCCTAAAATGCAAAGGTTCAGGTCATGAGGCAAGACATGTTATATATAAACAGATGCAAATGTGCATACTCACATGAGCAGATACACACACACACACACACACACACACACACAGTTGTTTTATAATAATACCTCTAACAATTGTTTTGTGATTTCAGTTTTATTATCATAGCCATACCATGAAAAAATACCTTTCCACTCTAATTCATATTAGAATTATGTATCTTTCTCCTCACTAATTCCTGTGCTGTAACAATTCTTCTCCCAAAATAATTTAGAAAACTTAACCTCTCAAATTTATCGTTTCTGCCTAAATAAAACATAAAGTGGAAAGAAAAGATATTAAACTAAGAATATAAAAGAGACAGTGGGCGGGGGAGCATGTTGGTTGAAACTATATGTCTCTTTTGCCTAGGGTTGTTTGGTTGTTGGTTTTAAGACAGAGTTCAACTACACAACCTACAGTGGTTTTAAACTTACCCTCCTCTCATCTCAGGCTTCCATGTTCTAGACTTACATGAATAAATTCAAAAGTGAAGATTCTTCTGTCTTACCAGATCTCATTTCAAGTGAAAGAACCATCTAAGTACTCACTGATTATGAATTCTCTGATACCTTTTATTAAACTAACAAAGTTGGAGAAGCATTGAGTGTTAAACAGTGACTTAATAGATGAAAATTCCAGCTTGCTTCAGGGTGTACATCAGAACACAGACTCTGGTGGCTTCATGTGTTATATCTGTTAGATATCATGTTAAAAATGACTACACAAGCCAGTGACTTAAAACAATGATCAACACACCCCATCATGTTATTGAGAGGGTTGTTATTTATTTATTTATTTATTTACTTACTTACTTACTTATTTTCTATTACTGAGTAGATGGAGTCATTCCAGTCTCAATTTAACCAGGTGGCTTAGGTGACTTTGGGTTGACTCCCCATGCCACTGTGAAGGGGATAATGGCTTTCTTGGCTCCACCACTGTGAGCTGTCTTTCATTTTAAATACCAATGGCCAGTGTTTGTCTTTAGCATTAAGTCAGAAAATCCCAGGTGTCCCTTAAACTGACATTCTATGCTCTACATCTTTCACATTGTGCTGGCACAAATGGGTGAGAGTGTAGTCAAGTCATGTTATAGGGAGAAGAAATAGATTGAAGGAAATGGCTATAGATTCATATTGACAACAGCATGACAGAGAAAAAGTGGAAACTTTGGGTCAAATAATAGTATTACTTGGGGACAAGATGGAAAATAGAGACCCGAATTCACCTTCAGTTCAGCTCAACTAAGATATTGCATTTTGCCAAGAGGAAAAAGTACAGGAAAAAGGGGGACATGTGATCTCACCTACCATTTGGGCATAAAAGCTTTGACATTATAAAGAGAAGTTGTAACTTGGCAAAGAGTGGAGCTGATCTACATTAGCACTGAGCTTCCTGGGAAGTTAGATGTTGCTGAAAGCTCCTGTTATGCCCTGGCTTCAGTGGTCAGAGTAGACCTATGCCTTAGGATAGAGAATGAAGATGGAGTTTTCAACAAACAATTTTACTGCACTGAATGGTTTGCTTACTTAAAGGTATATGGGTTCCCAGCATCAATCTCTTTAAGAACACCTGGTAATTCCAATAATTTAAAAACCTACCATTTTGTCCTTCTATAGTCAGTTTTTACTTCACTTCTGGCAAAAATCCCCGTGGGCTCCTTGCTACAAACACAATGACTCATTGTCCTGTTCTCAGCATAGGTACATCTGGCTGAAAGCAAATATTCAATAGCAAAAAGAAATGAGAACCAGGCTCAGCCATTCTCCTCTGATTACATTATGACTCAGGACACCCACCAGTAGTTTTATTCATTACTGGATATTAAAATCAAAGGCTTTTAATATGCAGCAACAGAGTTGTCCAAATTGAACCCCATCTGTGTGCCCTGGTAGAAGTTTTCTTAGCAGGATGCATAGGTAATTTTAATAAACTTATTATTTTTTCAGTCTGCCTCCAAAGGATTTAATGAAACTTTGACATTTTCCTGGTGAGTCACAGGCCAGTACTCTATCTTTCCTCTCATTGTAGATATTTTTAAGAGTAGGTTGGACTGATCATGGTGGATGCAGTCAATAATTTCAAAAGGTAGCCTGCTGCTCTAATGCATCCCAGAGTATCTGGCAAGGACATAGGCCCTTTCTTTCCCTCTTCTTTTCCATAAACAGGTTGATGATAGCTCCATTAGCCTTGCTATTTTTCTTGTCAAAATTCTGGTGAAGACATCAGTACCTGTGTTCTGAGGACATTGTGTTCCCATTTCTCTTTTTGCTTTCCTTATCCTAAATACTAGGGAAGTAAACCTCAGAAACAAAAAATACAAGGTGAGTGGACTTCCAATCCATTGTCCTTTGGATGCTCAAAGAAACAAGAGATTATGATAGAAAATTAATTCTAGAAAAAAAATCTTGCAGGTTTGAGTTAGTAAGATTATTATGATAATTGAAATTTAAGCCTTTGCAAGTTTTGTCATCAATGTACTAAAATAGTTTAATACTGCCTCTATTTCACAAAATAATTGTGAGAATTAAATAATCTAGGACATCCTCCATATTCATATTAAACAGAGTGCAAATGGAAATTCATTGCCACTCATATAGGCAAGTGGCTCGGTGGATCTTCAGAGCTCTCTTAAACAGAATGTGGTACTTACTGCAGCACCTACTGCTAGCTAAACACTATTACAACTATATTATATAGATGAGCTCATTTAATATTAATTTAACATAAACTCTCTGTGTGTGCCCTTACATAACATTAAGGCTATGGAGACATTGATGTCATGTTTCCCTTGTCCATAAGGAAACTCTGACACAATGGGTCACATGACCTAGCTGGTATCACATAAGTAGCCAGCTGTCAGGGGCAGAATTCTAACTTAGTAGGTAAATAATGGACTCTGTTTCCAACAGACCTGTGACTAGGTTTTTGGAAAGAAATGAACCTGAGGAAGGATGACTGCTACAATTATAATCTTTCTCCAAAACTTACATAGCTCTAACTCTGTGTATACCTATAGACCAACTTGAATATCTAGAAATGTCTGCATTTCCTATTGCAGAACAGGAAATAATGGGGACCAGAGACAATATGTATTGTTTTCATTATGTTAAGTGAAACTTTTAGGACATTACAGTTGGGTGTTACTATCTGCATTCTCTGTCTTTCATTTCTCTACAGGGCTTCTAAAAAATACTCTAAGGTCTAGGAACCTGAGAATATAAGTGACCAGCATTTTAGAACACTGGATCCCTTTATAAGTATCATTATCCCTTCCAAAGCAGCAAAACACATGTAAAGGAACTGTGGCATTAAATTCTGGAAACATCTGAAATGCTGGCATCTGTAGCTGCCAGCCTTCTGCCTGGTGCATAGGTTATCACTGCCAACAGGGCCTCCTAACACAGCCAAGGCCAAGGACTGGATAACACTCAAGCTTGATGAGAACCCTCTAAAAGAAGACCCATATAGGTCTGAAGGACCAAGGCATGGGACAGTCATTTTTGATCAGGAGGATGCCTTATTTTTCAGATTTTTGGAAATCTTTTTATATATTTTATATACAAACAAGATCTCCTTAAAGACAAATGAGAATACCACAGGAGATAGTATAAGGTATAAAATGTAATAGATAAAGTACTTGATATTAAAACAAGTATAGTGCCATTTACTATCTTAATCATGCTACAGAAAACAAAATACAAACTCAGTTTAGTTTTATAAGAATCAGAGTGCTCTAGAGGTGGATAAGAGGTTAGGATTAGTGCATACTGGACTAAATAAAGAATATTGGCATTTAATGACTACTAAGAGGGGAAGAATTAGTTCTCCCCAGGGACAAGCTCCCTGACTGGTTATTCAATACCAGTGGCTAGTCCTGAAATAAATAAATAAATAAATAAATATTTTATGTATATTATATATTTATTATATATGTAGAAATAAATGGGTTCTGGATGATTTGAAATAAAACAATAAATGGATTCTAAAATTTGCATTTATATATTTGTTCACATATATATATACATATATATATACACACATGCATTTAAAGGTGTATCTATATCAATTTAACAAAAAAGAGGGAATGAATTTGAGAGACAAAGAGGAGGAGGATGTATGAGGATTTGGAGTGATGAAGTGGAAAGTAATGAAATGATTAATTTGAAAGGAGAGAACCACAAGCACATAAATCCACCTACAAAAACAAGCTTATCAGGAATCAAAAGTCATCTCTCTTTAATAGCTCTCAATACTAACAGACTCAACTCATCTATAAAAAGATATAAACTATAAGACTGGATAAGCAAACAAGATCCAGAATTTTGCAGCATATAAGAAATACACCTCAATAACAAAGACAGAAAACTATCTCTGAATAAAAGGGTGGAATAAGGTCTTCCAAGCAAATGATCCCAGGAAAGAAGCAGGAGTTGCCATCCTAGCATCCACTAAAATAGACTTGCAACCAAAAGTTAGCAAGTGTGATGAGGAAGGACACTTCATATTCATCAAGGGTAAAATCCACCAAGAGAAAGTTTCAGTTCTGAGTAACTATGCTGCAAATGCAAGAGCACCCACATTCATAAAAGAAACTTTACTAAAGCTCAAAACACACATTGAACCCCATACCATAATAGCGGGGGACTTCAACACCCCACTCTCAACAATGGAGATGTCATTGAAACAGAAATTAAACAGAGACACAGTGAAACTAATAGAGGTTATAAACCAAGGGATTTAACAAATATCTACAGAACATTTCACCCTAAAACAAAACAAAACAAAAAAAATACAGCTTCTCAGCACCTTATGACACCTTCTCCAAAACTGATCATATAATTGGTCACAAAACAACCCTCAACCAATATAAGAAGACTGAAATAATCCCATGCATCTTCTCAGATCACCATGGCCTAGTACTGGTCTGCAATAACAGCAGAAACAACAGAAAGTTCACATACACATAGAAACTGAACAACTCTCTACTCAATGAAAATGTGATCAGGGAAGAAATAAAGAAAGAATTAAAGACATTTTAGAATTTAATGAAAATCTTGATGAGTCATACCCAAACTTATGGGACACAATGAAAGCAGTGCTAAGAGGAAAATTCATATCACTAAGTGGCCCAATGAAGAAACTGGTGAGATCTTACACTAAAAACTTAAGAGCACACATGAGAGCTCGAGGACAAAAAGAAACACACTCACCCAAGAGTAGTAGACAACAGTAAATAGTTAAATACAGGGCAAAAATCAAGCAAATAGAAACAAAGAGAACAATACAAAGAATTAACAAAACCAAAAGCTGTTTTTTTAAGAGAATCAACAAGATAAATAAACCACTAGCCAAACTAACTAAAGGGTCCAGAGGCAGTATCTAAATTAACAAAATCAGAAATTATAAGGGAGACATAACAACAGAAATGGAGAAACTTCAACAAATCATCAGATCCTGCTATAAAAGTCTATAATCAACAAAAGTGGAAAATGGTTTTCTAAACACATACCAAAGTAAAATCAAGAGCAGGCAAACTGTATAAACAGGCCCATATCACAAAAGAAATAGAAGACATTATTAAAAACCTCCCAACCGGTCCAGAGACCTCAGGCGTGCCCCTTCCGGTTTCTGTCTCTTTCTCCATCCCCCGCCACAGAGCTCCATATCCAGGAGGCACAGGGAGATAGCTAACCTCCAGGAGTGCAGAGAGGCCTGAAAGCACAGGTAGGACCACCCCTGCCGCTCAGAGCAACCTGCCCCAAAACCCTGAGGACATAAGAATCCAGGGGAAGCTTAGAAGCCAATTTCTGTCTGCACCTAGAGCTGACCCTGGGTCACAGAGCTGCATACACAAATACCACTACAAGGGAGCTGGTCTCCCAAGAAGACTTATACACTTGTGTGCACAGGTAAGACCACCACTTTTCTTCAAATTCCTGGCCCAAGAGGGACCTGCCCAGAGACATCAGAACACAGGAACCAAGGATCAGCTGAGGACAGGATCCTTCTGGTTTCTATCTGCACACCTGGGCTGACACTGTACCACAGCTCTCGATACCTAAATTAGAGAGAACTGGTCTAGCAGGAATACTGATATGCAGGCTTTCAGGATAGATAAGCCATAGTTAGAGACAGCAAGACCAGCTAACACCAGAGATAGCTAGATGGCTAAAGGCAAATGCAAGAACATTACCAAGAGAAACCAAAGTGACATGGCATCATCTGAACCCAGTTCTCCCACAACAGTGAGCCCTGGCTATCCTAACACACCAGAAAAGCAAAATATGGGTTTAAAATCACATCTCATGATGCTGATAGAGGACTATAAGAAGGACATAAATAACTCCCTTATAGAAATACAGAAGAACATGGGTCAACAGTTAGAAGTCCTTAAAGAGGAAACACAAAAATCCCTTAAGGAATTACAGGAAAACACTATCAAACAAGTGAAGGAACTGAGGAAAGCAATCCAGGATCTAAAAATGAAAGTTGAAACAATAAGGAAATCACAAAGGGAAACAACTCTAATGATAGAAAACCTAGGAAAAAAATCAGGAGTCATAGATGCAGGCATCAACAACAGAATACAAGAGATAGAAGAGAGAATCTCAGGTGCTAAAGACACCATAGAGAACATTGACTCAACAATACAAGTAAATGCAAAATGCAAAAAGCTTGTAACCCACAGCATCCAGGAAATGCAGGACACAATGAAAAGATCAAACCTAAGGATTATAGGTATAGAAGAAAGTGAAGATTTACAACTTAAAAGTCCAGGAAATATATTCAACAAAATTATAGAAGAAAACTTCCTTAACCTAAAGAAAGAGATGCCCATGAACATACAAGAAGCCTACAGAACTCCAAACAGACTGGACCAGAACAGAAAGTCCCATCACATAATAATCAAAACACCAAATGCACTAAACAAAGAAAGAATATTAAAAGCATGAAGGGAAAAATGTCAAGAAATATATAAAGGCAGACATATCAGAATTACACCAGAATTCTCACCAGAGACCATAAAAGCTAGAAGATCCTGTGAAGATCTCATACAGACCCTAAGAGAACACAAATGCCAGCCCAGACTACTATACCCAGCAAAACACTCAATTATCATAGATGGAGAAACCAAGTTATTCTATAATAAAATCAAATTTACACAACATATTTCCACAAATTCATCCCTACAAAAGATAATAGATGGAAAATGCCAACACAAGGAGGGAAACTACACCCTAGAAAAAACAAGAAAGTAATCTTTCAACAAACCCAAAAGAAGATAACCATACAAACATTAAAATAACATCAAAAGTAACAGGAAGCAATAATCACTATTCCTTAATATCTCTTAACATCAATGGACTCAATTCCCCAATAAGAGACATAGACTAAAAGAGTGGATACATAAATAGGACCCAGCATTTTGCTACATTCAAGAAATGTACCTCAGTGTCAAAGACAAACACTACCTCAGAGTAAAAGGCTGAAAAACAATTTTTACAAGCAAACAGTTCCAGGAATCAAGCTGAAGTAGCCATTCTAATATTGGATAAAAACAACTTTCAACCAAAAGTCATCAAAAAAGATAAGGAAGGACACTTCATACTCACCAAAGGAAAAATCTACCAAGAAGAACTCTCAATTCTGAACATCTATGCTCCAAATGCAAGGGCACCCACAGTCATAAAAGAAACTTACTAAAGCTAAAAGCACACACACAATAATTGTGGGGGGCTTCAACACCCCACTATCATCAATGGACAGATCAGGAAAACACAAATTAAACAGAGACACAGTGAAACTTACAGAAGTTATGGATCAAATGGATTTAAGAGGTATCTATAAAACATTTCAGCCTAAATCAAAAGAATATACCTTCTTCTCAGCACCTCATGGTACCTCTTCCAAAACTGACCATATAATCTCTCACAAAACAGACCTCAACAGATATAAGAATATTGAAATAATTCCTTGCCTCCTATCAGATCACTATGGACTAAGGCTGGTCTTCAATAGCAACAAAAACAAGAGAAATTCCACGTACACATAGAAGATTAACAATGCTCTACTCAATGATACTTTGGTCAAGGAAGAAATTAGGAAAGAAATCAAAGACTGTTTAGAATTTAATGAAAATTTTATCAACACAACATGCCCAAACTTATAGGACACAATGAAAGCAGTGCTAAGAGGAAAACTCATAGCTCTGACTGCCTCCAAAAAGAAACTGGAGAGAGCATACACTACCAGCTTAACAGCACACCTGAAATCTCTAGAGCATAAAGAAACTGATACACCCAAAAGGCGTAGATGACAGGGAATAAAATTGGGGCTGAAATCAACCAAGTAGAAACAAAAAGAACTATACAAATGATCAACAAAACCAGGAGCTGGTTCTTTGAGAAAATCAACAAGATAGATTAAACCCATAGCCAGACTAACCAGAGGGCATAGAGACAGTATCCAAGTTAACAAAATCAGAAAAGAAAAGGGAGATATGTGGAGGGCCTTGATCCACTTGAAATTGAGCTTAGTGCAAGGAGATAAGAATGGATCAATTTGCATTCTTCTGCATGTTGATCTCCAGTTGAACCAGCACCATTTGTTGAAAAGGCTATCTTTTTTTCCACTGGATGGTTTTAGCTCCTTTGTCAAAGATCAAGTGACCATAGGAGTGTGGATTCATTTCTGGGTCTTCAATTTTGTTCCATTGATCTACATGCCTGTCATTGTACCAATACCATGCAGTTTTTAACACTATTACTCTGTAGCAGAGATTGAGATCTGGGATACTGATTCCCCCAGGAGTTCTTTTACTGTTGAGAATAGTTTTAGCCATCCTGGGTTTTCTGTTATTCCAGATGAATTTTTGAATTGGTCTTTCTAACTCTTTGAAGAATTGAGTTGGGATTTTGATGGGGATTGCATAGAATCTGTATATTGCTTTTGGCAAGATGGTCATTTTTACTATATTAATCCTGCCAATCCACGAGCATGGAAGATTTTTCCATCTTCTGAAGTCTTATTCAATTTTTTTCTTCAGAGACTTGAAGTTCTTGTCATACAGATCTTTCACTTGTTTTCTTAGAGTCACACCAATATACTTTATATTGTTTGTGGCTATCGTGAAGGGTATCATTCCTCTTATTTCTTTCTCAGCCTGCTTATCCTTTGAGTATAGGAAGGCTACTGACTTGATTGAGTTCATTTTATATCCAGTCACTTGGCTGAAGTTGTTTATCAGCTTTAGGAGTTCTCTGGTGGAGTTCTTTGGGTCGTTTAAGTATACCATCTTATCGTCTGCAAATAGTGATAGTTTGACTTCTTCCTTTCCAACTTGTATCCCTTTGACCTCTTTTTGTTGTCTAATTGCTCTAGCTAGAACTTCAAGTACTATATTGAAAAGATATGGAGAGAGAGAGGGCAGCCTTTTCTAGTCCCTGATTTTAGTGGGATTGTTTCAACTTTCTCTCCATTTAGATTGATGTTGGCTACCGGTTTGCTGTAAATTGCTTTTACTATGTTTAGATATGGGCCTCGAATTCCTGATCTTTCCAAGACCTTTAACATGAAAGGATGCTGAATTTTGTCAAATGCTTTCTCAGCATCTAATGAAATGACCATGTGATTTTTTTTCTTTGAGATTGTTTATGTAGTGGATTACATTAATGGACTTCCTTATATTGAACCATCCCTGCATCCCTGGGATGAAGCCTACTTGATCGTGGTGAATGATCGTTTTGATGTGTTCTTGGATTCGGTTGGCAAGAATTTTATTGAGTATTTTTGCATCGATATTCATAAGAGAGATTGGCCTGAGATTCTCTTTCTTTGTCGTATCTTTGTGTTATTTTGATATTTGCATAATTGTGGCTTCATAGAATGAGTTGGGTAGTGTTCCTTCTGTTTCTCTTTTGTGGAATAGTTTGAAGAGTATTGGTATTAGGTCTTCTTTGAAGGTCTTATAAAATTCTGCACTAAAACCCTCTGGACCTGTGCTTTTTTGGTTGGAAGACTTCCAATGAGGACTTCTATTTCTTCAGGGGTTATAGGACGGTTTAGATGGTCTATTTGATCCTGATTTAATTTTGGTATTTGTTATCTGTCTAGGAAATTGTCCATTTCCTCGAGATTTTCTAGTTTTGTTGAATACAGACTTTTGCAGTAGGATCTGATGATTTTTTTAATTTCCTCAGATTTTGTTGTTATATCTCCCTTTTTGTTTCTGATTTTGTTAATTTGGATACTGTGTCTGTGTCCTCTGGATAGTCTGGCTAAGGGCTTCTCTATCTTGTTGATTTTCTCAAAGAACCAACTCCTAGTTTTGTTGATTCTTTGTATGCTTTTATTTGTTTCTACTTGATTGATTTCAGCCCTGAGTTTGATGATTTCCTGCCTTCTACTCCTCTTGGGTGTATTTGCTTCTTTCTGTTCCAGGCCTTTCAGGTGTGCCATTAAGCTGTTAGTGTATGCTGTCTCCCGTTTCTTTTTGGCGGCACTCAGGGCTATGAATTTTACTCTTAGCACCGTTTTCATTGTGTCCCATAAATTAGGGTGTGGTGTGCCTTCATTTTCATTAAATTTTAAAAAGTCTTTGATTTGTTTCTTTATTTCCTCCTTGACCAAGTTATCATTGAGTAGAGCATTGTTCAGCCTCCATGTGTATCAAGGACCTCCACATAAAACCAGACACACTGAAACTAATAGAAAGGAAACTAGGGAAGAACCTTGAACATATGGGTACAGGGGAGAATTTCCTGAACAGAACACCAATAGCTTATGCTCTAAGATCAAGAATTGAAAAATGGGACCTCATAAAATTACAAAGTTTCTGTAAGTCAAAGGACACTGTCAAAAGGACAAAGCAGCAACCAACAAACTGGGAAATGATCTTTACCAACCCTACATCCGGCAGAGGGCTAATATCCAATATATACAAAGAACTCAAGAAGTTAGACTCCAGAGAGCCAAGTAACCCTATTAAAAATGGGGTACAGAGCTAAACAAAGAGTTCTCACCTGAAGAATATCTAATGGCTGAGAAGCACCTAAAGAGATGTTCAACATCCTTAGTCATTAGGGAAATGCAAATCAAAACAACCCTGAGATTCCATCTCACACCAGTCAGAATGGCTAAGATCAAAAACACAGGAGACAGCAGTTGTTGATGAGGATATGGAGAAAGAGGAACACTCCTCCACTGCTGGTGGAATTGCAAGCTGGTACAACCACTCTGGAAAGCAGTCTGGTGGTTCCTCAGTAAACTGGGCATGACACTGCCGGAGGATCCGGCTATACTACTCCTGGGCATATACCCAGAGGCTTCCCCTGCATGCAATAAGGACACATGCTCCACTATGTTCATAGCAGCCTTATTTATAATAGCCAGAAGCTGGAAAGAACCCAGATGTCCCTCAACGGAGGAATGGATTCAGAAGATGTGGTATATTTACACAATGGAATATTACTCTGCAATTAAGAACAATGAATTCACGAAATTCCTAGGCAAATGGTCAGAACTTGAAAATATCATCCTTAGTGAGGTAACCCAATCACAAATGAACACACATGATATGCAGTCACCGATAAGAGGATATTAACCCAGAATCTTGGAATACCCTAGACACAATTCACATATCAATAGATTTCCAAGATAAAGGAAGGAGGGACCCAGGTCCTGGGAAGACTAGATGTAGGGGAATGCCAGGACAGAGAAGCAAGAGGGGGTTGAATGGGGAACAGAGGGAGGGAAGGGGGCTTATGGGACTTTCGGGGAGGGAGGAAATTGGAAAGTGGAAATCATTTGGAATGTAAATAAAAAACTTAGATAATAAAAAAATAAAGAAAAGACAAAAGGGAGATATAACAACAGAAATATAGTGGAAACTGAGGAAATTAAAAAAAATCATCAGATCCTATTACAAAAGCCTATACTCAACACAACTGGAAAATCTGGATGAAATGGACAATTTCCTAGACAGATAACAAATGCCAATGTTAAGTCAGGATCAGATATACCATTTAAACAGTCCTATAACCCCTAAAGTAATAGAAGCAGTCATTAAAAGTCTCTCAACCAAAACACCCAGGACCAGATGGTTTTAGTGCAAAATTCTATCAGACCTTCAAAGATACCTAATACCAACACTCTTCAGAACTAATCCACAAAATAGTAACAGAAGGAACACTACCCAACTCAATCTATGAATCCACGATTACAATGATACCGAAGCCCCACAAAGATCTAACAAAGAGAACCTCAGACCAATTTCCCTTGTTGATTCAAAAATACTCAATAAAATTTTGTCAACCAAATTAAGGTACACATCAAAATGATCATTCACCACAATCAAGTAGGCTGTCCCAGGGATGCAGGAGTGATTGAATATATGAAAATCCATCAATGTAATCCACTACATAAAAAAACCCAAAGGAAAAAAAAACATGGTCATTTCATTAGATTCTGAAAAAGCATTTGAAAAAATTCAGCACCCATTCATGTTAAAAGTCTTGGAAAGATCAGGAATTCAAGGACCATACCTAAACATAGTAAAAAGCAATAAACAGCAGACAGTAGCCAACAAGAAACTAAATGGAGAGAAAGTTGAAGTAATCCCACTAAAATCAGGGACTAGACAAGGCTGCCCTCTCTCTCTCCATATCTTTTTAATATAGTGCTTGATATTCTAGCTAGAACAATTAGACACCAAAAGGAGGTCAAAGGGATACAAATTAGAAAGGAAGAAGTCAAAATATCACTATTTGCAGATAATATGATAGCATATTTAGTGACCCCAAAAACTCCACCAGAGAACGCCTAAAGCTGATAAACAACTTCAGCAAAGTGGCCATATATAAAATTAACTCAAACAAATCAGTAGCCTTCCTCTATTTAAAGGATAAACAGGCTGAGAAAGAAATTAGGGAAATAGCACCCTTCACAAGTGTCACAAACAATATAAAGTATCTTGGTGTGGTTCTAACCAAATAAGTGCAAGATCTGTATGACAAGAACTTCAAGTCTCTGAAGAAAGAAATTTAAGAAGACCTCAGCAGATGGATAGATCTCCCAAGCTCATGGATTGGCAGGATTAATATAGTAAAAAAGGCCATCTTGCCAAAAGCAATCTACTAATTCAATGCAATCCACATCAAAATTCCAAATAAAATCTATATAGATTTAGAAAAAGCAATTCTCAAATTCATCTAGAATAACACAAAACCCAGAATAGCTAAAACTCTTCTCAACAATAAAAGATCATCTGGTGGAAATCAGTATCCCAGACCTCAAGCAGTACCACAGAGTAATAGTGATAAAAAACTACATGGTATTGGTACAGTGACCAACAGGTAGATGAATGGAATGGAAACGAAGACCCATAAATGAACCCACACACCTATGGTCACTTGATCTTTAACAAAGCTGACAAAACCATCCAGTGGAAAAAAGATAGCCTTTTCAATAACTAGTGCTGGTTCAACTGGTGTCTAGAATGCAGAAGAATGCAAATCGATCCATCCTTATCTCCTTGTACAAAGCTTAAGTCCACGTGGAAAAAGACCTCGACATAAAACCAAACACACTCAAACTAATAGAAAGGAAAGTGGGGAAGATCCTGGAGCACATGGGCACAGGGAAAAATTTCCTAAACCAAACACCAATAGCTTTGGTTTGAAGATCAAGAATTGACAAATGGGACCTCATAAAATTGCAAAGTTCCTGTAAGGCAAAGGACACTGTCAATAGGACAAAATAGCAACTAACAAATTGGGGAAAGATCTTTAACAACCCTACATCCAACAGAGGGCTAGAATCCAATATAAACAAAGAACTCAGGAAGTTAGACTCCAGAGAACTAAATAACCCTATAAAAATGGGGTACAGAGCTAAATAAAGAATTTTCAACTGAGGAATACCAAATAACTGAGAAGCACCTAAGGAATGTTCAACATCCTTTAGGTTCCTTTTCATCAGGGAAATGCAGATCAAAACAATCTTGTGATTCCACCTCACACCAGTCAGAATGGCTAGGATCAAAAGCTCAGGTGACAGAAGGTGCTGCTGAGGATGTGGAGAAAGAAGAACAGTCCTCCACTGCTGGTAGGATTGCAAGCTGGTACAACCACTCTGGAAATCAGTTTGGCTGTTTCTCACAAAATTGGACATAGTGCTACTGGAAGACCCAGCAATACCACTCCTGGGCATATATGCAGAAGATTCTTCAGCATGTAATAAGGACACATCCTCCACTACATTCCTAGCAGCCTTATTTGTAATAGCCAGAAGCTGGAAAGAACCCAGATGTCCCTCAACAGAGGAATGGATACAGAAACTGTGGTACATTTACACAATGGAATACTACACAGCTATTAAAAACAATGAATTCATGAAATTCTTAGGCGAATGGATGGAACTAGAAAATATCATTCTGAGTGAGGTAACCTAATCAAAAAAAAAAAAAACACACATGGTATGCACTTGCTGATAAGTGGATATTAGCCCAGAAGTTTTTGATATCCAAGATACAATTCACAGACCAAATGAAGCTCAAGAAGAATGAAGACCAAAGTGTGGATACTTTGGTTATTCTTAGAAGGTGGAATAAAACAGACATAGGAGGAGATACATAGAAAAAGTGTGGAGTAGAGACTGAAGAAAAGACTATCCAGAGACTGCCCCACCTGGGGATCCACCCTATATACTGTTATCAAACCCAGACACTAATGTGGATGCCAAGAATTGCTTGCTGACAGGAGCCTGATATAGCTGTCTCCTGAGAGGCTCTACCAGTACCCGACAAATACAGAGGTGGGTGCTCCAAGCCAACCATTGGAGTGCGCACAATGTTGCCAATGGAGGAGCTAGAGAAAGGACCCAAGGAGCTGAAGGAGCTTGCAGCCCCATAGGAAGAACAACCTTATGAATCAACCAGTAACCCCAGAGTTCCCAGGGACTAAACTACCAAGCAAAGAGTATATATGAAGTGACCCATGGCTCCAGCTGGAAATGTAGCTGAAGCTGGCCTTGTTTGACTTCAAAGGGAGGAGAGGCCCTTGGCCCTGAGAAGGCTGGATGACCCAGCGTAGTGTAATACCAGGACAGGGAAGTGGGAGTGCGTCGGTTGGTGAGTAGGGGGAAAGGGAATGGGATAAGGTGTTTTGGGAGGGGAAACCAGAAAAGAGATAACATTTAAAATGAAGATAAAGAAAATATCCAATAAAAAAAGGTTAAAAAAAGGCCCAGGGTCAGATGGATTTAGTGCAGAATTCTACCAGACCTTCAAAGAAAACCAAATACCAGTATTCTTCAAATTATTCCATAAAATAGAAACAGAAGGAACACTACCTTACTCATTCTATGAAGTCACAATTACTCTGATACCTAAACCATACAAGAACCCAACCAAAGAAGAGGACTTCAGACCAATTTCACTTATGAATATCGATGCAAAAATACTCAATAAAATTCTTGCAAATGGAATCCAAGAACACATCAATACCATCATTTACCACGATTATGTAGGCTTCATCCCAGGGATGCAAGGTTGGTTCAGTATACAAAAATCCATTAATATAATTCACTACATAAATAAACTCAAAAAAAATCTCATGATCATCTCCTTAGATGCAGAAAAAGCATTTGACAATATAAAACACCCCTTCATGTTACAAGGATTGGAGAGATCAGGAACTCAAGGCCCATACCTTAAGTTAATAAAACCAATTTACTGTAAACCAACAGCCAATATCAAATTAAATGGAGACATACTTGAAGCAATCCCACTAAAATCAGGCACAAGACAAGGATGTCCATTCTCCCACTATCTATTCAATATAGTACTTGATGTGCTAGCTAGAACAATAAGACAACAAAAAGACATCAAGAGAATACAAATTGGCAAAGAAAAATATAAAGATATCACTATTTTCAGATGATATGATGCCATACATAATTGACTGCAAAAATTCTACCAGAGAACTTCTCCAGCTGATAAACAACTTCAGCAAAGTGGCCGGATATAAAATTAACTCAAATAAATTAGTAGCCTTCCTTTATGCAAATGATAAACAGGCTGAGAAAGAAATTAGGGAAACAACTCTCTTCACAGTAGCTAAAAATAATATAAAATATCTTGGGGTAACTCTAACCAAACAAGTGAAAGACCTATATAACAATAACTTCAAGTCTCTCAAGAAAGAAATTGAAGAAGATCTTAGAAAATGGAAAGATCTCCCATGCTCATGGATTGGGAGAATTAAAATAGTAAAAATGGCCATCTTACCAAAGGCAAGCTACATATTCAATGCAGTCCCCCTTCAAAATCCTAGCTCAATTCTTCAAAGACATGGAAAGAGAAATTCTTAAGTTCATCTGGAAAGGCAAAAAAATTCCAGAATAGCAAAAAAAATTCTTAACAATAAAAGAGCAGCTGGGGGAATTATCATCCTTGTCCTCAAGCTTTACTACAGAGCAATAGTTGTAAAAAACTGCATGGTATTGGTACAGAGACCAACACTAAGATCAATGGAATAGAATTGAAGAACCTGAACTAAAATCACACACTTACAGCCACTTGATCTTTGTCAAAGATGCCAAAATATACAATGGAGAAAAGAAAGCATCTTCAACAAATGGTGCTGTCTAACTGGCTGTCTATATATAGAAAAATGAAAATAGACCCATATTTGTTACCTTGCACAAAGATCAAGAATTGATAAATAGGACCTCATGAAACTGGAAGGTGTCTGTAAGGCAAAGAACATAGTCAAAAAGACAAATCGGCAAGCTACAGATTCAGAAAATATCTTCACTAATGACACATATGATAGAGGGTTAATATTCAACATATATAAAGAACTCAAGAAGCTAATCACTAAAAACAAAAAACAAAAAACAACAAACAACCCAATCAAAAAATGGGGTTTAGAAGTAAACAAGATTTCACAACTGAGGAATCTTGAATGGCTGAGAAGCACCTAAAGAAATGCTCAAAATCCTTAGTTATCAGAGAAATGCAAATCAAAATTACCCTGAGATTCCACCTTATACCAATTGGAATGGCTAAGATCAAAACCTCAAGTGACAACACATATTGTCAAGGATGTCGAGAAATCTGAACACTTCCATTGCTAGTGGGATTGCAAACTGGTACAACTACTCTAGAAATCAATCTGGAGATTCCTTAGAAAATTGGAAATAGATCTACTTGAAGACTCAGCATGCCCCACCATGCCACAGGGGCATGTGTTTCACTATGTTTATAGAAGCCTTATTTGTGATAGCCAGAAACTGGAAACAACCCAGATGTCCCATGACAGAAAAATGGATACAGAAAATGTGGAATATTACTCAGCTATTAAGAATGAGGACATCCTGAGTATTGCAGGCAAATGGATGGAACTAGAAAATATCATCCTGTGTGAGGTAACTCAGACCCAAAAGAATGTACTCACTAATAAGTAGATGTTAGCCAAAAACAAAAAGTACAGACTACCCAAGATACAGTCCTCAGAACTCCAAAAGCTCAACAAGCTGAAATGTCAGTGAGGATACCTCAGTCCCACTTTGGAGGAAGAAGAAAGCAATCACCAGAGGAGAGGAAAGGAGGGACCTGGGAGGGAAAGTGGATGGGGTGGGGAGGGAGAGGGGAACCTGATCTGATATTGGGTTAGGGAAAAGGACTGAAGCCCTGAGGGTCAGCAGAAAGAATGGAAACAGGCAACCTTGGGAGATAGGAGGTTGGGGGGACTCTATAGAATGCAACAAAGACCTGGGAGGTGAGAGACTCTCAGGACTCAAAGGGAGGGACCTTAGATGAAATGTGGGACAGTAGGGAGAGCCTACCTCCAGAAGGAAGACAGGGCATCAAATGAGGGAGGGGGTTGCCATCCCACAGTCAAAACTCTGACCCGTAATTGTTCTTGTCTGAAAGAAATGCAGGGATGGAAATGGAGAAGAGCCTGAGGAAAAGAAGGTACAGTGACAGGCCCAAAGTAGGATCCAGCTCAAGGGGAGGTCTGAAGGCCTGATACTATTACTGAGGTCATGAAGTGCTCACAAAAAAGGACCTAGCATGGCAGCACTCCAGAAGACCCATCAGGCAGCTGAAAAAGTCAGATGCAAATGGTTACACCCAACCAATGGACAAAAGCTGCTGACCCCTTGGTTGAATTAGGGAAAGGCTGAAAGAAGTTGAGGAGGATGTTGACCCTCTAATAGGACCAGCAGTCTCAATTAATCTGGACCCTGAAATCTTTCAAACACCAGACCACGAAACAGGCAGCATATACCAACTGATATGAGGCCCCCAGTACATATACAGCAGAGGACTAATGGGTCTGTATTCAGTTATTCAATTATAGATGATGCACCTAACCCTTAAGAGATTGGAGGCCAGGGAATTTAGAGGTCAGGTGGTGGGGGGGTGGGGTTAGGGGGTGGGGGACATCCTCAAGGAGACAGAGAGGTGGGGAGGAGGTATGGGATGTGGAACAATCGGAAGGTGGTTGGGGGGGCAGTAATAAAATCTGGACTGCATAAATAAATAAATAAATAAATTTTATAAAAAAGGGCACATTGCCCTTTCAAAGGAACTGAGGTAGCTTAAAAGCACCTGCAACTCCCACCCCAAGAAGTTCCAATGCCTTTGACCTCCATTCCCAACTGAACTCATATATACAATCTCACACATATTCATATACACACATAATTAAAACTAAAATAAATAGTAATGAGTTGTCAAAAATAAATAATTCTTTTCTAGTCCTAACTTTTTACTGTACCACAAAAGTTTTGTGAGTGAAAGATATTCTTGGTCACTTAAGGTAGCCTCTGACATAGTAGTTGGAGTACCGGGGGATAGTAGTTGGAGTACCATGTTTACTATTAGGAAAATGGGGGTTTCCAATCCCAGCTCCAATTCTTTCTAGACCTACAACACTATGGAAGGAATTCGGCTCTCTCTTTAACTATAACAGATGGTTCCTTACAGAAGTAAGTTAGATAGATGTTCTGAGCACTGAAGCACTGAGCTAACTCCTGAGTAGTTTCTCAGTTAATATGCATAATTATGTTACTTGACATTTACATACTGGTCATTCACTAAAATTCAAATGAAATGAGACTCTTAGAGGCTTGGTTTTGTTTGTTGATGAATATTTTACAGGTCCTGGCACATAGTAGCAGTACACAAAAACCTGTGGAATGTGTAAGTGTTAGAAACATTTGGGACAGTCTGCATTTTATAGCTTATTTTTAGGGAGGATTGTACTCTCTATTAACAAGAGAAAAGAAAATATTCTGTGTAATCATATGTTAGCATCACTTGAGAGCTGATTCCAGACCCACATTAAATGCTCAGGACTTGCATTTTCTTTTTCCTCTTTCTTCCTTTCTTTCTTTTTCTTTCTGGATCCCCTTTATATTTATTATTAATTTTGAGCTTATAAATTATCGCCTCATATGCTGCTGTTGTTTCTTCCTTAGGCTATTTCTTTTCCTCTAGGTATGAAGTAAATTGGATAGGTGTACCAATACATGAAAATTTAGATTAGTGAGTCTATGGGAAAGAAAAATAGATATAAGTCAATTTGTTGTTTTTTTCTGCTATGACCTTTTAGTCACAGGTATGCTAGAGGTCAGCTCAAACATGATGCAGATATCTCAACCACACAAAACTCATATTTCAATAAATGAATCACATAGAGTCCCTAAAACATTTAAAAGATACATTTATATCTCAGCCTAAAAGTCTTTTAATACAAACACTAGTACATCTGTTTTTGAGAGTAGAAGGGAGGAAAGGAAGAGAGAGAGAGAGAGAGAGAGAGAGAGAGAGAGAGAGAGAGAGAGAGAGAGAGAGAGAGAGAGAGAGAGAGGCAGAGAGACACAGAGACACACAGAGACACACACACAGAGAGAGAGGTGGAACTTTCATTAAAAATCTCTATTAACTTGTGATCATATGTTATCAAAAGTTTACAAGGAAAATACATGTATATCTCATTATCTCGTTTATGGGTAATGTGTTTAGCTCTCACTGCATGACCCTGAATCTAAACCTGGTCTATTAGCAAAAGTAAACTCAGTTTTAAGTTAATCATGATATTCCTACTCTAGAAAGATCTCAGAAGTCAGGCATCAGAAGCCTATCAGATATACTTTCATCTTTCACTCTAGAATCTGAGAGAGAGAAGACATCATAGGCATAATCTTCACTTAAAGATATTTGCATGAAACTGATTTGTGTACACTTGGCCATCGAAGAGGAGCCAAATCTGAATTAACAGGATTCTAGAAGCAGAACAACCTCATAGAAGGTGCTAAAGGCTAAGAAATAGAGAAGAACTTATAGACAAGGTAAAGTTTTAATTGAGAATTTGTGGAGGAATGGGACACAGAAAATTAAAGAAAAAAGAATACACAGAACAACAGCAAAAATTCTATAAAGAATGAAGTCCATGAGGAAATGGCCAACCTAAACATAGTAAAAACAATATACAACAAACCAGTAGACAACATCAAACTAAATGGAGAGTAACTTGAAGCAATTCCACTAAAATCAGGAACTAGGCATAGCTGCCCCCTCTCTGTCTATTCAATATAGTACTTGAAGTTCTAGCCAGAGCAATTAGACAACCAAAGGAGGTCAAAGGGATAGAAAATGGAAAGGAAGAAGTCAAACTATCACTATTTGCAGATGATATGATAGTATACTTAAGTGACCTCAAAACTCCACCAGAGTACTCCTACAGCTGATAAACAACTTTAGCAAAGTGGCCGGATATAAAATTAACTCAAACAAATCAGTAGCCTGCCTCTATTCAAAGGATAAACAGGCTGAGAAAGAAATTAAGGAAGTGAATATTATTCAAGGTATAATATTACATACCTTGGTGTGACTCTAACCAAGCAAGTGAAATATCTGTATGAAACAACTTCAAGACTCTGAAGAAAGAAATTGAAGATCTCAAAATGAAACAATCTCCCACGCTCATTGATTGGCAGAATTAATAATGTAAACATGGCCATCATGCCAAAAGCAATCTACAGATTTAATACAATCTCCATCAAAATTTTAACTCAATTCTTCATAGACTTAGAAAGAGCAATTTGCAAATTCATTTGGAATAACAAAAAACCCAGGAAAGGGATAACTATTCTCAACCATAAAAGAACTTCTAGGGGAATCACCCTCCCTGTCATCAAGCTGTATTACAGAGCAATAGTGATGAAAACTGTATAGTATTGGTACAGAGACAGGCAGGAAGATAAATGGACGAGAATTGAAGACCCAGAAACGAACCCACACTCCTTTGGTCACTTGATATTTGACAAAATAGCTAAAACCACCCAGTGGGAAAAACAGCATTTTCAACAAATGATGTTCATTCAACTGGAGGTCAGCTTGTAGAAGAATTCAAATTGATTTGTTCTTATCTCCTTGTAGAAAGCTCAAGTCCAAGTGGATCAAGGACCTCCACATAAAACCATATACACTGAAACGTATAGAGGAAAAAGTGGGGAAGAGCCTCAAACACATGGGCACCAGGGAAAATTTCCTGAGCAGAACACCAATGTCTTATGCTCTAAGATCAAGAATTGACCTCAGAAAATTTCAAAGTTTCTGTAAAGGCAAAGGACACTGTCAATAGGACAAAACAGCAATGAACGGATTGGGAAAAGATCTTTTCTAATCATACATTCAATAGAGGGCTAATATCCAATATATACAAGGAATTCAAGAAATTAGACTCCAGGGAATCAAATAACCCTATTAAAAATGGGGTACAGGGTTAAATAAAGAATTTTCCCCTGAGGAATATCGAATGACTGAGAAGCACCTAAAGAAATGTTCAACATCCTTTGTCATCAGGGAAATACAAATTAAAATAACCCAGAGATTCCATCTCACACTAGTCAGAATGGCCAAAATCAAAAACTCAGGTGACAGAAGGTGCTGGCAAGGATGTAGAGAAAAAGGAACACTTCTCCATTGTTGGTGGGATTGCAAGCTGGTACAACTACTCTGGAAATCAGTCTGGGGGTTCCTTAGAAAACTGGACATAGTATTACCCTCAGAACCCAGCTCTACCACTCCTTGGCATATATCCAAAAGATGCTCCAACATATAACAAGGACACATGCTCTACTATGTTCATAGCAGCCTTAATTATAATAGTCAGAAGATGGAATGAACCCAGATGTCCTTCAACAGAAGAATGGATACAGAAAATGTGGTACATTTACACAATGGAGTACTACTCCACTATTAAAAACAGTGAACTCATGAAATTCTTAGGTGAATGGATGGAACTAGAAAATATCCTGAGTGAGGTAACCCAATCTCAAAAGAACACATGTGGAATGCGCTCATTGAAAAGTGGATATTAGCCCAAAATCTCAGAATACCCAAGATACAATCCCCAGACCACATGAAGCTCAAGAAGAAGGATGACCAAAGTGTGAGTGCTTTGGTCCTTTTTAGAAAGGGGAAAGATATACTCAAGGGAGCAAATACAGTAATAAAGTGTAGAACAAAGACTGAAAGAAAGGCCATACAGAAAGGACAGCCCCACCTGGGAATCCATCCCAATATACGGTCAACAAACCCAGACACTATTGTGGATGCCAAGAAGTACTTGCTGAAAGGAGCCTGATATAGGTATCTCCTGATCGGCTCTGCCAGAGCCTGATAAAAAGAGGTAGATGCTGTCAGCCAACCATTGGACTGAGCTCAGGGTCCCTAATTGAGGAGTTATAGAAAGGACTGAAGGAGCTGAAGGGGTTTGCAACCCCATAGGATGAACAACAATATCAACCAACCAGACCCCCCAGAGCTTCCACGGACTAAGTTACCAACCAAGGAGTACACATGGAGGGCTCCATCTGCACATGTATCAGAGGATAGCCTTGTCAGGCATCGGTGGGAGGAGATGCCCTTGGTTCTGTGAAGGCTTGATAACCCAGTGTAGGGGAATTTGGGGGCAGGGAGGTGGAAGTGGGTGGGTGGGTAGGTAGGGGAACATCCTCACAGAAGCAGGTGTAGGGATGGTAGGATAGGAGGGTTAGGGGGATTCCTGGGAGGGGGGAAACTGGGAAAGGGCATAACATTTGAAATGTAAATAAAGAAAATGTACAATAAAAAAAAATAAAAAATAGGTCTAGAGAGTTGGTTCAGTGGTTAAGAGCACTGACTGCTCTTCCTGAGGTTCTGAGTTCAATTCCCAGCAACTACAGGGTGGCTCACAAACATCTGTAATAGTATCTGATACCCTCTTCTGGTGTGTCTGAAGACAGATACAGTGTACTCATATACATAAAATAAATAAATAAATTTTTAAAAAAATAGAAAGAATGAAAGAAAGAAGAAAGGAAGGAAGGAAGGAAGAAATAAAGAAATAAATAAAGAACGAAAGAAAGAAAGAAAGAAAAGAAAGAAAGAAGGAAAGTCTCACCGAAACATTTTCTGCTCTACTCCTGTTTCAAATTCACTTAAAACTTAGTTACAGCACTTAATCATACAAAATATTTCTGTGATTTAGAACTGCCCCCACAGACTGGCACTTAATTCTGTTTACTCTCAGAGTTCATTATATGTATTTTGAGAGCAGAATTAATTTCTAGATTTAGATTTCCCCTTTAACTCTCTCTCTCTCTCTCTCTCTCTCTCTCTCTCTCTCTCTCTCTCTCTCTCTCTCTCTCTCTCTCTCTCTCTCTCTCTGTCTCTCTCTCTCTCTCTCTCTCTTTTAATGAGTTTGACTTGCTCAACCCTAATTCTGACTCTGACCTGCCCAGGTCTCTTACCCAAGGCAGACCCAACATCTGTTGTTTCCACTGGAGATTCTCAGATGGCATGAACCATATAACTTGTCAAGACTGGCTAAGCCACTCACTGTGTTGATCTTTCTGCTAGCTTCTAAAGTTATGTTGTTCTTATTAAAATGTCAGTTGCTTGACCTTTGGAGGCACAGGGGAGCCTCAGAGGATATTCCAGGCAGTCGTAAACAAGCAGTTAAAGCCGGATAGTGGAGAGAAACAGAGTTGCCAGGTGAACAGTGCTTTATGTTAACATGGTTCCATACTAAAACAGGACTTTATTCCTGGAGGTTTATTGGAACAAATTGAGAGTGCAGGATAGGTTAATACAATCATTTCTTTCTGAAGTCTCGGGGAAGAAGTGTTTCAGGAATGAGTTCTTTTCCTTGATATAATTTGTTTTGGTTTTATTTTATTATTATTTTTTTTAGACATATGAGCTTAGGAAAGTGTCCTTTAATCTACTATGGGGAGTTAATTTCACATTATCTGGACAGTATTATTCTAGTAACATTTTGATGACTAGAAAAACATTTTACGTGCCACAAACTTGAACTAACTAAAGTGAACTCTGTTGTGGCTGGGCAAACAACAAATGCAATTTTAACTGCAATTAGCAAAATTTATATTCCAGGGTAAAAATGAATATGACCACGAAAATGAGCCTTATCAGGTCTCTTTACTTTCCTCACAAATCTTCTATGAGTTACTAATCACAGACATTTTTATGAAACAATGTCATTCTTAGCACAAGTCTCTGCTTTCTGCGTTCTGCCCGCCTTTATAGCCTTTATAGAGACTTTCCTCAGAGTGAGAGGAATTAAAAGAGGCTCTCCATAGTGCTTTTGGGACAATAGGCTGGGAAGCACCAAAGAACAATAGGAGCTCAATGTATTCTGCCCTGAAGAATTCTGGCAATTGATAGAAAAGCAGTGAGAGTGCACTGAGCAGAGAATCTAAACGCAGTCTAATTACAGAGAATCTAAAACTAGAGGAATTATCCAAGAAGACTCTGAATTGGAAAAAGAGGCTTTGTGACAGTCGTTACCTCTTAAGAATTCTCTATTAGATTAAGGTAACATAATCAGAATTTTCTATATCCACTAAGACAGTTAAAAAAAAAAAACCATGGAAACAGAACAATGTGAAAGTTACTTGCCTATCAGCAGAGTGGTACTTTGAAGCAAAAAGTATGTCTCTGAAAATTCCTTTTACTAAGATGGAGTGATGAACTTGCATTTGAAGCTTGAAAGTCTTTTAGCAATCAAAGAATCAAGTTGAAGAGAAGCTTTCTATATTATTTATTAATCAGAATGAATTATACATTCAATATTATCTTCAGATTCCCTCTAAATTAGTTTGACCTATTTGGGTAGCCTTTCAGAATCTTAGTGATAAATGAGCATTTGGGACTGAAAACACAAGGACTTACCTCTGAAGATTTCACAGGTCTGGCATGTCAAAGGTAGACCAGATAACATTCCTGATTTAAAAGGAGAAGCTTAATCATGAAGGCAAATGAAACAATTACCTGACAATATCCAATGAGTGCTATTTTTGGTAAGAATAATAGTAATAGGTAAGCCAATGGGAGGAATTAAAGAGGCTTTGATGGAACTTTTGAAAAGAAAATATATGACTTTTGTGAGAATATATGAATAATTTTCCAAAAACACTTTTACTACTTATTTTTCTTATATTCAGAGTAGTTGGTGAGTTATGAAAAGTCACACACAATTGCACAATGTTAACAGACTAAAAATTTCTAGGCTAAAGCACATACGGTGATTTGCTTAAGACCACATATTTATTGGTGATTGGGATTAGAATCCTGACACAGAGGCTGTAATAATCAACAGGCACTGTGGATCTCATCCATCCTTCAACACAGCTTTACTCATGTTTCCATGAGGTGGCATTCACCGACATAAGTGTGCGTGCGTGTGTGTGTGTAAATCAATGTCCTTTGCCCAGAGTCACTTAATAATGAAGCCTAAAAGACAGTAGTTGCTTGCTTATTTGTTTCTTTTCTGTGAGAATTGTCCCACAGGTCACAGAGCTGTATTTTTTTGCCACTTATACTTTAGGGACCTGGTGCTGTGTGCCTTAAACCTCATCTTCATTTGGAGATACATGGATAACTCCTTGTTTCCACCTCCTCTTTGGAAAAGTCTCTGAGGAAAGGATTTACTAATGAACACTTCAGTTTACAGACCAACTGTAGCAGTACTAATAAGCAGAGATTCTTAACTGAAAACCACCATGGGTGTATGTTTAGAGAGTTTACAAAACCACTGAAATTCGACATTCAGTTTTCAAGTTTGTGCATAACAGCTTTATAGATTTTTGGAGAAACGATCTATAAAGTCATCAAATGTTCAGAAAGATCTGTCTCTCAAAAGTGTTTAGCCAGAAACAACTTTCTGTCTCGTTAGTTTGAGTATTTAGCAGAAAATTGTTCAAATCATTGTTTTATAGCAAATTGGATAATCCTATCAATGCTGCTAGCAAGTTGAATTTTTTTCTTATAGAGATATTAACATTTCTTTGGGAAAAATAATAAAAAAATAACACAAGAATGATATCAGAAAGATTAAGTTGCTATCAGATAGGTACATGAAAATTTCTAAAACAGTGTAGAGATATAACCAAATTATTATAAATTGTTAGTAACATTTTCTATTATTCACAAATGGGAAACTCAATGAAATATTTGTGATGAAGAAATTGTGTATAGGGATTGTCCAAAAGACTAGTATATTTGCAATAAGCAGATATAAAGAGAAACAACTAGAAAATGATAGATATGTGGTAAAGGAAACATCAATGTAGGAAAAATGATAGTTTTTCTCTATAAATAGTAAATAATTTGCTTGCAACTCACATTAGGAAACATTTTCTATGAAAGAACAATCTTAAAATAATGGTGTGGCTAAGTGTACCCAGTGCTCCATTCCCTTTTATGAGCCAAATAAAAGGGAATCCATGTCTCCTAATTGCATCTTCAAAATCGTCCCATTCCTGATAAGAAGGTGGCCTTTGAAACTCTGTGGGAAGAGAGTACACTTAACTGTCTGAAAGACTGTAGAATTCCTTCAAAGGTTCAACCAAGAGTAGTGTGTTCTCCACATGACTGTCCCTTACCTAATCACTGATAGACAACACTCCAGGAAGACTTGCTTTTGTCAGTCACGCCTCTACATACTGCACACACATTTCCAGCTCCATCCCTAGATCCACAGATTTTCCAGATAAAGTGATCCTGAGGCACACTGAAAGTTCAGAAGCATTGAATTAATGAATTACATTTTTTGCAACAGTTATGTGAGCTGTATCTATTACCACCATTTTTTTCTATATTCTTTATTTACATTCCAAATGATTTCCCCTTTCCCGGTTCCCCCCTCCCCAGAAGTCCAATAAGCCCTCTTCCCTCCCCCTGTTCCCCAGTCAACCCCCTCCTGCTTCTCTGTCCTGATATTCCCCTGCACTGCTGCAACAAGTCTTTCCAGGACCAGGGGTCTCTCCTTCCTTCTTCTTGGGAATCAATTGATATGTGAATTGTGTCTTGGGTATTTCGAGCTTCTGGGCTAATATCTACTTATCAGTGACTGCATACCATGTGTGTTCTTTTGTGATTGGGTTACCTCACTTAGGATGATATTTTCCAGTTCCACCCATTTGCCTAAGAATTTCATGGATTCATTGTTTTTAATTGCTGAGTAGTATTCCATTGTGCAAATATACCACGTTTTCTGTATCCATTCCTCTGTTGAGGGACATCTGGGTTCTTTTTTAGCTTCTGTCTATTATAAATAAGGTTGCTATGAACATAGTGGAGCATGTGTCCCTATTGGATGCCGGGGAGTTCTCTGGGTATATGCCCAGGAGTGGTGTAACAGGGTCCTCCGGAAGTGTCATGTCCAGTTTTCTGAGGACCCACCAGACTGCTTTCAAGAGTGGTTCTACCAGCTTGCAATCTCACCAGAAGTGGAGGAGTGTTCCTCTTTCTCCACATCCTCGCCAACAACTGCTGTCTCCTGAAGGTAAGAAATAGACAAATAACCCAGCAATAGGCAGAGGTAACACAAGCTTAGCAAGCCTGAAACTTTAGTTTTCATCAACACAATGGATTTTTTATTTTTTTTTAATTTTTTTACTTTTTGTCGGTGATAACCCCAGCAGCAATCCAAACCGTTGAAATTAACAGTTGAAAAGAATTTTCTTTTGTAGGATGATTAAATTAAGTCAATTTTGAGCCCTCATAAAGCCCCTAGAAATTTGGAGGAGGGGGCTCTCTCAAGATGATGCCCGTCCAAAGGATTTCCAGTATTTTCCTAGAAACTCTTGAATAAAGAAGTCCTGAGGGATGGGAGGTAACACTATGGCCAAATCCAGAAACATCTAGGGTGTGGCTAGCATTAAATCTATCTGACAAAGGGGGAGAAAACATAATTTTTCTGGAACTTAGGAAGACATAAACAAGTAACTTAGTCCTCCTTTTACTTTGAACTGAGCTTTTTTAGAAAACCACAAAGAAACAAACCAAAATGATGTTAAACTGATCTGTGAAGCTTTAATATGTCAAATCTTTGACCTTGGATATGTCAAAATTTGTTATAAGTTGTCACATACTGTGGTTATAATTATAGCAACAAAGTTGAGTCATAGACCTAAAAACATAGACTACCTCTTCCTCCTATGCACTTTCATTGCCAGGTTATATGAGAAAAACTTGAGCCCTTAACTCGTTTGTACTCACCCTGATAGCAGGGAACAAAATTGCCTCAGCCTGAAGCACACAAATGGTTTTTCTTACCCTTTACTGTTTCTACTGCCATTTGGCTTCCCACACTGAGATTCTCTGATAAATGAGCAGTTACATTAACACTGCCATCACTACCACTGGCCTAATCAATACAAAGCACGTTAACATGACTAATTAATTGCTAGAATCACCAAACTAACTTGTGGAAATACTTAACTATGCAAATTGCATAGAGATATTCTCTAAGTGACCTTTGTAGTGTTCTGGTTGAAAAGTAAGGTGTTTCAGTTCTGTTCCCAACAGGAGTTTCTTCTCTAAGTAAAAGCAATACCCCTTCCTGTGTGAAAGTAGATAGGATTACATGCTCTGACTGTATCATTCAAGGAAGCTGGCGTTTAGTCTTGTAAAAGAGTAACCGTATATATCCTATATGAGTAAATTACCTGAATAATTCGGGGTAGAAGCTTGCTGTAGTAACCCCCTTCTCGGTTTCCAACAGAATTGAATAGTCATCTGAGTTTCCCTAGTTTAACAGTGTGCAATTTAATAAGAGCTTGGATTTTATGATTTTATACTAAAACATTTTTATTACTTCTTTGAGAATTTCTAGCAATGTATTTTGATCATATTTACCTCCTCCCTTCCTCTTAACTCATCTCAGACCTGCCTTTACCTCCCTACCTCCTCAACTTCCTGTCTTCTCATTTTGTAACCCAGGATAATATGTGCTGCCCATATACTCCTGGGTGTGGGCCCACCAACAAGATTCCAAATTTCAGCACTGCTACTTTATATATTATTTTAATGAAATAAGCTTTCAGGTATACCAGACTGGTCTTGAACTCTCTTTGTACCTGACAATAACTTTGGATTTCTCTTGTAATTTTTGAGATTATTATATAAGTAGATTATCTCTCCCCTTCCCTTTACTCCTTACAAAACCTGTTTCTCACCCTTTTGCTCTATCTCAAATACATGGCCTCTTTTTCTTTAACTGCCTCTGTGTGTGTGTGTGTGTGTGTGTGTGTGTGTGTGTATGTGTTCCTAAATATATAAACACAAACTGCTCAGTCTGTCTACTGTTATTTATTTGTATGTTTCCAGAGATGTTTAGCATTGAGTAATAGGAGCAATCTTCTCTAGGGAAGACTAATACTTCAGCTCTCCTCATACTCACCCATAGTTCTTTCCCACTTCCATGCTAGCCTGTTGGTTGGTATGGTCCTTGCTCTGGTCATACTTATAAAGTTATGGTGATAAGATTTCATGGGTGTAACTTCTGACATTTCTAGCAAAACAATCTCACAGCAAACTCCCTGTTCCTCTGACTCCTACAGTCTTTCTGCTCCTGCTTCCACAGTGATCCCTGAGACTTAAGTTTGGGAATGGTGTTGCAGATGTATTTATTGGTTGGGACTGATCTGCACCAGTCTGTATGTTAATCCTGAACTTCTGACACTCCTGCATCCATTTCTTCAGTGTTATAATTACAAGCATAGGCACTGTGTCAGGCTTTATATGGTGCTAAGGATATGACCCAGGTCATCATGGATACTAATATGCACTCTACCATCCAAGCTACATCCATAGCCCCCAAAAGCAATTTAAATTCAGTGTTTGATAGCTAATTTGATTTTGGATTTTTGTAGGCTAAGACAATAGGCCAAGTGTGTCTCATTTCAATATTATTTGTTTTTATTTGATGGTTCTGAAGCAGAAGCCAGCTCCTTGTGTGATAAGTCTAGACAATTGGTCCTTCACGACATCTTCTTGGATCATGTACTATCTCTATTTTTATATCAAAATAGTAAAGTAACACACAAGTGACAAAGTAACTGTTACTTTACACTCCTGAGGAGGAAGATAAATTAAAATGCAATGTTAAATCAAGGAAAAGATGCATGGAATCTTTCAAACATGCTTTGCATGCTGACAGTGATACTATTAACTCTCTGTGGTAGAAGAGTAAAGTTTGAATAATTGTATCTTCCTCTTTCCTCCACAAATTAAAACCAAATACCCCACTGGTTCTTATTCAAATTAAAAATTATGAGTCTCTGAGTAGACACAAGGGAGGAGACAGAAGAAAATATTGCTAGCAAGTAAATTATACTACCACATTGTTGCTGAAATTTTCATTTATGCCACTGAATATGCCCTGGCTTTAACTGAGATTTATCTAGTGCTTAATTTAATATTTTTTTGATTGGCTGTTATGTGCAAAGCACTGAAGAAGCCATCAAGTTTTATGTTTATTTCCTCAAGGACTTTACCATAGAAGAAATGTGAGGTGATTTGATAAAATGCCTATCTAAAACAATTTTATTGTAGAAGGGTTTACTTTGGCTCAAGGTTTAAGGACATAACAGTCAATTACATCAGAGAAGGCATGGCAGCCAGGAGTAGCTTGATCTGGGACTAGGGGCTTGCTGACAGCTCCCTCAAGCTCCATGGATCAGGAAACAGAGAGATCTGTCTGCAACTGGAGCCAGCTATAATCTCCTACATTCCTCTGTCTGCCAGCTAAGCTCCTTGTCTAGAATGTTCGTTCTAATCTCTCAAAACCCACTGTCATCATCTCAGGGCCAAGTGATCAAATTGAGACGTCTCTGGGGACAACTTATCCAAACAGATGAACAGGTAGGGATGTTATTTTGTTACCATCCAAAGCAGAAGTCAGATATGATGATAAAGATGTCAGGAGCACGCCAAGCCATACTCAGGATTGACTTGGCACATACGATGTTGGCATCAGCCAGATGACCTTTCTTAGAGAAAACTTTCTTTATACCTTCGCGTCTGACTTAGCATTACTTGAAACCACCAATACGAATGTTCACTGGTTTGAATGGGCCATCAAGCATTCCAGGCCTCTGAGCCCCTGGAAAAAAAATGTTTCCTCTGTGGCAGAGGCGTTGGAACTTGAGAAAGCTGTGTAAAAATGCAGAGCAAGTGTTTCCATTCTGTGGAACGGTTTTCTTCTTAGCTGGTTTGCAAAGGTCAGGAAGAAAGCCATGCCCCCTCAACACTTGTGATTTCTGAGTGATGATATGTTCCTAAGATAAAGCTAAAGGGAAAAGAGTTCCTTCTGCTTCAGGATGAGAAGTATTCATCTGATGTGCACAATTCTGCATTATCCAGAACTCTTTTCAAGCCCAGGAGGGAGCTCCAAGTTTCTCATCACCCATGGTGAATTGAAGAAACAATTTAGGAGCTGACATTCAGATGGGGATTTAGAGCAAACCTAAAGGCTCTGAAGGCCAGCCTGTAGATGCTGGTCATCTATTTTCAATTCTCATCTCCACCCTGTGGTTTTGAACAAAGAAACCCTAAGGACAATGTTGGTATTCCATTCAGCCAGTTAACCTCCGAAGAACTCAGGTAGGCAGGGAAGAATCATAGTATATTTTCATTAATAGGAAGCAATCCTTTAATCCCCAGAGTTGAAAACGAGCTGCAAACTATGACAAGACCCAAAACAAACATTGTGTTGACTTTTCCTGCTTGGGTGACAAATGTCAAGGAACATTGAGTTTTGTGGATAGTGAAAATGTGGCGTATATACGCGATGGGATTTTATTCAAGTGTTACCAAGAATAAAGCTGTGAAATAGTTGAAAGGAAAGATGAAACTGGAAAATATTACATTTAGTGAGTTGACTCTCTTAGAAACATAAAGGTCTAAGGCCTGCTCTCCGGGGCATATGCTAGCTAGCAATGTTGCATACATGTGACCAAAGTCTGTGAGGTGGATACAGTGTGGAACCAAACAGAGAACCAGCAGCGAAAGGGCCAAAGGTGCTGAAAGCAAAAATGGGATGGGAATGAGGGGTGGCCAGTGGAGGCACAGGTCTAAGAGGCTTGTAGGTAGACAGAAGGCTACTGGACTGGGAGGACCAAAGAAAAGCAGGGAGGGTGAAGAACACGCATTGAGGGGGAGGGGAAAAACAAATTTTGTTTGGATAATACCATAATGAACCTTAATTCTTAATAAACGCATAAGAAATAATTTACCAAAAAGGAGGGAGAAAGAGAGAACGGTGAGTCCCCGGAATATCTCTAGATTCTAAGGGCTGTGAGTGGAAACCCTCCCAGTCTTTATCTGAATTTCCAAGTCTCTGTGCTTCTGCCTTACAGTATTTTTAAGAAACACCACATGGGGCGACAGAACGGTACTGGCTACTGTGGTATTTGAAACTACTCAATGCTTGGTGTCTGAATTAGAATTAGAATTGGTGCCTCTTTTGAGAGACATTGGGTGTTTGGGAAAACTTTTAGTTTTTCTTTTAAAAGTCCTTCAATACTTTGTGAGTATAAATCCATGACTAATGTAGCTGTTTCCTTTTAATTCACTTTTTCCTGAGTAACAATGACAGATACCTCAGATATTCCTGAAAAGTTCCAGGTATCATTGAATATATGTCTCCATCTTCCAGGTTTGACGGCTGCTTGTAGGAATCTAAATATGCATTATAACAAATAAATAATTATGGACTATGGAAGCGTCAAGGATCAATAGTATTTAGGCACTGTAAATATAATGCTATGGTTTTAGATAACATACATTATTCTTATTATCTGTACAGTAACAAAACAAGTAACAGAGGGATCTGAAAAAAGGACTAAAGTTATTGCATATTCAAATTCCACTCAGAGATAAGCACTTCATATTTAATTATATTTTTCCCAGTTTTGGTATATACTTACAGACAGCATCTTTACATATTATTTCAGTTAGGTTTTTTAAGTGAGTTTTTCTACTTCAGCAAGCATAAGTGCACAATTTTTTTGATATGTTTTCATTATGGGTTCTTGCTTGTCTAGTATATATCACACTCACACCGAGTTCTTGTACTCTCTTGATGAAGACTCTTGGTGAGCACTGCATGGTTGATGATAATCAATAGCCTCAAATTTATTTTAACTTGTCCTCTTCCCTTTTTTCTCCTCCCTTACCTTTATCTCTCCCTCTTCCTCCCTTCATTCTGGCTTATTTTATATTTCATAGGAAGATGGATTCTGAATGTTCCATTAAGATATGGGATACGGAAAATATCCCGTTTCCCATCTTTCGGTCATTGCAATATCGCAGACCCTCTTACAGTAGCAGGATTCTGAAGGACAGTGCCTTCCAACAAGTGTCTACATGATCCCTCCTTACTGCTTGTTTACTCGTGTGCTTGTTTGTTTATAAGAAAGTTCTGCGCAGTTGTATCCAGCAGCTCTCAGGGCCTCTAGAATTATGGACAGATGTGAGTAAAAGGTCCATGACAGATGCCAAGGAGTTTGCCATGTACCACTGTCTTCTGTCACAGCACGTCAAGATTTTATTTAATTCCTGTCAGTACAAGTCCCATATAATGTTCCCCACCGGCCTGCCATCTCTGTTTCAAGGCTTTGCCTGTGACCTGTCCTTACCCGGCCCTCCGCAGCTACAAAGTCCTGCTTCATGTTTTGTTCCTTTACCAAGTCTTCTGAGTGCAACATGATTGTTTCCCTTTCCTTGGCACCTTTTGCTTATCACTCTTAAGGTTTAAAAAAAAAATCACAAGAATATAAAATAAACCTGATTATATTCATAATACATTGCAAAGTCACATTTTCTGCTTTATCATTTCATGATATTGCTCTAATCCCTTTCTCCCTGTTTGCAGCTCTATTCTTTGTAGCATCCTTAGCACTTAGTACTAAGTATTTAGCACTTAGTGGAAGTCATTCGGCAGACATATGTGCTTTTGAAAAACACACAGTGTTGTTATATGGGTGGGGCATAGGAGCCATTGTAGAATAAATTTTGTGTTACTAATTCCTTTTTAAAATGACATTAATCATTAAGATCTGTTCACATAGCTATGTGCAAATCAAATGAATCATGTCAGTCCAGTCAAATAGACCCCACAGATGTCAAATATCACATTTTAGTTAGTTATTTCTTTTTTTTTAAAAAAAAAGGGATCTACTAAGTTACACTGTCACAAACAATGCTGTATTAAATATTTTATACTTATAAGCACATAAGAAAATGAAATGAGTATGCATATGTATATGTTTTATAGATAGGAATAGGTATGATCTGAATGGTAGTTGAGTACTTGCTAAATGAAATTACTGGTCTTAATTCTTCCCTAGTCCATATGTCCCAGCTCTTTACCTGTAACTTGACAAGTTTTGCACACTTAACGTGTAGTACACTCCAACTACTATGGCCACCGTAGTGTAGAATGAATTGAAAAGATGGCACTTTCAAGCCTAGGAATGAAGATAGTCCGCATCTCCTCTTAAATTTTTGTATTGCTGTGCTGGTGATAAGAACATATTTTCCATCTTCTTGGAAATCTATTGATATGCGGATTGTGTCTAGGGTATTCCGAGATTCTGGGTTAATATCCCCTTATCAGTGACTGCGTACCATGTGTGTTCTTTTGTGATTGGGTTACCTCACTAAGGATGATATTTTCAAGTTCTGACCATTTGCCTAGGAATTTCGTGAATTCATTGTTTTTAATTGGAGAGTAGTATTCCATTGTGTAAATATACCACATCTTCTGAATCCATTCCTCCATTGAGGGACATTTGGGTTCTTTCCAGCTTCTGGCTATTATAAATAAGGTTGCTATGAACATAGAGGAGCATGTGTCCTTATTGCATGCAGGTAAAGCCTCTGGGTATATGCCCAGGAGTGGTATAGCCGGATCCTCCGGGAGTGTCATGCCCAGTTTTCTGAGGAACCGCCAGACTGCTTTCCAGAGTGGTTGTACCAGCTTGCAATCCCACCAGCAGTGGAGGAATGTTCCTCCTTCTCCACATCCTTGCCAACAACTGCTGTCTCCTGTGTTTTTGATCTTAGCCATTCTGACTGGTGTGAGATGGAATCTCAGGGTTGTTTTGATTTGCATTTCCCTAATGACTAAGGATGTTGACCACCTCTTTAGGTGCTTCTCAGCCATTAGATATTCTTCAGGGGAGAACTCTTTGTTTAGCTCTGTACCCCATTTTTTAATAGAGTTACTTGCCTCTCTGGAGTTTAACTTCTTGAGTTCTTTGTATATATTGGATATTAGCCCTCTGTCAGATGTAGGGTTGGTAAAGATCATTTCCCAGTTAAAATAATTTTGCTGTAACCCAAATTATCAATTCCTAATTTCCATATTTTGTGGTTATTTCAAATTCAAAGTTTTTCTAAACAAACGGTCCTCTGAACAAAGCCCTAAAAGCTGTATTGCATTAACTTTCTATACTGTCTTATAAAACTTTTGTTTCTTCATAAATAAAGTTTTGGTGCATTTAGAGTTCACATTTCTATTGGGGACTTAATAACTAACTTTTGTTTTTCTTTTGCTTTTATTTATTTGTTCACTTTAAAATTTTTTTTTAAATTTTTGTTTATTATAATTCTATCACTTATCACCTTTCTTCCATACCTCTAAACCTCCCATGTATCATCTATACTTGCTGTCTTCCAAACTCATGGCCTCTTTTTCTTTAATAGTTGCTGCATATATAATTTTTCTAAATACATAAATACAACCTTGTCAGTCTGTATAATGTTTTCCGTATGTATATAAGCAGTGAGTAAAAGGGACTGACCATTTGATGTTGGACAACCAGTTAGTGAGCCCTTCCCAGGGGAATACTGTTTCTCCCATTCTAGGCATTCCTTGGTTGCCTTAGGTCTTTGTCTATGGTTGAGGCCTCCTGCGAGCTTATCTCCTTCCACACTAGCATGTCTGTTGGTGTTGGCATTGTTCAGATCATAGTTAGGCAGCTATAGGGATGAGAGTTCATAACATTTATAGCAGATGAATCTCACAACAAATTCCCTGTTCCTCTGGCTCTTACAATCTTCCTGCCTCTTCCCTTCCATAGTGATCCCTGAGACTTCAGGAATTGTGATGTAGTTATATTAGTTTGGACAGAGCTCCACAACTCTGCAGTTTGATAGGTTGTATTTTTCTGTTATGGTCTCTATCTGTTGCAAAGATATGTTTCCTTAATGAATGGTGAGGATTGCAGTTACTTGTGAATATAAAAACCAATGTTTAGATTTTTTTATGGATTGTGTTCATTTAATAAAATGGCATTTACAGGTTCTCCTCCAAGATCCGTAACTTCACTAGCCCTGGGTAGTTAGTTAGGTTCTCAGTACCAAGGCATGATTTCATTTCTTGTTGAATGACCTGAATCTCAAGAACTGTTGGGTACCACATACGTGTGAGTACCAACATTGCACCCCTAGATTTATTGTGTCATGCTGGTTGTTGTAGTCGAGAGGCACAATAGCTGGTTAGAAGTATTTGATTCCCACAACTGAAAGCCTTCATGGCACCTTCTGGTACCATGAAAGCTAGTCTTCCTGGACAAGGCTTGCAGGTCAGATCCATCTCAGAACTTCCGTGTCCTGTATCTGAAGCATGTGATGCCTTCATCAATAAGAACATAAATTACATTGTAAGACTCTGGAGAGACTTATCTTACCAGGGACCCACACAGAGTTGGAAATTGATGCAAAAAGCAAGAAGAATTTATTGTTCCAATGCGTTGGAGTTGTCCTACACAGAAGGTGAAGTGGCAACCCCATGCAGCTTGTTCAGTGAACTTTTTATACAGTTTTTAGGGCAGCAGCCATTAGGTACAATGTGATTGCCAGCACAGTGTGACTTTTAAACTGATTGGTCTTTAGGGAATGAGGTGGCAAGGACTTCCCTTGTCTATAGGTGGCCAATCGTTCGTTCTGCAGAATGTGTCCCCACCCACAGGTGGCAGTTGGTTGGTCCCCCACAACCTCACCCCACCTCTGCCTGTGGTCTGAGGAATGTTAAATAGCCTCTCCCTTCCAGAGGGGCAAGTGTTCCATGACATTTACAAAGTTCCTGAACTGACCTCTTCCAACATCATCTCTGGGGATGTCAAGCAAGGGCAACAGCAATAGACTACAATGTTTTCAAAGTCTCTTGGACAGCCCTGACCAGCAACTCAAAATAGAGCTTCTCATGTTTGATGCTGGGGTTTTGTTAGATAGTCTATGACTCTTGTGGTTAAGATTGTCAGCCAAGATGATAAAATTTCATTGAAACTATATATTTATATACCCGTATACATGTATTACAGATATTTTAGATAGATAATTCATAGTATGATTCCTTGTGACTCTTTCAGAGTTGACTTTTAAATGGGCAGCTTTTCTTGGTGTTTATCATATATAATTGTTTAAAACTTATCTCTAAAAGGTCATGTAGCTTTTTGCATCCAAATACTAGACAGAATCAATCAACTTAGTACATTCACTCCCCGAGTTGTCATCTCAGGGGTGTTTGTCTTGTCAGCAAATGATTAAAACATCTTTACAGTTGTTCCTTGGGAACTGACTTTAGTAGTTACAGAACTCTGTTGAGTGTAAAATTTGATATAAATGCTGATTTATATATGCCCAAGAAAATAACTTATAAGAATAGCACCACAATTGATTTACTTATAAATTTAAAGGGCTTTGATTTTTGTTTTTGTTATCAGGATTTTCTACAGATGTAGTTGCACAACTGTTAGAAATTATGGCCTTTGGAGAAACACTAGTTCCTAAGCTCCCCCCACATGTCTCAGCTGCTGAGTGTGTTAAATAGACACAATTAAACATAGCAATTAGTATCAGCTATTTCAGTGAGTCACGGTGAAGATTACATGATTTAGCTGAACCTGATGGGGAGCAAGGTTTCACCAAGCAGCATCTCTAGCATCTCATTACTGGAATCATCCCAAATTCTCTGAGCCATGAGCCTATATGAGAATCCCATTCTCTCTCTTTCACTTGTGGGATTCTTAACCTTTTGCTTAATTTTTTTTTGAAGTTTCTGGCAGCAATCCCCATCTCTTTTTTCATTAATTAATTTATTTATCCACTTTACATTCCAATCACTGAACCACTCCTGTCCATCCCCAGTTTCTAAGGAACACAATTCAGTTAAGTCAGGCAAGGGGTTGTATGTACTCTTACTCTGCTCCCCATTGCAACTTTATTCTTCATCATAAATCCATCAATTAAAAAACAGTTTAAAGATAATTTCATACATGTTTATTTTCCACAGTTTCAAGACAAACAAACACCCAATTTTCTATGTCTCAGGATTCATTCTTACCACCTTGCTCTTGGCACTTCCTCCATCAGGTAAAACCAGTAAATATTTATATTGTCATCATGTTTAATTAGCGTGTGTTTAACATGTGCAATGGCTGTAGAAAAATCCCATGTTTAAAATTTTGTCAGCTCTTGAAGTAATAAATTATAGCTTAAAATCCAACATACAGCTCATAGACCTTGGAATGCCACTAGACAGCATTTTTAACCTTTAATAAAAATAAAACATTACCTCAAACCGAGGGTAATGTTCCAGAATTAATGACTTACACAGATGTCCTCTATTATCAAGTCATAGGCAGCAATATGAACATTACCAGTTGTTAGGTAGCTGATATATATATATATAAATTTTGTTTTTATTTATTTATTGAAAATTTTCCCTGTTTTAAAATGTTAGCCTTCTCTGCCAGAAGGGTCAAGAACACCACAAGAAAACCTACCGAATTAACTAACTTGGGCTCATATGGGTTCACAGAGACTGAACTGCCGACCAGAGAGCATTCATAGGAAGGAACTAGGTCCTCTGTATCCATATAAAAGTTGTGCACTTGGATCTTCATGTGGGACTCCTAAAACAGGAGCAAGGGCTGTATCTGACTCAATTGTTCACCCTTGGATACCTTTTTTCTTCCCAAGCTGCCTTGTCTAAACTCAATAGAAGAAAATGTGCCTAGTCTTACGTCAACTTGATATATTAATTCTGATTGATATCTATGGGAGGCCTCCCCTTCTCTGAGAAGAAAGCGGGATGGAGGAAAGAGAAAGGGGAGGGGAGTGTGAGGAACTGGGAGGAGAGGAGGGAGGGGAAACTGCAGTTGGGATATAATGCAAATAAATAAGTAATAATAAAAAAGAAATAAGAAAAAAATAGAGAATAAAAATTCACCCTTCTGAATAACCTGCTCTTTTATTGTTGGCAGGTCTATAGGGGCCATAAGCATGAAAAGAATTATGAATGTTAAATTTGAAGAAGGAACTAGATGGAAATTTTAAACATTCTTTTTTATTTCCTTATGGAGTATTCCATATTCCATAGCTAAATAATCAAGGAAAGAGAAAATAAGAGAAGAGGAAAAAATTGCAAATCAAGCTTTTCATGATGTGATCAGGGAGCATTTTCATTACACAATTCAGATCTGGGGGGGGGATTGTCTAACTTATTCTCTTTAGTAGCAAACTTGGGATGTATGTTGGCTAGATTTCTTAAGGCCATCAGGACGCTGAGCAATACTTACAGGAAAATATGGCAGCCAGGTTTAGGTGAGGGACCTGTAGAAGCAGCAGAGAATGATAGCCAGAGTTAAAATTAGCCAAAAATGAGAGAGGCTAGAGGTAGACTATTCTTCTGGCATTTGGAGGTCCCTGGATGAGGGGGCGGAGCTGGGAAGCAGCAAGGGTGTATGATCCACAAGGGTAGGCATGCAGGAAGAGATAGATGTCTCTGGCTTATTGCACTAATCACTAAATACAGGGAAAAATTAAATAAAACCATTTACACAAAGCAAAAAAGCTAATGTAAAAGGAACAGACACTATGTTCATTTTTATTGCATGCTAACTATAATATAGAGTCTGATGCTAGCAGTTTTGTGTGTATTGACAGAGATATATGATCTAAAAGTAATGCCATCAAAAGAAATAGCACACCCCTATTTCTATCACTGACTATATACTCAAGTGGTTCTGTTATATAGAATTCAATGCATACCATCATATAGAAAAAAATTGTCCCAAGTTTGCTTTATAATAGGTACCAAGATAACACATCTTTAAATATGAAAGATATGTTCAAATCAATTAATATTAGATTCATATGACTTTTACTTTAGATCTTTGCCTTTATTTGGAGATTGACATCAAATTGCTCGATGAATTAAATAGTCAGCACTCATCAATGCCCCAAACTAACTCCTTCCCATAACACAATTGCCTTTATCTCCTCATGATGTTTAATCTGCCCCAAGAATAATCAACAGCATCTATGATGCTGTTTATTTGCTGCAAATCATTCAGATACCTAATAAAACTCATCAATATTCAATTTGCCTATATGAGCCATACCACAGTTTTAGCCAGAATATTAATATTTCAAGATATAAACGAGTAGATCAGAAAGCTCAGTGAGGACAGTTCCAGTGAGGACTATAAGGAAACTTATAGTTTCCTATTTATTCATTACAGGTACATTGTATTAAACAGGGATGATGCACTGTGGCACTTTCTTCTTAGATCAGAAATTACTGGAATGAGCCCATCATGTGTGTTCAAGTCTTGTTTAGAAGTATATAAAATTATAACAATTCAGTAATATAGATCAAATCACAAACAGTCTGGATATGCAGCACACATATTAACATATGAAGTATAATTATATATATCTATACCTTTGTGTGTATATGTAGGAAATGACAGAATGAAAAAAAAAGAGGAAAGCAAGAAGAGCCTTCCAATAAACCACTCCAAACACACCAGACTTAATCTGGATAGAAGGAAAGAATGAAAATGAAGGAAAGGCAGGAAGAAAGGGAAGGGAAGGGAAGAAAAAGGAAGTGAAGGAAAGGAAAGGGAAATGAAGGAAGGAGGGAAGGAAAGAATAAAAGAAGATAGGAAAGGAGGGAGAAAAAGAGGAATGCAGGTAGAGAGGGAGACAAAAAGGAAGAGAGAGAGAGGAAGCATCACAGAAAGGCAAAGTAAACACCATTTCTACATGAGCTATAGGAAATAGAGTTACACATTAAGGATTAAAAATATCTCCCTGGTAGTTGTACAGGACTGACAGTATACAGATGATTCCAGATAAAGCAAACAGGTAATTAGCTACCCCCACCCCATCTTTTGGCCTGCCTATTCCATAACTGAGCCTGCTAGATTCTGGGTAACTATTTTAAAGTACTGTATCATGAGTGGTCCTCATTCACCATTTGTAAAATTTCACATACTTAATTCTACCTACAGTATATGTAATATTATTAATTTGTCATCATTGTCTTCTGTAACTGCTACTGTAGTTATACATATGATTGTGTGTTCAGTAACTACAACTATAGTTGTATATATGTATATGTATCGTTTACATCCCTCTTCCCATTTTTCTCCTCTTCTTTTCCTGTCTTCCTTCTTTGCCTATGGATTGAACATCTATTGTACTTAGGCACTTCAGGCAATTGCTATACCGCTGGCATACAGCATATGAAAGGCAGAAACATGAAAAATATAATTAATGAATAACATAATAAAGTTGGCTAGAGGTGTGGAGAGGCTGATACATTTTGATGATCCTCACATACATTAGCCTGAGGATAGAAGTATTATATGGGTACAGTTCAAGCGTCATAAAGCAGCTGCTAATGACAAGATGCTAATGCCACACAGAGAATTAGAATAATGAAGTTGTTTTGCCATTACCACTCCTGTCCATGTTTGCTACATTCAATTATTATTCTGAACAGTGCAATACACTAAATCAGGGTTAAATGATCATGAAAACACATCTTTACTATTGATACCTTGCAAAAAGATTGAATGATGTTGACAATGAAGTTATAATCTTTGAGAATTAGAATATTGATCATTTTGATGGTTTTTTTTTTTTTTTTTGCAGTTAATAAGAGTCTTGACAAGCATCTCTGATCTACTGGAAAAAGTGATCATTATAACCTACAGCTTTGAAGTTTCTAAGACCTGTGTCCTAATCGAAGCAGGAAAGAAAAAAGAGTCCTGTATTCAACAGTTTGAAAAAGAAAATGTGTACAAAGTATTTACATAACCAAAAGAAGCCTCTGGTGGAAGGGGGAAATTTGCAGGTAAATTAATGTGATGCATTCAAGGCAAAACTGGGAGATCACTGGAAGGCTCAAAGGCACACTTTACATGAATAATTCCATCAGAATTATGCGTGCAAATTAGATCAATTAAAGTAGAAGATGCTCAGTCACATACTGGCCTAAGAGTTAACAGTTGTGGGAATAGAGCTGAAACCAATTCCAGCTGAAATAGTGGAGCACATCCCAGGTGGGAAACAGTAATCCCTGCAGGAACAACCGCAAATGAAAGGGTTATTTATTTCCTCTCTTGTTTTTGCATTTAACTTGATGCTTTTGAAAGGAGATCACGCACACAATGCTTGGATTTTTCCATGCTTAAATCACTCTTGAACCACAACAAGAGTAGCAGCAACAGCAACAGCCACAAAAAAAACCCACAGTTAGCTGCAAAGTAAACATTTTGTGTGGAACTTTCAACAGCCAGAGAGAGAGGTGCAAGTGAATACCTTTAACAGCGTTTAGGAGAACCGAACAATCTTCTACGTGGTCAGTTTCTCTATACCCACTAAGTGATAGCAGGAGAGGGATGTAGGGAAGACGGACATGTTATTTCAAGATAAAATACGTGTAAGAGACTCTGATGAATAATCACGGTGTAAACAGAGTCACTCCTCTCTCTGGTAACAGGCTTTTCCTCATACCACTTTCTTCCCAAGCATAGCACCGTGTTGGGTAGATACCACATTATCTCTGAGAAATGCATTTCATGAGCCTTAAGTTTTAAGTCAGATGAGAATAATATATTCATTACACTTTTATCAACATTTGCTCTCCCAAAAATGTTTAATATTTGTTAGTCTGACATGGATATATTATTTACATTTTTATTTCCCGGAATACTGCAGAGGTTAGATGAAATCTTAGGTCTGTGTTGTCCACTTCAATTCTCACGTGTACAGTTCGCTTACCCCTTCCTTCCTATTGCTGTTCATCACATTTGCCCTTTTCTGGTGGACTTTCAGGAATTTACATGTAACTGATGAAGTCCTTTGTATTTATATTCCAAATATGTCAGACTGCCTACATTCTTTTATTATCTTACCACTATAATTCATAAATTAGAAGTCCTAATATTTGATGCAGCCAAATTTACTAAGTGTGTTTATTTCAAGGACATAAACACAATCATTCATATTTTCTTCTACTATCTTCATTGTAATGTATTTTACATTTAGACATCCAATCAATCAGAATTTAATATTATTAGTGTCATACAGACAAATGTAACTACTTTTCCCCAAAATGGTTAGATAATTTTTGAAAAGCACTTATTGCATAATCTGTCATTTCTCCATTGATATGAAATGCTTCATTTGTCATGGTCTAATTTCCCAAATATCCTCAAACCAGATTCTCTATCATCTATTTAATTCCACTGATGGATTTGCTTATTTCTTATCCAACTCTATAAAATTCCAATTATACACTATAAGATATTTAAACTTTCAGCATAGAAAATTCATTTCCTTGTATTTTTAAAAGTTGCTTTAGGGCAGAATTCTACAAGGGGGGAAAGGGGGACAACATTTGGGAGGTAAATAATTAATAAAAAGTCTCCTTAGCCAACATTATATGTTTACTACTATACACTAATTTTAAAATTATATTTTTAACTGCCATAAAATCACATTAAAATTATTTTGAGATTGCTTATATTAGTAAGTTAGTAGGGTGAGAAATGACTATCAACATATCATGTTTAGATAGTAATATATTAATAATTATAATTATTTAATTAATCAATAATTAATAAGTATAACTAAACAATAAGTTTAATTAATCAATAATTCATACATATAATTATTAATTATAATCAATAGTATATTAATATATTATTTTATATATGTTATTTCCCAGTCACTTCTTACATCTTTCAGTGACATTCTGTAATTTTCCATGGATGAAAACACATGAACGGGTTATAGTTACAAAATATTTTAAAATTTTTGTGTCTAGAAGAAAAGGTATTTTTAGCATACCTTATAATTGGTCATGCAAAACTCTATATGACTCATCAGTTTGATACATAAAAGTCTTCTTGTTTGCTCTAATTTGCTCTTATTGAAATTTTGAACTCTCCAGTGGTTTGGATGATTCAAAATGAAGTGAGTCTCTTCTTACCTGTCCTATTGTTTGGAACAGCATATGTAAGTTTAGAACTTTATGTTCTTTGAAGGCTCAATAGACATCACCAATGAAGTAGCCAGCAGCTGAAGAAGGACCTTAATTGAAGTTTCATTGAATTTCCCGGATGATTTTGCTATTTGTTCAGGCAATCTAGTGATGGTGTCCTAGTTTTGAATCATTTATTTCTTTAAGTGTCTCCTGTACATCTTTTCATGCTATTGGCAAAATACTGTCTATATGATCTCTGTACTTTACTGTTAATATAAATACTGTACACAATCATGGGCTTATTGTAACGCTGTCATATCACATACTTTGAATATGCTTACCTTCCATAACCCACTTACCCCTGCAGCCCTGCTGGTGATGGTTTTTGCTCTCGAAATCTCTTTTTTATGTAGTTACATCCTAAATGACTATTATTCTTGCTGTAGTTATTTCTAATTAAACAAGACATAATTTGATATGTTTGCAATGTTTAAGCACTAGCTAAATCATTTTCCTCAGCAAGAAATTGATTGCCTCCCACCTCCGCATCTCTTTCTCCTTCATCTCATGCTGCTACTGTTTGGATTTTTCCCAAATGGTTGTAGAAGAGCATTTTCATGCAGCACATGTGACAGAAATCTGTTATTTAAAATCATATATAGACAACAAAAAGATGATCACAAATGTTAGACCGCCATCTCCCCAAACCAGCAAGAATGGCTATGAACTTTCCTTCCATCTCCCAGATTAAGAAGAACTCTGGTGAACTTCCTTCCTGTGCTCCTCTGGCCTAAAACGAAGCTAGAAAAACCTCAACAGTAGGTAGTTCATAAATGATACAGCCTCATCAATTTCTTCTTCTAGGCCAGAAGAAACAAATTACACCAGGTGGCTGAGACTGCACTTGTTAAATGCGCTGGTTAAATTCTGTGCTTACTTAGAGTTAAAAAGAGCTTTTCCTAGTGCCTATAAGCCATTTCTTCTTTCAAAGGCTTTTCTGGCATTCACTCTTCGCTGTTCAATCTCTACAGCGTGTCTGTGAAAAGAGACTTTTCATTTTCACCTTCAGCATCTTTGTACTACTCGTTAGTCTTTTAACACCTTCTGAATTGAATGGTCATTGACTGCAGGAAGTTCTGGTCTCTACACACTATTCCACCAACTCTCTTACAACAGCATGGCAGTTGGTTAAAAAAAAAAGGACGGAAAATCATGGACAGATCTGATTTGAGATGAATCTCTACAGCTACTAAAGTCTATTACAGCCTATGAATTATCAATCAGAAATGTCTTTCCAGCTTGCCAAAAATCCTGGAGGGATTTGAGAACCATAGTATCCCATGCTTGCTTTCTTTTTTCTTATACCGATTGCATATGCAGGAGTCTGACTTGAATATTTGAATTGCAAACTGCCTCTGTTATTCATGGATGTAGAGGAGATTATAACTTTAAAAAGAATTTGTTAATATTTAAAAATTAATTGAATCCTTAAATAATTTTCACCAGATTACAAGACATTTTAACAGTTCGGTCAGAAAAGCCATTGTGATCCAAAGTTTTGGATCTCTTTTATCAAATTACCTGCCTCTGAGCTTGCTTTCTGGCTTCACAATTCAGCTACTGTTATCAGCAATATTTTAAAAAAAAGTATCTCACTTATGTTTGACAACATGTGTAACTGATTCATGAAAAAAAGCAGCTGCCTGTTACTAGGTAAAGGGACTGGACAAAGGCAGGACTGTGGGAACACAGAGTTAGCACTTGGACTTTGTGAGGATCAACTTTTTCATTATTTGGAAAGATGTAGCCAAGAAGTTTGCCATTGTTGTGTTTAATGCTGGCTCCAGGTAAGCACTGTGCCAAAAGAATAAATATTCATTCAAAATGCAGTCACTCTCAGACTTTAGAATCAGCTTTTATCAAAGCCACTAACACCTCCCTGTACATTTTTTTCCCTTTCTGGTGACATGTAATAAATATTTATACACAAAGAGGCTATATGTGTACAAATATGGGAATAAAAATGAAAACTAAAGCCTTATAGATGTTTCTTATGTTCACATATTCTATTCTGTGCCCACAATGTCAATTAAAAACACAGAGAACTAACAAAAGATAACAGGAGGTTGCATTTCCCACTGAGTCACATAAAGGAAGTTATTAGAGACATGGGGCAAGTTAAAGGCATTTTTTGTTTCTTTAAGTAGGAAGCACATTGCCAAAATTCATTTCTTTTTGAAAAGGCATTTCTAAAGCACAAAGACACACTGTTGTGTTACATTTAGCACTCTGGCATTCATTATTGCTGTACTACTTTACATAATTAAAAGACCATTGAAAATAGAAGTAGTTTACACTCATTCGGTTAACTCTAATTGAGCAAATATTATGCAGATGCCATCCCAGGTGCTCGGAAGACGAGGAGGAATAATTATGGCTGCTGTCCTTAGGGAGCTCATGGTCCTCGGCAGGAGTAAACAGGTTACGGGAGGTAATACAGGTAGCAAGAGAAGCTCTCTGGACGATGTGGGTGCCATGTATTGATTAAATCTGTCAAGTGATTCCGTGTGACTGGAGCTCACAGTGCACAGTGGGAGGGTGTTATAGATGATGGGGGCTGCAGGATTCATACCAGAGAGAAGAGTGAATTACTTATTCTCCAAAGTTTCATTTACTGGAGCTATGCAAAAAAACGTCAGGAGTACTATTTTTGGTTGCTGAATTTCTTTCAACAATGTTCTCTTTAGCTTTTATCTGCCTGGCAATGTTTATATCAATAAACGTATTCCTAGTCTAAATAAATTTGGTAGTTATTTGGGATTTTTGTTTGAAAATGAATTTCCCCCCACCACCCTGATTTGCAACTTTCATATGTGTTCTGTAGGTACACAGATCAAACCTCAAGTGACAGAACATGTTTTGTATCAGACTTTGTTGGTCTGGATGTACCTTGCTCTTCTGGAGGCTTGGTCAGCCAGGCACTCAGCTCTGCAAATGAAACCATGTCCTGTCTCTCTTTCCATACTTGAAGTATAGTGTAGTAAGTATAGCATAGGGTAGCATCATATTGTATCATATTTTATTGTATCATATCATATTTTATAGTAGTATAGTATAGTATAGTACAGTATAGTACAGTACAGTATAGTATAGTATAGTACAGAATGGCATAATATGATATAATACAGAATAGCATAGTATAGTATAGTATACTATAGTTTAATATAGTATAGTAGAGAGTTGTAATATAGAAAAGCATATTTGCGGTAATAAAACTGTAGGAAAAGCATTGAGTCACACTAGCCTGTGCACATATTTGCACACAGCCAAGTGCACTAAAAGTCAAAAAGTTCCTCCCTCCACACATGTTCTGTCTCTAGGTCTGGTGCTCTAAGCCTCCTTATCTTTCTGCTTTCTCTCTTTACCAGCCCCAGTGTGCCAATATTTACATATTGCTCAAAATTTAACTTATTATTCTTCCTTGGGTTACTTGCTTTTGTGTTTCAAACAAGAGAATTTTGCAAACTAAAGAATCAAGCCCAGTTAATGAAGAACAAGGAGCCCAGGGTATTGTAGGTAGGAAGAGAGCTTGGATGTGCTATGTCATAGCCACTTGTCACAATGTGACTGGCTACTGGCTTCTCGGGAATCAACAATGCCTCCGATGCAAACAGCTACCAGAGGAAAGGATCTGTAAAACATCTGACGTTTTGATTCTCATTACTGTTGTCCCCGATAAGAATCTGCCGCAACACTAACCCAGCTTTAGACACTGAGACAGTCACACCAATGCTATGGAACAATGATTTTAATTTTTATCTTTGTTGTTTGTATTTTTATCATACAGATGTCTTTTGTAAGACATGTATGGTATGCAGGCCTCTTGTAAAGCATATATAATCTGTTGAGTACTTGTTTTATCATCACTGAGAGTACTAAATCCCACCTTTTCAGTCAGTTATCAAAATATTTTATATTATTTCCATTTATAAACCAAATGTTTCTTGCCTTTCGTAGTCCATAACTTTGGCAATAGTAGGAGGTTTGGGAATGCACAGTCACTAAAAATGAATTCGTAGTCACCTGAGTAAGGAACATTAGTTTTAGCAGTATATTTGGTTCTGACGACCAGACAGGTGTGGGCACTTAGCCCTATACAGTCACATCATGCGACAAATTGCACACTGCCTCAAACATCTTGGCTCAGATTCAAGGTTACAGCATGCTGTAAATTAGTGATTTTCCTGTATATACAAAGCTTTTAATGGTGGAAAACAAGGGCTTTTTATATTTTCCTATTATCTCTCTTCCACATGCAGGCATTAAACTAGTACATTTTGAGTTGTTTTGCAATAAAACTTTAATGTAAAAAGCTTGTTGTTGGAGTTGTTCATTTGAACCTGAATTTAAAAAAAAAACAAAAAAACAAAAAAAAAAACATTAAATTAATTTGGCGTGAGGTTTAGGTCAGAATATCCAATAATTTCTGAAATGGCCCTAAACGTGCTTCAGCCATTTTGTACTATGTACTTATGCAAAGTGGCACTCTCAGCACTGACGATTATAAATCAAAGTACTGATCATCTCCGACCCATTGCGGATTTGCTTTATCTTCTGCAGTGTCTACAGTAAGTGAGCACATCCATATCACCTCTGGAAATTTGCTTCAATCTTTATTAAATGATAACATTATAGGCATTCTAAATAATTGCTGAAAAATGGAGTTTCTAAACCTAGTTTTACTTTCTGCCTGTAGCTTTAGCATTGGTTGACACAGGCTAGCACAGAATTGTGACTTATAAAATCTACAAAGATATTTTTACATGGCCATATTTTGGACAGTAACATGTTTTCCAGTTTTGTCACTGAAACATAACATATATTTCAAGGCATGCTAAGCACAATATATTACATTTATTTATTTTTCAAAAGAGTTTTCTTATGATTTATAATCAGCAAAGATTTAATTTGTGTACCACTTTGTATTTAAATTTCTCCGGTGAACAGAAAATGTCTACAAAGCCTGAGTTTGGTAAACTGACTGGCTTTGCTATGCCGTGTGCTTTCCTAGTGTCTATAATGACAGTTCTGGATTTCAGAACAAACCAGCAATGTAGACCAGTGTCTTTGGAAGCTCAGCTCAGCGCCTGTTTGGGGACCACTGTGACTGAAGGCACTGTTATCTACTCTTTCTGAGGGTTTTCTGCATCTGCATCCTAACTCCTGAACTCTACCTCACCCCACTTCTGACTTCAAAAAGAAAAGGCATGCAACATGTTTTCTATATAAAAAGTTAAATAGCTATCTAATAATGCATATGCGAACACTCAGGCCTTTCAGAAACCAGACATTCAATTGGTCGTTCTGCAGTGGGTACATGAAATGGGACGCTATTGGTTTTCTGGTGGCTGTTTGTGGTGAGTCATTCTACTTGGTAATCACAGTTTGCTGGTTGTCAAGAAGGAAAAAAAAACCTTTTAAATACTGCACGATATTGCTTAGGCCTCTGGCCCTCCTTGCCAATGCCACTGCTGTGTCTCTCGAGAGATCCAATATGTTAGGGCATGTCCACTGGAAATTGAAGCTGTATAATCTATTACAATGCAAAATAGAAATCAGCCTCATGCTGTGGGTAGCATTGAAATAAGCTTGTTACTTTTATAAAGATTGCTCTGATAAGAGCTGCTTGGCCAACATCTGGGTCCTGATGAGGCTGCGCATCTCTCATTTCGTTTATGCTTACAGCATTCACCTTTGAGGTTTAACTGGCTTTTCAATGGTATCTTGTTGCACCTGTTCAGTGCTACTAATTCCAGAGTCTATTTCTTTTTTATACTGCAGAATTATCCAGAGAGTCCAATTAAGAGGAGGAAAAAGCAATTCCCAGAAATAAAAAAAAAATGTGCTGTGTTCTAGACATTCCGAGATGAAATATGAAGGAAAATAACTGCATCTTTGAATTTGCAACTGTGCTTTAAAAATCTAGGGTTTTAGAGCCACTAAACTTGGTGCATGTATCATGATGTTTTTCATGAGTTCTGTAAGTACTTATCAACACCTGATAAAAAATAACTTAGATATTTGTAAGGCTTGTTCTGTATGGACTGATGGCTATACACAACTACTCTCTCTTCAGCACAGAGAATGGGGTTTCGTATCGCCTGACTTCTATGTTGGCTGGAGATGCCCTCATTCCTGCTTTCTCTCACCTGTGCTTTAGAAATGGACATGCTGTAGAACACAGGTACCAGGACAGCCCTGGCAGCCTCATAGTTTTCCATGTCTACAAGACCACCATGTTGGTCCTAAAGATCTAACACTTCCTTGGACAAAATAGAGACTTTTTTCCGTCTTTGTTTTAATCTGAAAAATACAGGTCATTAAACTTTCAAATGATTTATTTTATGATAGATTTTTAGGATAATGCTCAAAGATAGCTAGAAAGGAATCCAAAAATCCAGGTATAAGTTTCATGGACCCCGAGAAGACAAGAGACTGGATTGAAATATCTAAGTTAGGGTAAGTGAACTAGCTGTGTCCATCCAAGATTCAGTTATGCCTGTTTGTGACATAGTTTTTTTTCAAGGTTGTACTGTTTCATATTTTCTGTTGCACTAAAATTCTTAAAAAGGAAGTCTCCATATTTATGACCTCGTTCAATAGTTGTGGCAACCCTTGGCACTCTGGAATTAGATCTGACTAATTGCAGAAGAGTCCACGTGATGTTTCTGCTTCTATTAGAAAGATTTTGCAGGCTCTAATTGCTTGATGAAATGTACAAACTTTGCTTAGATAAATTCATAGTAGATTATGGCTATAATACTCAATTATGAGTAAGGAGTTGGACTTCACTGAAAGGAGGCTGGGCCAAGTGGGTAAATTCAACTATGTGATTCAATGTTACTCCCTTCAGCTGTGTAAGTTCAGCTCCATCCATAAATAATTACTTCCTAAGTTCCCTCAATCATCCAATCCTACTGTGAGTTTTCAATAGATTAATCAGCTCTACATTCATAATTTCACTCATGAAAGGCACAATGCTTCGTAAGCTTCACAAACTCTTTGAGGTATTAAAATTGCTCCTTTTTCCCCCTTTTCTTCCTCTCTCTTTCATTTATGAGAAACCACCCACCCTCTCCCTGTTACTCGCTGTTCTCCTTGGTCTACTTCTGAACATCTTTTCTCCTTTTTTTTTTTTTTGTGACTGAACATTTTTCTCTGCTAGAAACTCCCAGTCATTTACATTCATTGTGAGCTGATGAATGGCTGCTCTGTGTTTGAAGTATGCAAATCCACTAAAGTAACCTTCAGGAAACCGTTCCAAATAAAATGCTTACTGAAGTCCCTCTTGTTGCTCCTTATCTTAAAAGCCATAGTTGAAAAAGAAGTCTTTTGGCCACACATTCACTGGAAGGAAAAAATGGACTGTACCTCTCACATGAGGAGGCGGGAATTTTGATAAACTCTCATTTTGTTAGGTCATCGAGTTTGTCTCCCATCAACCTGTACTTTGGATTAAAGATACCAATGTGAAGGTAACTTTTCTAGAGAGAAAGTCCTGCATGTAGCTTGCATTGAGTGTTCACTTCTCTTAGAACCCAGTCCATGGTGGAGACTTTGAGGCTTAAGGGAGGAGCCCAGCAGAGGACCTAATTGTTTGAAAGTGTTCAAGAACCTATTGGTGTGGTTTAGATAATTTGTATGAGACAGAGATTGTATAAAATGAGAATATCCACTTGGAGAAACAGGGACAAAGAATAGAATGCAGAAACATTGGTAGCTTAGCAATTAGTGGTATAATCAGTGAGTTTTATTTCTTACTTCTTGTATTATTCTTTAGGGCTCTCATTTTCTAGTGGATATTTATAATTTGCAGTAATAATTTATGAGCAGAAGTAAATGAGACATAGAAATAGCCTTTTGGGACACATGAAAGTGGAAAAGTGCATAACTCTAGTTTGAAAAGGTCATAAACACCAATTAAAATGGCACGAAATGTTCTGTCGACCATAAGAGACACCCACGAGAATCTTAGAATGGCAAAGCTGAGCATCTACATCTGTATTGGGTCAGTTGGACAAGTCAATGCCAAGGCTGGGATGACTTCCAATTCCTTCAAGCAGCTGGAGATGACGGAGAATATTTCTGCCTCTTACTCATTCGAGACATGAAACACTACGTAGCCCTGGTGACTTTCAACTGTAGATTTTCCTCCCTATTCCACTAAACAGATGGTATCACAGGCAAGCACCACCATACCCAGCCTTGATGTCTTTATACTGTAAAGGAACTTCAGCCTCTAGAAGGGAATGGGTTCTCCCCGAAGAACTAAAAGAGACCGCTTTTCCGGGTCCAGCAAACAATGGCAGATGGTTCTGGAAGAAGTTTAGGCTTTCTTCCTAATTTCTGTCTCTTCATTCTCGAGCTGAAATGTAAAGGGGAAGGGGAACAAAAAGAAGAAAGGAAGGGAGAGACTATAGACATGAAGAGGAAATCAGTCTTTATTGGTTTCTGTTTTCTAGTGGGGTAACCAAGGAGACCAGCTTTAGAGCAGGATGTAGGAGAAGTGTCGCCAGCAAACACTGTCCTTCGAGGAGGACTAAGGGATCTCAGTGGCCTCTGGGTAGCTGGTCTAGCTGCTGCTCCATGGGCCTCTCCGACCACTCCTGTTGAAGAGACAGCAGCATCCTGACAGCTCTCACGTGGCTGTTTTGTTGCTGGAGCTTCATTTCCCAGGGATGAATTAACACTTCCCCCAACACACCTCTTTTTGTTGTTTTAAAATAAGGCTGTCTTATCAGAAAATGTGTTAATTAAGTTATCATGCATTGCCTTATTGCTGTCTCTACATACTTGATAGAGACAAATTACTCTTTAGATCCTGGGGTGTGGGGTGGTGGCTTGTAGAATCACCAACAAGAGTAGAATGGTAGGTCTATAGATTAAGGAAGAATAAGGAGTGCTTAGATTCTGCTTCAAAGCAGGAAAGACCCTGCCTGCAATGGATAACTGTTCTTGCTTCTTTTCTTGTCTCTTAACCAACTTGATATCATCTGTCTATTTCTCCAATAGTAAATTCCAGATGGTTCTCCTACTAAGTCTCTCCACTGGTCTAACACTGGTCTTCCCAGGTGTGGACCAGGCAGAAAAAACTTAACTGGAGCCCTAGCACTCTGGTCTGTGACCCTTTGGGAATAGAGGCAATAGCTGAAGGTTCTAATTTCAAAATCTAGGTCACATCCACTTCTAAGCATGGAAGTCACCTGTTGTGTTCAATGACCATGTTATAACAAGGGGTGGGGGTGAACCTCATCTTGGTAAGCCAGCAACTCTTTCCAATAACATTAGTAAGCATGGTAAGAGAGATGAGGAGGAGTGGGAGAGGAATTTGATCTGAATGATCTAAGTGAGTGGAGATCAGTAACTACTCACTCTACATTGAGTTCCTGTCCAGATGTGCAGTGCACAGTTGCCCTTTTGGGTGTCTGACTATTACTAAGTAGGGATGTGCAGCAGTGTGAATCTAAAAGGGCCATCTGGAAAGTGAACTGTAGTGGGGAGAAAAGCAGTGGGTTGAATCACAGATTAGGTTTTGGAGAACAATTTAGTCTGAAAAGAGTGTGTGAGGTGCAGACCTGAGACCATCTAGGTTTAACTTCCAGTGCTCCACTTCCGATGCTCATTGCCTACCCACCCATATGCCATCCACATCTGGTCAGGAATATTGAAGGTATATTTCTCTGTAGGCAGTTGGTGCAAATACGTCTCACTCATTGAGAACATCGTGGCCAGTGTCTTTGCTTTGACATTGCCAGAAGCTCATCTTCCTCCTTGCCTACTCTGTTTCGTAGATCCCTAACCTTCCTAAAGATCCTTTAGATCAGATTTATGCCCAGCTTTCGTGGATCCCAGTTGAAACTTTTAACAGTGTTTGGGGGTCATAAGAAGTCCAAGGCTCCAGGATACAGCCTTGGTCTTAAACAAAAGGCCAGTACCCACCCCTGCCCTTCCCTCTTCATGTGCACTTTGTTCCTCAGTTGTGGCTTGCCTGTTTTCTCTTGTACCTCTGCAAGATTGCTTTCCAGATGGCCTTTCCAGTGATTTGACAAGAGCTTTCTTATCTTCTAAGCACCCAGAAAGCACTTTGTCTGCTTTAGAAAAAAAGAGGGGTGCCTGTTTTCCAGTCTCATTAAGCAGCATATGACTCTGTGTGAGAAAAAAATGAGAAAGGACACAGATGGCCTTCTAGAACCTGAAAGTCCCCTGGAAATTAAGGGCCATTAGTGTCTTTCATGACATCAAAGAGTCACCCCCCACACTTAAAATGTACTGTTTTGTTTTTGGATAGGACAGAGTAGGACCTTAATGCAAACTTATTTGCTTCTGAGTTTATAGTAGGAATCAAAGCAGAGATCGAGGGAGTCAGAAGCCAGAACAGAGGGCTCAGATTCTTTCATCTTGCACTGCTCTTTGAAAGGACAAACTGACAAGACTGCAAGAATCTCAGAACTAGCGCTCTCTCTCTCTCTCTCTCTCTCTCTCTCTCTCTCTCTCTCTCTCTCTGCCTAGTTTAGGGCTCACTGCTCCCAGTGACTTGCCTAAAAAGTCTGCCCTTTAGCCCTTCTGGGCACAACAAAGTGGACAGAACCATCAGGTGCCATCAGGTGTCAGTCCTGCTAACATGGCTCTTCATCCACAAGCCCGACTATGAGTATGCATGTGTGATTTTTATTTTTTTCTTATATTTTAAAGATAGGCTCCTCTGGAGAGACATTTTTGGGTACTGTTATGAGTTGCCTCCGTAACTTCCAATGAAGTAATTCTGGCTCATCTCTGGTAAATCTCAAATTCCTGACCCAGAGATCGCGAGAAATAACAGTTTCTGTTCTATTAAATAGTTGTTAGCTTTAAATTAGGAAACTTTGATTTATCTAGGTTTTATGAAGAATAACAGCCTAACTTACAAAGTTGCATCGTGGACAGGCTGAAGAGATGGCTCATTTTGTAAAGCATTTTTCCATGCAAGGGTGAGCGCCTGAATTTGGATCCCCAGTACCCACATAACTGAGTTCAGAGCCCCAGCACCCATGTAAAAAGCTGGGTTCAGGATTAGTCATAATTCTAGTGCTGCGGGGATAGAGTGCTGACTGACCATTGGCAAGCCAGTCTTGCTGAATAAATCTCCAAGTTCAGACTTCAATGAGACAATACCCTGTTTCAAAAATGAGGTGTAGAATGACTGAAAAAGAAACTGGATGTTGATATCTGGCCTCCACACACATCTGTATTTAAACACACATGAACACAGGAACAAGTAAATGCACAAAGACAGAGTGGGGGGAGAGGGAGAGGGAGAGGGAGAGGGAGATATTTCAAGGGGGAGAGCCCATAACTGAAATTCTAGTCTGTTCTCTTCCTGTTGGACTTTCAGGCTTCATGTCTGTGAGTGAAGTGTTCAGGAAATGCTGAGCAATGTTGCATCTAACTAGAGTCAAGACTTTAGGGTCACTTTGTGGTCTCCAAGAACTTCCACGCTAACCACACCCGTTTCGTCTTGTTTAGCTCAAAGTTCAACCTTTTTTTGAGTTTTTATTTTTTATTTTTTGCCAAGAACATGTATATTTTAGTTAACATCCAGAATGGAAACGTTGATATAACTTCCTCATTGCGTGGATGCAAAGGCAAAAATCCAGGAAGCAACATTTGACATCTCATTTCATTGTTTTTTATTTGTTTACTTTACATCCCACACACTGCCCGCCTCTCAGTCACCCCCTCCCACAACCCTTCCCCATCTATGAATGTTAATGCTTTCATTAATTATGAAATATTATGCCAAATTTCATTTATGGTTTTAATAAATATTTAATGAACCTTTAAAAAAACCCTTCATCTCATGACTGGCAGGGTTGCTCTGGTGTGACTCCTGTGGTACAACGGCTAATGCCAGTTCACAAGCTTTAGCTGTTTTCTTCTCTCAGTTGGTACTGAGAGATGTCAGGTTCATGACTTGTAATCAATTACAGTGGAAACATGTCCCTAGAGAAATGAGCCAACATAGCAGACCATCTTACCCTCTAAATGCAGGCATAATATGGACACCACTGTAGAATCTAGGTGTCCAGATCCCAACTCCACATTTCAGTGCCATTTTAGTTTCTATGTTACTCTGAAAATGCTTTGTTCAAGAATGACCACAGGCCATCATATTAGCACTACCAATGGAGGTCTGCAAGCCATTCCAGCTACTTTGTCTTGCATAATCCCGTGCTTTCAGTCTAGGCAACAAAAGCTCAAGGGCTATGAAGTCAGTTGTTCATTCAGGCTTGGATATTCAGGCCTATTTGTCTTTCCTATGGCCAACATATAATGTAAACTTGTAATGTATATAAAATTCTTATTATCTTCAGAGGGAGTGTATCACAAATGTTTAGGAGGATGTTCAGGTTTGTATTTGTGTTCCAATCTGCCAGGTCAATGACAGTCAGATTACAAGACATAGGAGAAAGAAACATTTGCCAGCTCACTAGTATCTCTTCCAGAGCAGTTTCCATTCCCAAGCTGGTTTCAATCCGTTGTCTCATCTATCGTACAGCTAACAACACACTTCTTTCATTTCTTCAAAACGTAGGTTCATGGTGAGTCCCAGGTAGGTGCTTTACAGTTAATATTGAAAGTCTCATTCTGTTAAATATGCAAATATACACAATGCATAAATTAACTTCATTATTGACACATATATAATATATATTATAATATTTAATAAATAATAATATATCTAAATAGTAATAACTATAATAATATATAATATAACATTATTTCAAATATATGTGTATATATACATATAGATATATACAAATACGTGTATCTGTTCATCTGTATTCCAGATTCTACTTGGATATCTACCCACTCAGTTCTTAGCACACAGTTAAACTTCCCTAATTTCCCAGTCTTACTCCTCATCTAGCATAGAAAATTAAAGTCTACTGAGGTTTAATACCATTACCACACTCACATAACTTATACTTAGCTGCTGGATCTTCAAATATTAGCTACTTTCCCATGAGCAGTTCAGGTTTCCTCAAAACATGGACTAAGAAAAGCAGAATTGGCCTGCCTGAGCACAGATACTCTAGACAGAATAGCACTCCAAGGAAGAAGCAGATTTTAGGGGAGTTATCTCTATCTCACTCTGCTCAAAACTCGAGTTCTTGGACAAGGAGGTGTTCGGTGCCTGGTTGATCCTGTTACATGAACATACTGGAAGACACAATGTTGCATTTATCATAAGAGCAAGGAAATGCATTTTTCACAAAGATTTCAGTTTTCATTTGAAATTAAATGCTTTCATTGAGCATATGCCCTTCCTATCTTCTATTTTAAAAGCTTCCCCTCCCATATATAAAACACCAATAATAAATTATATTATTTTTAACCTCTTAATTTGAAAGGATTTGCCTACTTTCAAACTCCATTTGAAAGAAAATCATGGCTGCTCATAAAAATACAGTTTGAGTTAACATTGTGGACTCCTGTATCTTTTACACTATCAGGTCCTCTTCATTTTCCCTCAGACTTACAAAGCAGGTGCTCTCTTTCTGTGACGCTTACTGTGGATAATGCCATGAGAATGAATTTCACCTGCTTGCCTGTGAGGCCCTTGTCTCTAAGAAGTACAACATCTTGCCATGTTATAGATTTTGGCTAAACAGTTCTCTGTGGCATCCTTTCACAGAGGTTGCCGTGAATGGCATCGTTCTTGTAAGGCTGCCATGATGAAGACTTGCATTAAAACATTGCTGGTTTCCAAAGGCAGTGTGACAGGACACGAGGAACAAGCCGGGCGCTGAATTCCAGTGCTCCGTGTGATTTGCTTCACCTGTACCTCTTCATTTGGTTTATTATATTTCTACCAAGGAGTGACTGTTTATTATTAATTCCCAAGCAGGATTTCCTCAGCATAGATTGATCATGAAACAAACGTACCATGAGACATTTTTTTTTTCTGAAATGGATGAAACCAAGCACCTAGTTATCTCTACTTTAAATTTGCCAGCTTGGGAGACATTAATTATTGGCATTAATTGCTTGTATCTAAGATGTGACGCCAGCTAATTTACCACAATCTTCAGAGGTGGCTGAGAAATCTGAAAATACAGCCTGGATGACTTGACAAACTGCCACTGTCTTATTTTCTACACCTATGGAAAAAATATGGTTTTCATTAAGTATACATCTTACTAAACACAGTGAACAATTGCTTTGTAGCGATGGTTAGACCCTATTTTACTTAATTTGCTCTGTATTAAAATTGTTCAATTAAGCCCAGGAAGAAAAATAAGGTGTTCCTCCGGTGTTTAAATGAAAACCATTTTTCTAAATGAGTTCCTGTACACAGAGCGTTTTATCAGAAATTAATGGTCTTAGCCTAAAAAAGAAATCAGAGTTCTATAAATGAATTATATTTAATGACCATTTTGACACAGTTCTTGCCTCAGTAGTCTTAATCCCAGACACCAGGAAGGAAACTCAAAAGAAGTAGACTGTAGATTTTCAGATACAAAAATGGTTATATGCCTGTGCTTCCCACCATGTATGGTGCATGGTCAGTGAAATGCTAAAGAATTTCAGGTAAGCTACTTTTGCCAAACTAAGTTACCTATGTGAAATTCTGTCAAGAAACACAAATTGGGAAATGTAAGATTAGGTATTGAATGAGAAAAGTTTTGGTATGAGTGCAAACATATGCCTAACCTGGCTTCTTTGCCTTATATCTGTGATCACAATCACCAATGTACATTATGGGGTTATGATCTAAGTACACTTGCTTAAGTGGAAGTAAATAGCCAATAGGCTAAATGACAGAAGGCCTAAATGTTTCATAAAGTCTGGAAGAGAGTCTTTGAAATCTTCTACCCTAGGTCTCAATGGCAGAGTATTTACATGAAGTTGGAACAGCATTTTCAACTGGTTGTCCAGCACACTATTCTTTCTTTCCTTTGCTTTGCTTCCTTCTTTCCTCCCCCTTCTCTCTATTTTCTTGTCTTTCTTTTCAGAGAGGGTCTTAATATGTAACCTGGATGGCTGGAATTTGCCATGTAAACCAGACTGGCCTCTAAATCTCAGAAATCCACCTGCTAGCCAATAGTTAGAATTAAAGATATGTTGTAAGCATAAGACATGTCTGAAAAAATTAGCAGTGGCCCTGTGAATTCTCTGGGAGGGAACCCTTGGAAGCTTATCTTTTTTTGTGTTTTTTTGTTTTTGTTTTTTTTGTTTTTTTTTTTTTTTTTTTTTTTGGTTTTTCGAGACAGGGTTTCTCTGTGTAGCCATGGCTGTCCTGGAACTCACTTTGTAGACCAGGTTGGCCTCGAACTCAGAAATCCTCCTGCCTCTGCCTCCCAAGTGCTGGGATTAAAGGCGTGCGCCACCACCACCCGGCTGGAAGCTTATCTTTGATTTCCTTAAACTCTACTCATGAGCCTTTTCTCTTTTCTGAGTGTGTCTTTTCATTGTAACAAACCACAACTATGCACAAAATAATTTCAGGGTCTTGGAATCCATCTTAGTACTCTAACAAATGTCTTTCTTCTAGAGTAATTTCAGAAACTCTAAATATATATGGGAAGTAAGAAGACGTAAATCAGCCTAACTTACCACTTAATGATGTAGATCATGAAGCAACAAGAAAATTATTCCTTGTAAATTGATGATTAAGCTGAGGTGTGTGTGTGTGTGTGTGTGTGTGTGTGTGTGTGTGTGTGTGTGTGTGTGTTTATTTGGGATAAATTGAAGATTTCTGGTAGACAAGTAGCAATGAAACTGAGTACAGATTAGGGAGATGAGAGATGTCGGGAACATGTATATGGGCCACATTTTCTTTATCCATTTGCCTGTTGATTGATATCTAGGGTGGCCCCATTCCCTATCTACTATCAATAGATAGTAGATTTACAGATGGATTTTTATTTAAACATAAGGGAAAGAGTCATGGCATTTGCAGGAAAATAAAAGGAGGTGGAAACTATTAAAGACTCAGCAAGAGAAATAATACAAGCTTTCTTCCATATGTAGATCCTATCAGAGGAAAGAGAAGATAATAAGGGAAAGAGAGTCAGAGAAAAGAGAGAATAGGGCAATGGAACACATGTTGTCTGAGCATGGAGGAGGCCACTGGAAAAGGAAAGAGGGCTAGCAGAAGGAACTGAAGAGACTGGGAGTTGGGAATATCAAAAAAGACAAAGTACATATGAAGAAAGCATCAGAGAAACCATTACTTGGTCCAAGCAGGGTGGCTTAATGAGGAAACAATGTTCTCTGCCAAGTCTGAAGCATGAGTTCAATCCCCAGGACCCACGTGGAGACACCTATTTCAACAAGTCTTCCTGTGAGCTCCCAACGAGTAACTTGATATGTGATTGTGTTCATGTACACCACACACACACACACACACATGCACGTACACATTAACTAGATAAGTAAATTTCAAAAGTTTAAATGAAACCTGTGTGCTGATTAACAATTAATTTAATAATTTAAAAAATTTTAAAAAGAAAAGGCTCTACTAGAGAAAGTCCTGAAGGATGGGTGGTGTTATCAAGAAAAGAAAGACTGAACAAGACTTGACAGATTTAGAGATAAAATGCCTACTAATAAAAAAGAGAGGAGAGAACAGTGATTAACCCTAGGCTTTAGAGTGTCTACTGAGCGAGTGCATTGTCAAGACACCTAGAGTATAGCACTGTTCCCTACCAATAGCATCCAAAAGGCTCCCAGTCCCTCTTCTCCTATACATTTTGTCTTCCCATTGTTAAATGTACTGGATAAAGTTCAGTAAAGCTGAAGAATTTACATGTCAAGGGTGATATCATAGTCAAAAGGCTTGGTTACTTCTCTGTATATTAAGCTATAAACCAGATTCCTCAGTTATATATACTTGGCAGAATTGGTGTAGGTTCATATATCCAAATAAATACACAGCGATGCTCACAGCACCCCCAACCTATAAACAGCTTGCAAATGGTCTCAAAAGATGTGTGCTTATATAACTGCATATTACACAACAGTGATTCTGAAGAAATTATTAGCAATATAGCAGCAATAGTTGAATGTCAGGAAGTAATTGTTGAACAAAAGAAACCAGACATAATAAAGATGAATTTTAAAAAATGTGAAACTATTCACTGGTGACAGGAGCAGGATGCTGCTTGCCACAGGGGTGATGGCTCCAGGAAGCTCATGGGATCCTCTGTGCTCCAGAAATGTTCTGTTTTGAGTGATGCAAGTATAAATATGACTGTATACAGTGTGTCACAGCTGAACACTTAAAGTCTGTAGATAAATTTTAGTTCAAAATTTTTTTTTACCAAAAACCCAAGTCACTGTCATCATTGCCTTTCCTTGTCATGAAAACACTTTTTTTTATTTATTCTGAACAAAGCACGCAGTCTCCTCATGTCTCATGTCTCTCATCTATAAAAAGAAAGTATCTGCCTGTATTTCTCTCAAACCTTAGTGGAAATCATATTTCTTATAGAAAGCTATTCTCATCAGATTGATAGATGCCATTTCAACCTCTGCTATCATTAAAAATTTAATATTTACTTATCTAACTGTCAACACTCATGATCTAATTATATAGTATGAGTGTTCTAGACACTAACTCTTCTCTTTTTGTATTTATTGATAGGAGGACTTTGAGGAGGTGGTGGAGAAATGAAAAAAAAGGAAACAACTTTCTACTTTGGTAGAAAAACAAAGAGGGTGGAATGAGATCTTAAGAATTGATGTTATAGTACTGGAGAGGTGATTCATCTGTTAAGAGCACTGGCTGCTCCTGCAGCTAGATTACCAGGATCAACATGGTGGTTAAGGACTGTCTTTAACTCCAGGTTCAGAGGATCTAAACTCTCCTATGGTCTGTGAGAGTACCAGTCATGTAACTGGTACACAAATATTCATGCAGATAAAACCCCCACTTATAAAATAATGAACAAAATTGAAAAGTTTGTTTTAAGACAGTTTTTCAGTTCTATGTGGATGGAGGTAGAGTCAGGTGTATCTCTAAGAGTTCAAGGTCAGCCTGGTTTATCTGATGAGTTCTAGGACAGTCAGAGCTTTCTCATAGTGAGAGACCTTGCCTCAAAAAACAAAACAAACATTGCAAAATGTATATATAATGATTAAAATGATTGCTATAATTTATTAGTTATTTTATAGTCAGGCATCATATGTGTGCTGCATATTTGTATTAGGTTCTTATGGAATCTTTACTGTCAGCTTATTGAGTTTTACGAAAGCATTCTGCAGATAGGGAAGGTTTTTGTAAGATGTGGCTTTGGTGCCTGGATTTTTTTGGCCTCTAAAGTTTCTGTTTTTCATCCACTCTGTTCCCTCCCACTGGCTGAGTCTTTGGAGCCCAGCTTTTCTGTCATTACCTCCCACCTAGATGGATATGGATGGTGTTGACCACTGAGAGCAGCTCTGTTATTACGCAAATACCAATGCCAAATAGTCTATCTTTTGTACACTACAAAGCTCACATTATTAAGAGAACATGTGAAATCCATCTCGGGGATGACTCATGCCTCTCTCTATTTGCTCTGTAGAAAATGCCTGGTGGAAAATTGTCTCTTGTGGAGAAGTCACTGCTTCAAAAGATTTAAAAGTTTTCAGCATTTTGAAAAGAAAAGAGAACCAGGGAATCATTGCTTATATAAGATGTCTTGTGATCTGATCTTTTACAAGGAAGTCTCAAAGTTCTAGAGTCCCTTTCAATTTCTCACAGAAGATCCTGGTGCCTCATATCCAGATCTTAACATTTTTATTTGTGTGTGTGTGTGTGTGTGTGTGTGTGTGTGCTTGTGTGTTTGTTTGGGTCATTTGTGTGTATGTGTGCAGATGAGTTATGTGGGTATACGCGCGCGTGTGTGTGTGTGTGTGTGTGTGTGTGTGTGTGTGTGTGTGTGTGTGTGTGTGCCTGTGCTTTGGAGTCTAGAGAACACCCACAGATATTGTGTCTTAGGAACCAGCTGCCTTGGGTTTTTGTTTGGGGTGTGTGTGTGTGTGTGTGTGTGTGTGTGTGTGTGTGTGTGTTTGTGCTGAGACAGAGTTTCTCATTGGGCTGGGACCTAGGACCAATTAGGATAAACTAGCTGGCTATTTGAGCAGCAGGCATCCACTTGTCTCTGTCTCTCAAGTGTTAGGATTAGTATATATCAGTTTACCTAGCTTTTGGCTTTTGGAATGAGTTCGGTGGGAGACTTGCAAAGTGAGCACTTTAGGAAGCACTTTACTGCCTAACCATCTCCCCAACTCAAGACTCTGGATCTCTACCTGGGATTGTGGGATATCTTTGCAGAAAATTTCTCTAAACTAAGTAAAGAAATCTAAACGCTGCACAAATATAAGAATATAAATTAATTCATGGTGCCAAGAAAGCAAGTCATGGAAGGTTGAGTAGATATTGAAATGGTAAGAATTCTTAAGACAAGCAAGAAATATTCCATGACAAATTATACTAGGCAAATTGAGTGTTTGGGCACAAAACAATAGTGATCTTTTTTAATCCTTCACAAAAGAGGAAGGGGTTGGGTGTGAGTCCTGGACACACAGTGACTAATAAAGAGAACACAGGACCAGCTTTCTGCTTGTATATCACGGGCTCATCAGTGTTAGCAGCATGTTCTCTTCATCCATTTTATGTAAAAGAGACATGTGCAAAGGGCCAAAGTAAATGTGCTCACTCCAAGACAGATTTTCCATCTTTAACCTTTACAGCAATGTCAGCTTCCTGATAGATTATCTGGTAGAGGTGTAGGCTTCCATGTGGGGTCTTAATGAAGGGTTTGGAGAGAAACTAGTGCTTTGAGTGACTGGGCTGCTCATAAGATTGCTAAAATAACCTTAGGAAACTTATGGTTCTGGCTTTGTATTTCCTCTCTTCTTTGTTCTACAATCACTTGCCAGAGCCTTTTGTCTCATCCATAAAAGAAAGACAGAGAAAACAGTTGATCTCCAAGGTCCTTCCAGCTCTCACAGCCTTAGACTAATCCTTACATGCCAATGGAGCCCTTTTATGCTGTATGTAATACTAGTGTCCAGAGGGAGAAACTAGGCTGTAGTGTGGAATTATGAATTTGACCTTTGAAATTTCAACTGTGTTGATTGTACTTTTACTGTTTTCCTAAGGGAATGGTTCCCATAGCTTTCCTATTTGGAAACTAAACATAGTCCTTAAAGTGAATTTGTGAAAATGACTATTATCTATCATTCAACACTGAGGTTTGCCTCAAGGGCTGGTTAGAGGACATGCGACTATTTGAGGTATAAGGAAGGAAACAGGAGAGAAAGTTTATTATGCCAAGTGCTGTGCCCACTGGAAATCTCTGGAAATTCTGAGCCTCTAGATCTCAGTGGGATTTGGAACCACTTGGTGTTTGAAATAATTCATTCTTGCCTAAGGGTATAAAGTATCTTTCCAACTGTTTTTCCCGAGAAATATTACAAATTGTCCCAGATATTTAAAAAGCTATCACTGTCTGTATGCATTATGTTTAAAAAGAGTCAGCAAGACTCAGCTTACCTTGGCTTTTAAGGTTTTGTGATTGTATCTGCAGTGAATTTGAAAGACAGTGTAGAATGTATGTTAAACATTGCACACTGTGCGATTTATCCATTTATCTTTTTGAAACTATGAACTATCCTGGATATTTTTATAAAAAGTTCCAAATTTAACTTCAGTCACATCTGTACTTTTAGATACTTTTGAGAGGTGAGTTTTCTCTATGTGGACTTCTCTATCCAACAGTGACAGTTTCAAATTCTATCACTTGGGGATAATTAAGATAATCCTTGCAGGGAAACTCTGAGGGCTATTTGAGTCATGTGAGATCCAATGAGATGCTAGCTTTTTTCAAAGTTTTCCTAATAATGAAATTTTTATCCAAAATTCTGTGAATAACAACTGCAAACAGAAATGTTATGTTGATTTTTTTGCTAAAGGAGTGCTATACATACTGAAGGCTTTCCACAATCTATTGTGTCACCCTGAAAGAATAGCTATGTATTTTTGTATTTTAAATGTCTTCTTGTGAACATAAATGAAGCCCACTTTGGAGTACAATAGGTATATTCTATCACCTTAAGTTCTTTGGGAGCAGACTCTGAATAGATATATGGGGGTCTTTATGTCTTAAAGAACAGTATCTTTGATAACTGAAGAAAGATGAAGTGAAGGAAGAATTTGAGCTGTTAACTATGTAGTCATCACAGAGCCTTGGCTATAGAGCTGGGATAACCTTCAAACTTGTTCCAACCAAGGCAAAGTAGCCAACTTTGCATTCCTTTTTATCCTGAACTGGATAGTCCCTGGAGGCAGGTAGCTTTGGAGTACAGGGGACATATACTTTTGGACAGAATTCTTGACTGAAAGAATTTTCTAGTAAACAACTTTGGTAAAAGCAGAGACCAGACAATAGTCAATGGTCCCATCTGGAAAACAACAACATCCACTACAGTCCAGTCTTTGTGCTAGTCGCCTGTTTTTATAACGCCCCCCCCACACACACACACAGAATGTCTCCTCTAGGATTCTGATTAATCTCTTTTGCTACAGGAATATATAAGAAGATTACTGGCATGAAACACTAGCCTCATTGCTGATGTTAACCTAATGAAACCAATTGATATTTCCTATCTCCATAAACTCATCCCCACCCCACTCCCGCCCTCGCCCCCCCACCTCCTGTCCCCGTCCCTGTCCTGCTGGTTCTACACTGCTGAGTTATTGAAGACACAAACTTTCATCCATAATAGATCTGAGTCTCTGGTCATGACATCTTTCCTGATTATTCTCTTCTACTCATACACCAACTATCAAAATTGCAAGGAATTACAAGAAATGCTCCAGGGATCACTTCCCGGTAGGCCTTCATGTTCCTGTTGAAAATCTCCTTCCACCTGATTACCAAGGCCATTTGTTTCCACAGTGATAGCCATCCCCTTCGTAGCTTGCTAGGCTTTTGTTATACTTAGGTTCTTGATAGGACTCCTTTGCATTTCTGGTGGATGTATTAATTGTATAGAATCTAGCAACTATAACCAAAACAGAAAATACAGAGAAGTAGAGATGAGATGCATAGCATAGCTCTGTCCAGTATGTCCCTGGGAGTAAAGATCTTCCTTTTCTATCCCTGGTCTCTGTGTACATGAAACTTGTCTGTTAGAAGCTCAAAGGCTTCTAAAAGCACTGATTGACAGAGTTCTTTATCCTCACAGAGCATCAGTGAAAGGCTGGTGCTTTGTTGATTTCAAAAGGAAATCTGGACTCTCCAGCTGGATGTCTTGTGTATATGCTAATTCTGCGGTCACATGGCCACTGTATGACTCTGTTGGTTGTTTCTGCCAACAAGCCTCTTAGCCTCTCACTTTTTATTCAAGAGGAAAGAAACATTTATATGAGATGAATCAGGAATATTTAGAAATATCCTTAATATCCAGTATGGCACAATAAAAACATATACGCAAAACTAATAGAAAAGCAGCACAGGAAGTAAAGAAGCCATATTACAATCTAGGGTATTAAGGATGTGACCTTTCCCCTTTGAAAACAGTGGGAAAGCTGAGCATGTTTGGCTCATATCTATAAGCCCAGACTGAGGTAGGAGGATTGCCACAAGTGTAAGACAGAGTAGACACGTATGCAGCACTGGCCACTACATTACAGAGGGAAATATTGTCTCAAAGGCAGATAGTGTCAGTTCAAATAAATACCAGAAAACAAGGGAATAAGGGTTATTATTATTGATTTCTCTCTCTCTCTCTCTCTCTCTCTCTCTCTCTCTCTCTCTCTCTCTCTCTCATTGCCTCTCTCCCTCCCTCCATTTTAAACTATCTCCATCTAGCATACACAATGGTTAAGATGCCAAGGCTAAAAGAAAGAGGAAGCCATAACCACTGCTATCACAAAGGATTATTATTGGCTGAGCAAGGTTCACTACAGGGGAAAGCATGTGTTTTCTCATAGCAACATTAGAGCTATGACTTGTGTAAAATAAAGCCCACCGTTATATCCACAGGTTTGTGACACAGAAAACTGTTTGCTTTTCTGTTGTACCACATTACCAGGGAAGACGAGACTGCTGCTTGATGCCTTTCACGTTCCTAAAATGCTATCAGTTGATCAGTAGGAAAATTAGTATAGAGGTTCTAAAGCTTCCGTGAGCTTCTGGATCACCGGGCAACATGCTGAGTTCCCAGGAGCCATCTTCACAAGTTCTGATTGAGTTAAATTTGAGCCTTTTTAACAGAAGTCTGAACTGCAAGTGGTCTTGTGAGACTTGCTTGTAGAGAAAATGACTTGAGCCACATGAATGCAGTGGCCCATTTGAGCAGATATTGACCAACTGCTACTGAAGTCTGAGTGAAGTTCTTGCCCGTTAAAAAGGTCAAGTGATAATAACTTCTGAGATACATTCTGTGATTTTTCTTTTTGAATCTGCACGCTTTTAGGGCAAAAGGAAGCATCCTTGTCCAATTGACAAGTATTCAAGAGTGGCTCCTATTGAATCTCCTTTTTCTCTGTTCACTGAATGAAAGACAGACAGCAGCACAGAGGACGGGTTGAAGATATTACAGATGATTCAAATGCTTGGGTGGCTTGATTTGAACTTTGGCTTTCCACCTTAGCACACTGACAACTCTAAAGGCATTGTGTCTCTCCATGACAAGCAGTTAACCATGAAATAAAAAGAGAATTTCAAAATGATTCTTGAAAAATGACATGTGAACAAAAAACTGATCTATTCTATTTATCTACTCTTTTTTATTGACAGAGGCCTCCATCTGAATGTGTAAATGAAACATTCACTGTTAGATTCCTTAAAGTATTATATACTGACTTTATTTTTGTAAAGATTTTGATTAAATGAACTTTTTCCCTCTTTATGATCCTTTCAAAGGGTTTTTTCCCCTAAAATACATACAGAGGATGTTGTATATATCAGATGAGATAATTCACTTTGTATCTGTTACATCTGGCACAAAGCATTGTTTTCCTTTAAAAAGAAAACATGGGAGCAGGAGAAGGCTAATTGAGTTTTCTACTATGATAATCCAGATCACTGGAAAAGAATAATCTATTTCCTCTGTAGACCCCATGGATCCCTGCAGAGCCAAGTTGAAGGCACTTGTTACTGATAATGATATCTAATCATCATTTGTACCCCCACATGGATTCTTCCAAATCCTCTCTCACTAGATTTCTACAAACAACTCCTACTAGTATTTTTTTTTCCATTTGTAGTTCTAACACCTATGATACTGACTGTTCAAAACCACCCTGTCTTTCCTTTTGGACTTTTCTCCATGATAGACATTTGCCTGGGGATGTTCTTTTCTTGGTGAACCTGATGAATGTGACTCCCAAGCTCTTTTAACCATGCCTTTGAGAATGTCTCACTGGTTGAAGAGAGTGCCAGTCCAATCTCATTTTAACATCTTTACCATACTTCTAAATAATCAGTTTCAAGCTATGTTGCCACTGGAACTATAGCTTCTGGTGCCAGTTTTGCCACAGAGACAAACCCATAGACTAAGACAAAAATGTGCAAATAATTGAATATATTAAAGACCACTTTTTCTTCATTTGCCATACAAGTCACCTGAAGCAGGTACTCTTTGCAGCATCTACTGACACAGAGTTGGTAAGTCAGTCAGACTGTCTCCATCTGGTTGAGCTCAGCAGTCATAAGTATCCCTCAGAGAAGACTCTTTTTCATTCTTCCACCAGGATAAGAACATCTGTGACTGAAAGCCCCTAGATATTTGTTGTGAGCTTGTGTTTGCAAATTTTTAATGAGTCTTTAAGTCTCATAATTGTTTGTCATAATGTTGAAAATCTATGCCTATGGACAGTGCTTATAACAGAGGGAATCACTATCTGCACAGAACATTTTGGGAGGCCGACAACCTCATGAAACTTTACCAGAACCATTTTTACTACTTTACTAGAACCACTAGAATAGCATCTTAACATACAAATGTATCTCTTAACTCTAGCTCTAAGCAAAATCTCACCCCATATCCCATGTGGACAATTATGTCACATGTAAGAATTATTAGACTCCAACAATCCAATCAGTCAAAGATACTGTGGTTTGAAAAATATCCAACAGAGAGTTAGCCACTCCTCTTTGTCTCGGACTAGCCTGGAAACCCAGAATAAGCCCTTTAACACTAGAGCAAAAGGCTTCCTGCATCCACAAGTGGTTTTCTCCCCAAAGAGACATCCTAGCTACTCTGAGGATGACCATGTGGACAGGAAAGCACTCTGCCCACTGTGACCAAAAGCATGAGGTCTCTGTGAGAACTGACATGGCCGGAAGTGTGTGTCGCAAACACACAGCCTACGTGGGTTGACAGAAAGAGATGAAACGTTCAAAGCTGTTTTGTAATGTCTTGACAGGCAGGTAAATGAAAGCATGAAGAATGTGTGGGTTTCTTCCATAGCCATGACTCCGCAAGATGAGTCATACTGCCTGGGGCATACTGCATGGATACTCTGCTGCCGAGCCTCTTCCTTGTCCAGTGCTTTGGTCCCCATTTTCTTCCTCTCCTTGTCTTTCCTCTCTCCTTCTCACAGAGCCTTCTTTACTCATCCTTCTCACCCCAGACCCCATAACAACACAATGATCTTAAGATGATGTCTCTAAGGACTTGGGCTCAGTTGCTTTCTACAGCTTTTCAAAGCATTCTTTTCTTCTAAGATTTTTTCCCCCCAATCATAAAACAAACAGAAAAGAACATGACTCATTGTGGCGAGAACTACTCATTGTCAAAAAGATCTTTTCTCCTGCTCGTGGGTTTCAGAAAGTTGAGATTACAGCCCTGTTGTTTATGGACAGAAAGGCTGTTTAATTTATATTCTACTGGGAATTCTTTTAACAGCACACCAATTAGCTGAACACCACATACAACTCTTATCAGAGACCTCACAGTATACTTGCATATTTTGTGGCATCTGGAGATTCACAGGTTGTCCTCTGACTTGCAATACAGTATTAAGAAGTATTCATTGTTCATAAATCCAGTGCTGCAAGGAGGCAAATATGATGCTGGGGAGAGAGATTTTTGTTTTTCCTTGAGATAGGACTTAAACGCCTCTATGATATGCCAATTTTAAACTAACAGGATTTTTTTTCAAAATAAATTCATATAAAGTATGATTTCATGGATGAAGAATTAAACTCCAGAGAGAAGCTGGCCTCTGACTTCTATCATGCTGTGAAATCAAAAAGGGGCAGGGGGTGGCATCTTTAACTGACTGGGTTGTGAAAATTTGCTTCTTTAAAGCAAGGCTTCCTGAGTTGAGCTCTCCTGAGCTCTCCTGCGATATCTACAAAATGGGAATCCAAATAATCATGTATACATCAATCCCTAGAATTATATATGGGACACAGGAAGCTCTTAATCATATTTAATTCTTGAATAGAAATTGAATATTTTTAGATTAAAAACACTATCTTCTCCATTACCCTGAGATCCAAATGAGACACGGCTAAGAGACAGTCAAATCATCAGTCAACAACAGAGAGAAGGCACAGAGAGCAGCTGGCACCTCCTGCTGTGTCAGAACAACCTCTGTCCCTTGCTCCTTACTGGACATGAGGATGAGACTGGAAACTGTTACTGCAGCTGTTACGTAGTCCATGAGGCAGAGGTTATTTTGCAAACCACTGTAGAAGAAGGTGTGTGCTTTACTGGTCAGCAAGGCCTTGTGTACTATATTAAATCTAGGTTCAAAAATCTGCTATGGGGTGTGACGGAAGTCCTAATAGTGGGCGTAATATTTCTTACCTCTAGGAATAAGACCAAAGCCAGAGATGGAGTAGGCCTAAAGGCTTTCATTCTCAATCTTTGGCAAGCCCTTTCATCCTTCTAGCTTGGCACAGTACAATGCCTAGAAGATGCTTCTGTGTTGCGGTAAATCTCCAACCCTAAAAGAAATCACAACTCAATTAATTGGAATACAAGCTACACACCTAGATTGGGCAGATCTACCACTACACTACTCTATTCCCATCTATGAGATTCCATATAATTTATTTCTCCAAGCCACATCTCTCCATTCTCTTTCTACCTCCTCCTCCATCAATCCTCTCTCCTCTTCCCTCCCTTCTACCCCCAAACCTTTTCAGCTCCACCTTCCCTCCTACTACTCTCCAATCACCCTATCTAGCCTTTATTTGAAAAGTTAATTTCTGTATCCATTCCTCAGTTGAAGGACATCTGGGTTCTTTCCAGCTTCAGGCTATTATAAATAAGGCTGCTATGAACATAGTGGAGCATATGTCCTTATTGCATGTTGGAGCATCTTCTGGGTATATGTCCAGGAGTGGTATAGCTGGATCCTCAGGTAGTACTATGTCCAGTTTTCTGAGGAACTGCCATACTGATTTCCAGAGCGGTTTTACTAGCTTGCAATCCCACCAGCAATGGAGAAGTGCTCCTCTTTCTCCACATCCTCTCCAGCATCTGTTGTCCCCTGAACTTTTCATCTTAGCCATTCTGACTGGTGTGAGGTGGAATCTCAGGGTTGTTTTGATTTGCATTTCCCTAATAACTAAGGATGCTGAACATTTCTTTAGGTGCTTCAGAGCCATTCGAATTTCCTCAGTTGAAAATTCCCTGTTCAGCTATTAAAAATAATGAATTCATGAAATTCTTAGGCAAACGGATGGAACTAGAAAGTATCATCCTGAGTGAAGTAACCCAATCACAAAAGATCACACATGGTATGCACTCACTGATAAATGAATATTAGCCCAAAAGCTCAAAATAAACATATTACAATTCACAGACCAAAAGAAGATCGCAAAGAAGGTAGATCAAAGTGGGGGTGATTTGATTCCTCTGAGAAAAGGAGTAAAATAATCGCAGGAACAACTATGGAGACAAAGAGTGGGGCAGAGACTAAAGGAAAGGCCACCCAGAGACTGTCCTACCTGGGGATTCATCCTATAAACAGTCACCAAACCCCGAAACTACTATGGATGACAAGAAGTGTGTACCAAAAGGAGCCAGTTATGGTTGTCTTTTGGAGGGGCCCTGCCAGAGCCTTACAGATACAGAGGTGAATACTAGCAGCCACCCATTGGTCTGAGCATGGGGTTCACTATGGAGGAGTTGGAGGGCAAGCTGGAGGAGCTGGAGGGAGGAGGTTTGCAGCCCCATAGGAAGAACGACAATGTCAGCCAACCAGATACCCCAGGGCTCCTAGGGATTAAGCCATAAACCAAGGGGTACATGTGGTTCCAGCCAAAAGATTGGCAGAGGAATGCCTTGTCAGGCATCAGTGGGAGGAGAGGTCTTTGGTCCTGTGAAGGCTCAATAGAGGCCCCAGTGTGGGGCAATCGAGTGGGGGTCATGGGAGTGGGCTGGGTGGAGGAGCATATTCTTGGAGGCAGGAGGTGGGAGGATGGGTTGGGGGTTATCGGGGAGGGGGAAAACCAGGAAGGGGTATAACATTTGAAATGTAAATGAAGAATATATTCAATTAAAAAAAAAAGAAAAGTTAAGGTCAGGAGGTTCACAAGGCACCTGTATACATCATGAACTCCTCCTCTGCAGCCCCTCCCAGAAGTGGAATTTGCATCAAAATACAAGACCAGGGCTATCCAAAACACTTCTGGCTTGGTAGGTTTATGGCAATGGGCTGGCCTTGGAGCCTTCTGAGAATTGCTGTTTGATTCATTACCTTCTTCAAATCCAGAGAGTACTCTGGAGTGGTCACCAGTGCTGAAAAAGATAAATGAATGTAACATTTAGTCTCAGAAAAGTGACCGGAGCAAACAAACAGAAGTGTGCTTATCTGAGAAGTTAGAACCACTGCCACATTTGATTTAGAAACAAACAAACAGGGAAAGGAATGGGCAAGCCAGAACCTGAATATAAATGTTAATTTAGTTCACTCATTTATAGGAATATTGGATGCAACTGAACCATGCCTCCAGGTTGTAATACCCATGTGGATAAGATCACCTAACATCAGAGCCGGGCGGTGGTGGCGCACGCCTTTAATTCCAGCACTTGGGAGGCAGAGGCAGGAGGATTTCTGAGTTCGAGGCCAGCCTGGTCTACAAAGTGAGTTCCAGGGCAGCCAGGGCTACACAGAGAAACCCTGTCTCAAAAAAACCAAAAAAAAAAAAAAAAAATCACCTAACATGGGTTTTCCAGGTTGCAATAGATATCATCTTCACAATGCAGCAAGTTATGCTCTATTTTATATTTGCTGATGGAGATACTGGTATCCATTTAAAGCCTGTGACCATCCACTTGATCTGAGCCTTTGAGGATGTCTTTTGCTCCGTACTAAAACTCTTTTCAGATCTAATGTTCAAATAATTGCTTGTTAATCTTGAGAGATTGTCATGGTACAAAATAGAAATCCTTGTCTTTTACAATTCTGTGCAAGATTCTTAAAATATAAAACACTTATAACCTATAATCTAAGGATAATACGGTTACCTTTGAACTAGGGAGAAGAGAGTATGATTAAATTTCTATCTTTAAAGAAAAGGTTAAGTATAATTATAACATTATAATTATATAAGTATATATTATAACTTATATATAATATTATTACTTATATAAATAATAAGTATAATTATAATGCAGGAAAGATGTTAACAATCATATCTGTGAGTCATGGAAGATAGACTCCAAATGATTTTTTTCATTTATTCTCCATCATTGGGAAAAATACTAATTAATATTCAGAGCTGCTATTCTTTTCCTTTAATGAATGGAGTTGTAGCCACATTTGATAAAGAGGTCAGAGGTTCAAAGAATAGTTCTGCAGATTTTAACAGTTAGGTTTTACAGCCACCAAGGAAGATAGATTTACTGAATTTTCTGTTAGCAAGGAATGCAGCTCACTTGTTAGAATATGTCTGCGGCATATTGGGGAACACAGCTGTGGGGACTCACGCAGTCAAGAAAGTGCAGGGCATCTGTCCTTTCCACTCAGTCTCTGAGGTTGCTACTTGCAGATAAGTAGGGCAGAGGTTGCCTGTGGGGATGGAACCTAACTACCCTGCTTAGAAAGCTCGTCCAGGAATGTTTAGATCTCCAACACCTTGGACCAATACTAAGACTCATTCCCGTGTGGCTTCACTGCTTAATGCCAAATTTCAAACATAACATTGTGGAACCCTCAGGCCCCACCTCAAAGCTGCTTTGACTGTCTAAATATCAACGGAATCAGAATCAGACTAGATGCCTTGAAGACACCATCTCTAGCATGACGATTCTCAGAAGGCTACATTCATATTTATCTTTCTGCCACAGGGTTTCTGGCCATCATTATCTCTTCTGAACACAGAAATTCAAGATGCCTATTTCTTTGGCAAAGTCTGTAATATTGAAAAGATGTCATAAACCTGGACACGTCTGACGGATAATCAATGGTGATTATCGGATCCCCGAGCCACCTTATCTGACTACATAGCTGAGAAGATTCTTTGACCATGGCAATAACTGTCAGCTCATTTCCTTGGACTCTGAAATTAGACAGAATGAGCATCCTAGCTCTGCAAAGACGACCATGGTGGTCTGATGTTTCTTCTTCTGAGTTTTCATTCATGTCCTCCATTATTTTGTGTACTCCAGAGCTGGGAGCAAAACTGAGAGCTAGACATGCATAGAAAAACATAAATTAACAAGCCATGAGAAAAACTGTAAAACATTTCTTTATATATATGTAAGAGATGTGGTAAAAGGAAATCTAGTAAGATTCTCTTAGATTTCAGGACTTTATGTGCTAAAGAGATGACATGAGAACAGGACATGACTATGTGCGACTGTCTCTGAGTTAAGAGTAGATGACCTATGCCCAAGTATTAGGTTAAACGCAGTACCTCCTCCCAAACAAAAACAAAACAAACAAACAAAAACAAAACAAAACAAACAAAACAAACAAACAAACAAAACAAAACAAAAAAACCCACCCTAAATCCTAGACTCTGATTGTTTCTTGTTGGTAGAAGACAACAAAGATGTTCTAAAGGGTCCAGAAATGGGAAGATCATCCCGCATTATTTTGGTGGACCCCAAATACAAGCACAAGTAATACAAGAGTGACAAATATCTGACAAAAGAAGAAGGTGACACTCACTCAAAGAAAGAAATTAAGGGACAGGGCCACAAGTCAAGGACTGTCAGCAACCACCAGAATATAGAAAACACAGGAAATAGATTTTTCTCTGGAGCCTTGGGAGACTGTTCCTAATATCCCACTTTCATCCTAAAACTAAACTTCTGGCCTCAAGAACTATGAGAAAATAAATTTCAGTAGATTTAACCTAACATGTCTGATAATACATTACTGGGACTTCTAAGGCAAGTCTACTTTCTGTGGACTAGAATAAGGAAGACAGATTCCTGACCAGCAGGTGTTGACTTCAAGCTAATGGCCACATTTTGAAAAGGAGATGCAAGACACTAAGGAACTGCAAATACTTTTCTGTCTTTTATAGCAGCACCAGGTGGACAGCTGGCCTAGACACAGCAGCATGCCACATGCCAGAAAGTCAGAGTTCTGAGCCCTAAGTCTGGACAGAGACTGTGTCAGGCAAGACCCAATAGATGTCTCTATTGTGAGAAAAGACAAATTTCTTCACATGATAATGTGTTAAGGATTAGGAGAGCTAAAGTCAGACATTAATTCATAATGGCTTTCTATATCTATGCAATCAGATTTAGTTTTAGTGCCAAGGAGCAGCCTTGTTTTGGAGAGGGGTTCTAAGAAAGGGATGTCTGGGAGCAATGAAACAAACAATTCAAATTTAAATTGTGGGTCTAACCTGGCGTCCTATGTTCTTCTCAAGACAGCTTTCCAGACTGCTTTCTCTAGAGATCTACAGACTCCTCATCTCTCTATGTTCTGCTCAAGACAGTTCTCCAAGGAGGTCTCCCCTGCTATTCTAAAATGTCCTCTGGATAGCTCATCTCTTGCAGATCACCATTCTTTTATTTTATATATCAGTCCAATCATTTACTTCAGGTTCACATTTGATTCTCCTATGAATCAGCCTCCAAAGACTCCAGCCCCTGGATTCTTAACAAAGAGCAAGCACATCTATGTTTTTTTAACATTGCAAAAGAATTCGGAGATCTGCCTGCCTCTGTTAAACACGGCCTATAAAGTAGCTGGGTGGGACCCCACCCTGATACCATTCCTACTATACCTGGGACTAACTTTTACCCAGGCCAACCGTGAACTCAGGAATTTGCCTGCCCTTGTAAGCATAAACCAAAACCTTAGTTGGGTGGGATCTCCTGTAATCACCACTCCCTAAATCTCTATTTCCTTCCTTAATATCTTTCTGACAAGTTGACTCATAGCGCAGGTGTGTTTGTTCCTTTACATTCATGAAGCCCCTCATAATTCATATTGAGTCTTATATTTTGCATAGTTGAGAAATTACATATTTTTGAACTCATGTTTTTAGAGTTCTTTTCCACACCCTTTAGGGCTGTCCTGAAGGTCCTAGTATTTACCATTTTGCTTAGACATTAGCCATACTTTCACCTCCTGAACTCATGCTACCTCTGACTATCATGGAGTCATTAATATTAAAGGGGAGGCGATTCCCTGAAAGAGGAAAGTAAAACATTTACATTATTATACAAACAAGCCTTACTTCCACAGCAGCCAATTATATTCATGGAGGCCCACACCTGCTGGATCTGTCCCAGGGACAGGAACCATGTCATTCTATCCCCACCAAGGCCACGGTAGGCCCCAAGGTTTTCTGGACCTTATTTTCTTCACCTACAAAATGAATCAGTTAGGTATATTCCTTGATCCTTAATGTTCTATGGTTTAATCCAACCTGAGTAGAAAAGAAAACTTACATACCCGGTCTAATAGATTGTGTGATCACTTATGTGAGCATCAAGTGTCTTACTCCCTAAACTACATATACCTGATGTTGAGCCCATGGGAAAGGGAGGGAGAAAGAGGAGAGAAGAGAGTAAACAAGAGAGAAGGACACACAATTGCACATACATTGAGGTAGGGAGGGAGGGAGGGAGGGGGAGAGAGAGAGAGAGAGAGAGAGAGAGAGAGAGAGAGAGAGAGAGAGAGAGAGAGAGAGTATTACTATCCATTTAAGAACATTTGGAAGAAATAATATATAACCCATGAGAATACATTAGTTTATCAATCTTTCTTATAGTTCAATTAATTTTGTTAATTTTCTGAGGCATACTATATTTTCAGTCTATATGTCTATATATGTTATTAAAAGCCAATATCTTGAAATGGACTAAATCACATTCATTGAAGAACCTTTACATATTAGTTACCTTTCTTGTTCCCATGATGAACAAGAACTGTGACAAATAAAAACTTAGCTTACAGTTTTAGGGGAGGTAGTCATTGTGGGGTGGTATGGTGGCGTCTATCTCTATGGTAGCAGGACGTAAGGATGCAGTCGATCACATGCATCCTCAACAAGGAGGCAGAGAGATGAGTTCTGATACTCCGCTTCCTTTTACCTTCATATACAGTTTAAGATTCCATCACAAGTGCTGATGCATCTTCTTTCTTTGGTTAATTGTTTCTAGAAACATCTTCATAAGCATTTCCAAAGAGCCTAAAACCAGTTAGGCTTACAATCAGTATTATTCATTCTACCTTACAGCCCAGGTCTAAGAGTTGGTATAATAAGCATGTGCCTAAGAAATACCTACTAGGTAGAGGTGAGGGCAGCAACTTACCTATCTATTTTTCTAGAATAAAATTTTAGAGAATGTGCAGTGTAGCATGGCAGACAATAGATCAGAAATAATGATGAATTATACTATGATGAGAAAAAAATTATCTCTGTAAAATACCATTAAACTGTTAGTTAAAATGAAAGGGACATAATTATGACTGGGACCTGAGAGAGTAAGTAGAAACAAATGTTTCCCGGCATTTGAACACCTTCCATTTTTATAGTGTGTCTAATGATTCTTCATAAAATCACACCATCCAGTAGATTTCAATAAGTGAATTTCATCTATTTTCTATAGAAAATGACAATGAAGAAAATCGTCAAACCTTGAGACTTTAAGGAAAGAAATAAGCATTTGGTTGGGTGATTTTTCATGATCTTTCTTGTCAGCATCTCAAAAAAAAAATCATGCCATTATTAAGGAAAGAAATATGGTGAGCAGTAGCTGTCATACCTGCACAGTTGATCTCTGAGAGTAACATTGTCAACCATAGGCTTGAACTTGACATGGAGACATTTGTGACTTTAAAAAGAATTAGAATGTTCTCAGCTTGTAGCATCTATAGTAAAGGAATCTCTACTAAATTAATAACATTGCATTTAAATACATAAGCTTGTATTGAAAGTCTCTCCCTAACTTGGAATGCAAGAGTTTAAACTGTTTTTGGTTTATCTGAAGCTATTACTATCAAGGTATTTGTTAGGGGACATGGATTGAACAGAGTGAAGACTCAGTGGGGAAACACACTTGATGACAACACAAACCGACAGCCTAATTCTGAACCCACTGAAAAAAGACGAAAGAATGGGCTCTACAAGGCTATCCTCTGGTCTTTACATACTCTCTGAGGCACACACACACACACACACACACACACTCACATATACACATAAACACACACATGCACACTCATATACACACATATACTTACACACATACACATACATACACACATACACAGGCCATGCAAGATATTTTTAAAAAGGTATTTTTTAAAAATGGAGCACATTTTCAAACTCTTCTTCAGCTTTGTTTATTTTATTTTGATAGATTGATGTTTACAAAGTATACCTCTAAGTGAATGACTTATAGTCTGTTGCATAAGTAAGCTAGACTTACTTTGACTAGGATATCATATTTCTTTTCCTGTAAAGTGAAGTTCAGCCTCTTAAGTCTGGTCTCTGTGAAATGTGGATCCTTAATAATCTGTCAGTGGTTACAAACATGATCAAATCTAGACTACCACTTTGACCCATTTTTCTGACAGCATGGTGTATTTAACCTCTCTCTAGAACTTTATGTCTCTAGTATTTCTGTCCTTCCTGGTGAACCATTTTGACAATTTATTCTTCATTTTCCAATTGCTCTCTAAGTCTGTCCCAGCATCTGATCCTTATCACATACCTGTCTCCAGTTCCACCAGTTACTGCATCTTCTCTTGTTAGGCTCTGACTCACTGTAACATCAGTTCTCAATATCGTCTCATGCCATACCATGAGAGCAATAGAGAAGGGGAACTTATCACTGGACTGCCACTTTTTGAATTTGGGACTGGAGCTTCAACCAGTGTTAGAAGCTGAGGTTGCATACACTCCTTAGGTTCAGAGTGAACGATGCCTCACAAGAATTAGGACAGTGGTTCTCAGCCTGTAGGCCACAACTACTTTCACAGGGGTCACACCTTAGATATCCTGCATATCAGATCTCTACATTGCAATTCCTAATAATAGCAAAATCACAGTTATGAAATAATAAAATAATTTTGTATATCTCCACCACATGAGGAACTGTATTAAAGATTGGAGCATTATGCAAAAGTGAAGACCATTGAGTTAGGAGATCTAAGTTCCACAGAGGACTTCAGACACTTCTGAAAAGAAATATTGTAATGAATTACATCACAGAAAAATTGCAAGTGAGTACTCCTCCTCTAACCAACCCCTAAACAGTAAACATTTAGCTAGCAGGCAAATGTTCCCAACCTTCCAACTATGTCTTGTCTCCCAAGTCCTGCTTTCCATCATAAGGTGAGTAGTGGTGCCTAACAGGACACACTTTTCCAGAAAGGCACCTAGAAAAGATGAACATGCACAGTGGCTTGACTCTGGGAATTTAAAATCTGAAAGATTCCTTATTTGCATTCCTGGTATTCTAGAGTTTTCTTATTCACTTACCTAGAAGGAAGAACATGGTTACAGATTGTGTCAATGTTATCACCAGATCTGAGTCTTAAAGAAAACGCCTCTAGAATCCTCAACTTGTTCCTTAAGGAATAAGTCATTTAACAATGGGGTAGTCTTGGGTTATTAGAAAGAGCCAAGGGTAAAATCACCAATTCAGTTGGAATGAAATAAATAAGAGTATAGGAGATAGGTTAGAAGTTTTGATAATAAGACAAGTTGAGTGAGATAGACGTCTCTACTTTTATGAGAAGCAGGACCTATATGGGGTCTAGAATCAGAGGGAAGCTCTTCCTCCAGAAAACAAACAAATAAACAAACATAAACAAAAACACAAAGTGAGCAGTGTACTTTCCCCGAGTCTCTCTGCCTTACATACTTGAGTTGAAGGTTCTTACCTGATGTGATGGTTTGGATAAGAATGGCTCCCACAGACTCATATATTTGAATGTTTAGTCATGAGGGAGTGGCACTATTTGGAAGGATTAGGAGGTGTGGCCTTGTTGGAGAATGTAGGTTGCTGGAGGTAAGTTTTGAGGTTTCAAAAGCTTTGAGTTCCAGTCCCTTCATGCATGCTGTCATGCTGCCCACCATGATGATAATGGACTAAACCTCGAAAATTGTAAGCAAGCTCTCAATGAAATGCATTCTTTCATAGGAGTTGGCTTGCTCATGGTATCTCTTCAGAGCTGAACAATAGTGTTTAAGACACCCATCCTTGCTTCTGAGGTTTACACGGGTCCCAAGTTCATTAGAAACTACCATTCTGAAAGCTCTTAATGCTCCTTTTTACCTTCATTTCATTCAAGTCAAAATCTTTAAAGTCGCAGCAAAGCTAAGACTATAAAAGATCAGAGTAGGTATAGCTAAATATCATAGTAGGGCTTGAGCAAATTGAATATTCAGGTGAAATCAAATTTGTCAAACAAAATGAAAAGACATTTACTTTGTTAACCCAGTTATCTCTCCATGGATTTTAATTATGGGGGAGAAAACAAAGGCCAGACTTGCAGGTAGACATCTTCAGCTTCTGTTCTGGATTTGGTAGTGAGAAGTTTGTGACCACAGGCAAATCGCTTAACCTCTCTGAATCATTTTTATCTCTTTTTCTACTTGTAAAATATGAATAAGTCATGCATTTCCTACATGATTTATATCTCCATTTATGTTTTGGGTCATCAAATATATAAAATAAATAAAAATAAGAAGCACTCTAGAAAATCGAGCTAATCAAATCATGCCTGAGTTTGTTCATAATAATGTAAAATTCAGATTGCTTACAAACTGGCCTAAAAGTGTGAGAAATCTTTCCAAGGGCTGTCTTATGAAGAAACTGAAGGTCAAAATTAAAAAATGCATGAAGATTTGCCTTCTTCTTGTAAGTCCACAGGAGTGTTGGGCAACATGTTACTAACTTAAGCTCCGTCGTACTTTTGGAAGCTCTGTGAAATTAGACACCATTCTTTTATATGTTACACATCTACATTCTCTGGAAATAACTAGAAAACCTTTATCTTCTCTATCTGTTATAATACAATTGATTTGCCAGAAGAAATGAGTGAATGGTCTCAATTTCCAAAAGATTAAATAGAAGGTAGAAAGCAGAGACAATAGGAGCTCAAGAAGATAGGTTTGGTGTAGCCCTGATTCTATTCCCTACTGAGAGAATATCCATTTATATCAGCTCTGGCATTGCTCCAGTCATAGTCTGCTGTGTGACCAAGCATAAGTATGTCTTACTACATAACTAAACTGCAAAGAATGTTTGTGTGTATGCATTTATGTTTATGTGTGTGTGTGTATACATGCATACATACCCATAAGACCCAGTCAAATTGTCTTGTGTTAGATTAAGAAAGTTTGATTTGTTTGCCTGCTACAAAGATTGTTAGGACTAGATCTGGACTTCAATAGGCAAAAGCCAGTATGCTTCTCACCTCTTCAGCCTAGGGCAATAGCTGTGACTCACATCCGCAGCACGTCCCCAGGCTGGAAGGTTTTGAAGTGATTTAGAAGTGGAGGTGACCTACTTCATTTCCCATCATGTCCGTGAACTCTCTTCTCACTTGCAGTTTGTCTGGTCCTCCAGGCCATGTCCCTGCTAACACTTATTTGCAGCTTGTGGCTTTGCAAGACCTTCACAGGGGGAGGGCTGGCTTTGTTTGTTGGTTGGTAAGTGGAAATTCACCATGGGGACTCTGGAAAAGTAAGCAGAGAAAATAACAGGCCAGAAAAATGTCATCACCTGAAAAAATTCAGCCGCTTAAAGAGGGTCGATGTACTTTCTTGACAACTTCAAGGGCCGAAGGAAGTTTGTGATGTTTCGAGTCAACCAAATCACTCCCAGAGGGCTTACAACAAGCCAATAGGCAGTCTTGCTAACTCACCATTTTCCCAGGAGACCCAGATAAGGCAGATAACATTGTTGCCTCTGTTCCACAGGTGAGAGAGTTGAGGTGCACAGATATTGAGTTGACCCCAAATGAATGAATAGTGAGTCCAAGATTCAGACCTGAGTACTTTCGCCTCAGTGTCTGTGTACTAGAGTATTTGCTTTATCTCTTCTAGCAGAGAGGCAACCAAGAAATGTAAAGTTGTAGTAAGGTGCCTAGGCATGCAGCACCTGAACATTGCCTGAGTTTTGAGCCTTGTATTGGCTTCTCATGTAAAAATATCCACAGACAGTTCTAACAAGTAGTTAGCCATTTAATATCTTCCTATTTAATTCAAATTAATGACACACCACAAGATTTGGCCTTTCATGTATGTTTGTCAGGGACAATTCTGCGCCACCCTGAACACTGGATAGAAGGCAGCCCACTGCTCATGACAAATGAATGAGAAGCACACCAGAGCATCCACTGGACACTGTGGTTGACACAGTGGAAGGACAACACCTGCTGCTCTCTATGCTGCAGGCCATAGGAATCATCTTCCAAACTTCTCATTCCTTCTGTCTTTTCACTGCAGTGCTGCTTTTCGGTGCCTTTTCCTTGTGGTGGCTTCCATCATGTACAGTTATAGTCTATTCATCTTATCCAGGATTCCGGCCCATGTAGTCTAGAAATATAACAACTGTTCCTTTTAGACCAGCAACCGTTGGAGCCTTTGTTACACAGTTTTAGATAATGTCTGCACAGTCAGTGCAACATCACTAGAATATTTCTAGGACCTTTAAATTTTTAAATTCTCAAATTTACATACTACTACAAATTTTAAAAATGCATTAAAAATGCAAATGTATCCATCCATTTTATCTAGTAATTTCATAATTTAATTTAATTTTTGTAAAATTCCATTATGTACATGAACCACATTTTCATCGGATCTATTTGCTTGCTACTGTAAATAGAGAAGAAATAAACCTGGGTGTAAACACATAAAAAAAAGCTAGAAAAGAGACCAAGAGAGAGGAAAACAGATGACAGGGAAGGGGTGGGAGTAGAAGAGCAAAATAGTGTAAGAGATAAGACAGCAGAAAAGAGGCTGTACAGAGGAAGGCATGGAGGCAGGGTGAAGGAGGCTGCATAGAGGAAAGGATGGGACAGGAGGAAGGATGATGGGAGAGTGAGGGACATGGGAGAACTAATGAAAACGACTTTTGCTTGACAGTGCTCTGATGGTAACTAATACTTTGCATGCTGGCTAAAAATTAAGGTGGGGGGCATTCCTTTGGATTCACACCTGTCTCAATATAACCTTCTTTCAAGGTAGCCTTTCTCAGTTCCCTTTCCTGTAAGCTCCTTTGTAGAGCACTTTGGTCATGCTTCTCAGTCTGTGCCAAGCTTGGTCTGTACTTTTCATACTTACCACTCCGCAGCCATTATCACAGACACTATCGGCCTTCTTTTGCACCCATGTTTAGCTGGATCAGTTTGAGGTCTGTTTCTCCCGTCGTCTAGCTTTCATCTTTCCTGACTATTCTTTCCTTCTTGCTCTGGTTTACCACTCATCCCTAAGAATCATCACCTAGCCTCAAATCTGGGTTTGTTGTTGTTATTTTGGTTTTTTGTATGTTTTTTAACATAGGACATGACCAGATTCGGTCTTCATGTCTTCCTTCAACACTTCATATTCCATGAGACTTCTGATGGTTTTGTCACTCCAGGGGTTGCTTCTGGGTTTTCCCCTTCTCCTGATCTATTTTCGCTGTTCACCGATTCTTTAGCAGAGCTAACCTCACCCTGAGGGTATGAGTGTTTCTAGTCCTGAACATCCATCTGCCTACATTTCCATGAGGGCATACAGTAAACATAAACCTTACCACATCTAAATATTATTACTGAAGTTTGTCACAAAAATCTTCACAACAGTAAATAATGCAACTGTTCAGTCTTCTTTGGCTCTTCCAAATTTTTTAAATATGTATTTAAATATACATAATATATTTATATATATATTATATTATATGTTATTTTATATTAAATATTATAAAATATGTTATATATTAATATACATATTAATATATATAAATACTACGTTAATATATTATATTATATATTATATAAATATATATTTAAAATATATAAATTTTAATTTATATATTAAGTTGTTTGTGCATGCATATGTGTGCTTGCAAGTGTGTGTACATGTGTATATATGTGTTTGTGTGCACACCTGCATGTGTGTGTGTGTGTGTTGGACATGTGTGTGCTATGACACACATGTTGAGGTTCAAGGATAATTTGCAAGAGCCCATTCTCTCCTTCAATCATGTGAGTCCTAACGGATCCAACTTAGGGCATCAGACTTGCCAGAAATCATCTTTACCCACTAACATTCATCATAACCCAACTCCTTTCCCTAATCTACCATACTTTAATGCTTTAAATTCATCAAGTGTTATATGATGTTATTTTTAACATATAAGCCAAATATTGCCATATTATTTTCACTCCACCTGCCTAGCAACCAAATGTTGATATTTATTTCTGCCACTAGAACCTAAACCCTTGGGAATCTTAACCATTACTTGGAACATAAAACATCTTAAACACATGCCTTTTGACAAATTTGTTAGATTATAAAGGAATTATGTTAATATTTTTTCCATGAAAAATAAAATCTAAAAATGTGATACTGGAAGTTGAACCTGGGGAATTTGGAAGATGTCTTAGTTTGTTTTGTATTGTGATAAAACACTGACCAAAACTAAATTGAAGAGGAAAGTGTTTATTTCTTATTACAACTCCAAGGTCACAGTCTATCTCTGAGAAAATTTAATTAGGAACTCATGCAGAAACCTTCTGTCAAGAACTGAATGGAGACCATGAGGGAATACTGCATCCTGGCTCGCTCTGTTTGCTTTCTTATGCAACTCACAACCGCCTGACCAGGCAAGCACTGACCAGAGAGGGCTTTGTTCCATCCACAGTAATCTTCACTGAAGGAAATGTGCTACCATATGCCCACAGGGAGTGGGAGGCCTCTGGGTATATGCCCAGGAGTGGTATAACAGGATCCTCCTGGAGTGTCATGCCCAGTTTTCTAAGAAACTGCCAGACTGCTTTCCAGAGTGGTTCATGAAATTCTTAGGCAAATGGTCAGAACTGGAAAATATCATCCTTAGTGAGGTAACGCAATCACAAAAGAACAGACATGGTATGCAGTCACTGATAAGGTGATATTAACCCAGAAGCTCGGAATACCCAAGATACAATTCACATATTAATTGATTTCCAAGAAGAAGGAAGAAGAGACCCCTGGTCCTGGAAAGTCTAGATGTAGCAGTGTAGGGGAATAACAGGATAGAGAAGAGGGAGGGGGTTGAATGGGGAACAGAGGGAGGGAAAAGGGCTTATGGGATTTTTGGGGAAGGGGGAACCGGGAAAGGGGAAATCATTGGGAATGTAAATAAAAAATATAGAAAATAAATTAAAAAAAAAAGAAGATAGGGTCAAATCCCCTTTTTTTTTTATTCAAGAGCTTATTTGGCAAAACACTTTTAGAGAACAATATGGAAATTTCCCTATTCTTCTTCTCCACAGGAGCATAGCCTTCTCTGTTCACAGCAATCCTCAAGGATCGATGTTTCACTGGATTAAAATGATTTGGAAATTCTAGAAATTTAAGATGGGGGATTGATGATGCTGATGGTGAAGGAGCCAATGCCCTGAAGCTCCACAGACCTGATGAAGATAATTCATATAAAATCCATAAATAATACAAGTACTTCTAATTGACATAACCAGGGTCAATTAAATTTCATGCCAAAGGATATTAAGGAGAGACACAATTGCTGAATATTAAAGATTTGAAAGAAGTAACATCTGTGATTCATTGTTCATTTAATATAAAATTTATGGCATGCATTTAAGATAATTTTCCATTTCTTGAGGGGTTTACATATTTTACCTTCTTCTTTAGCATGTAGATATAATTTTATATCCTAAGTTTAAATTCCTATTTTGTCTCTTCAAATTGAAAACCAATTAAAATATTAAGCATTAACACACAAAATTGATTATATTAGAGGAAAACTATTAGGTGAAATATTAATGAAAATAATATGAAAATGTTAAGGGCTGTAGTAAATATTTACTGGCTATTGATTTCAATAAATTAACAGTGTTGTCAACATGTTTATTACTACCCTCACTGCTCTTGAAAGTGGACACCAAAAAGCCACTGCAAGTGAATAAATTAGTCTTTCAAATGAATATTACTTCACATAATGAGTTTTATCTTACCATCTTAAATATTTATATTAAATATTAGCTTTTAGTTAATTCAATATGCATAGCATGATACATTATGAATTTGAAAATTTTTAGGGCAAGAGTTATATTTGAAGTTTATCTTTGCTGTTATTCTAAGGTGAGAGCAACTTTTCAAGTTAAGTGAACCAGTACAGCTGGAATGCAACTCTGCATTATTCTGTTTGTAGACTTCTCTTCTTCTGCGTCCACATTCTCTCTGTGAGTGGTAATGCTAGACCTATTTTTTTTTTATGAAGTCTCTGGGATCACCAGAAATTGTATGCAAAAGGCTTGATGGAACTATTAACCAATGTACCTCAGCTTTCCTTAATGAAAGGCAAGATGGACGAGCCTTTCTTGAGCAAAAAGGCTTCCAAGAGGAAAGGCTTTTTGATTTCTAGGGAGCCATTGCTGATCAGTATGTATGTGCCCTTCTGAATCTTGGTTTCTCCTTTACTGGTCACTTACTTCCTGACTTTATAAAGATGCTATGTCTACTGCCAAGTTATATTTTTTTCTCAGAATGTATATCTGGCTTTCCCAAAAGTTAATCAGCATCAGTTTCTTTTGGAATTTGTTATCATACATGAACAGATCCATAGAGTTTCCATGCACATACATGGGGAGACCAAATAAATCATGAGACACAATTAAAAGAATATAGCAGATATAAATTTGGCAAAAATATTTTAGTGTCTTCTGATCATATCGTCTCTCTGTCTCTTGCTGTGTGTCTTTCTGTCTATGTGCCCCGGTGTCTTTTTCTCTCACTCTGTATGTGTGTGTCTATGTGTCTTCATGTGTGTTATTAGGTTTGCACAATCAAAGCTCTACTTTCCAACTGTAAATATTCTTCGTTAGCAGTAAGAGACCCTAGCATTCCAGCATGACCTGTTTGGCTATAGACAAGTCCTTTCCAGCCTGCTGATATTTATTTGCCTGTGTGAGCTCTGCTAGCTCATGTTGATTCAGGCAAATAGCCCTGAAATGAAAGTAAACACTGAGCAAACACACCAGCTTTATCAAAACAATGAAAAACATGTTTGATGACAGTGCTTTTTTCTAACAAAGGACTTGTGCAAACGAAGAACTTTCTTTTTATTTCAGAGTTTTTCACGCTCTGTCTATAAAATTAGACAGCTGCAGAAGAGAACTCCAGGCTTGGAGAAGGGATGATCTTTAGGAAATAGTAGTAGTTCTGCTTATATTGTTTATTCTTATTCATATGTTCTAAGTCAGTCCTTTCACAGCCCAAAGGGATGGCATTGTGTCTGCTACCCAGGTGAAAACACTGAACCTCAAAGAACAAATCATAGCTGGTCTCTTCACTTAGAAGAGACAGGGCCCAGACATGAACTGAGGTGTCTTAGGCATTAGAAACCACGATTTCAGCCACTGCATTACTTAAAATCAGTGATGCATTTTATACTTTGTTCATCAGTTGATGAAAGAATATCAGGATATTGTCCTAGCACAAGAAAAAAAATGGATACAATTCATTACAAAATTATCTTTTAACGATTCACTCGAATAATAGCTTAGAGCATTTATGTTTTAAGAAAATAAAATAATATGATTATATATCATGAATTTTAGTCTCACATTTCTTATGTTGTATAGTCATCTTGACCTATTGGGTTCAACATGTAATACTTAACTTCTATTTGCAGAAAAACAACTTCAGGGTTAACTTTTAGCAATAAAATTTTGAAAGACAAAAACAGGACATTTTACAAATTGAAAGGTAAAAGTACAATGGAATAATTTTTATCTGTTGCTGTTCAGGCCTTGAAAATGTCATTAGAATAAAAAGTTTCTATAAGCTATAATATTTATTGCATGACAGAGTGGTGGTGAGCAAATCCCAGAACTGTTTAACGAGGTGGATGGAGAGAAGGTGGAGAGTGGGGGCAGAAGTAGGACTATCTACTGTAATCTGTAGAATAATTAAGCTTGACAACAAGTAATTGTATATTTTGAAATAGTAAATAAAACATTGGATGTTTCCAATACAAAGAAACGAAGTATTAGAGATGGTTGATATGACATTTACTCTGGTCTGGGTATTATATATCAATTATATTAAATTGATATTCTACCTCATAAATATATAAAATTATATTTTAATAAATTTTAAAATAAAATGCCTAGAAATTACCTTTGCATGATTCTGCATCAATGAGAATGTAATTTCATGTTATACAAGAAAGGAATTTTCATTACATATAAAAATGAATGAAGATATAAGTCGTGTCTAAGGAAAAGACTCACTGATATCAAAGTGGTAACCTTTGAGTCACTAACAATGGCATCACTTGGGAATTTGTTGGAAGTGTAAACTAATAGCGTTAGACTCAGTAATACAGAGCCCGTGAGGGTAAAACTCACAATCTGTATTGCTAAGCTCTCGGGATAATTACATAACAATCATTCAGTTCACTTGAATGTGAGATACAAACTGGGCTCCATATCAGACAGGGAGGATGACAGAACAAACTGTCAATGGTTCAGTTTTTGTTTTCTCTTCAGTGTCTTCTGACTTCTACAAACAATCTCAACAGTCATTAAACACATGGAGCAAATGCAACTCTACCTCTATACTTTGTATTTAAATCTGTCCAGAACCACCTAGGTGGCAGGGAACCTAATAGATGACTGCAGGTCCTTCTTTTCCCATTGTTCTAAGGGCATCCTCGCTCTTAGGGAAGGATAGTTTATCACATCAGAAGGTAATAGTAAGTTATTCTCTGGTTTTCAGTTCATATTGATCACCACTGAGCATAAGCCAGTAGCTTTCAGGGTCTGGCAATTCTGACATTTTGTCACAATTTTGGGATATAGAACCATTGCTGGCACTAGGATCTTTGTCCTGAGTTCAGCCCCTCTTTGGATAGTCAGCAAGCATACATGCTGAGCTCTTATTTGGGAGTCACAGGCAGGTTCTTATTGTTTTTCACTTCATGGCTTCCGTTCAGTTTCTCTTTAAGAGAATTCCTCTAAATGTAACTACTCAGTGCTCTTTCTCCTTCTCTCTCTCTCTCTCTCTCTCTCTCTCTCTCTCTCTCTCTCTCTCTCTCTCTCTCTCTCCTCTCTCTCTCTCTCTCTCTCTCTCTCTCTCTCTCTCTCTCTCTCTCTCTCTCTCTGTCTCTGTCTCACACACACTCACACACACACACACACAAACACAAACAAACAAAACAAAACATCCACCTCACTCTTCACCTAGGCCCATAACAAGAATTGTATCCATGGACCTGAGTTTTCATAGAAACCCTCAATCAAGAAGTTTAATGAAGTAATAAACAATCTTTCTGTAAGCGACTCACTCCCACACTAGCCTGACCAGAGCATGAACCTTCACAACCTCGCTTTGAACTGGCTGCCCAGTCATTGGAGACACTATATATCCAAACTATTGTGTCTGAAAACTTATTATGGTATCTGACCTTAATAATAAAACCATCATACTTCAATGGTTTTATATAGAGTACCTTCTATGTGTTATGCAGTGTGCCTGTGACCTTTCCTTTGGTTCTCTCATTTAATATCTCAAAGAACTCTGTAAGGAACACCTACTTGAAGCACCATAAGTGACTCATCTTCGATGAGAAAAGATCAAGACACAGCTTCAACACTGTGCCCTCCCTCCACAGCCTGATATAGGATACAGACCTGGCTGCAGCACAGAACTTTAGAAATAATTACAATATCTGATCAGTAATATTTTCAGGTAAATGCCTCCTTGACGTACGTGACTACTGAATCTGACCAGTGTGACAAGGGAGAGTCGTACTTGGAGAAAATGGATGACACTCCCCTGAGACTAATTTTCCAAAACTCCTAGTATCTTCTCTTGAAGTACCAATAAAGGCCCTCCAGTGTGCATTCAAACATGAACATCAATTACCAAGCTCAAGGGCCAGACCAGTGAGGTTGGGGATTTTGAAATATGGTTGGAAATGGTGTATTGAGGCAAACCAAAGTGAATTTAAAAAAAAACCCACAACAATTGTAACCATTATTGTTAATATACAGCAGGTTCTAAGCTAAGTACTCACTCTTAATATTATCAGAGTTAAGGCTATTAAAAACTCCATGGAGTTCTTCTGTTTTCCGGTTTCTGTCTGACTGTGCTAGAGTAGTACCATCAGGAGATAGATGGTGGAGCCCCCAAGGAGTAGGGCTAACTGGGAGGTTTTAGATCCTTGAGGCATGCCCTTGAAGAGGATTTGTCTCTTCTTCCTTTGTGCTGTTGACTCCTAGCATGATGCGGTTTTGCTCAGCCAGACCCTCTCACCATCATCTGCTGCTTCACCAGAGCCCTTAACCAGGACGACCAAGATAGCACACATTGAAGCTGCTAAAACCGTTCCTCTTTCTGCTAATGCTCTCAGGTATTTATTACCGCAACGTAAATCCAATACCCTCTATTTGATCCTCTGTAATAACAAGCTTGATGCCATCTCTCTACTGAGTTACTGTGATGACAACATGAATTGATATATGTCAAAAGTTCAAGAGGGGACCTGGCACCAAACAGGCTGTCAATGCATCTTATCTGTTAGTACTTGGTCCCTTTTTCCTTTGTGAAGGAAAGGAAACTGAAACACAAAAGAATTATTCCAAGATGGGCTGGTAATTGAGAACCAGACTTCTTTCAGTGACTGTCAGGCAGTGGTGGGGAAGCTCCAGCTTTGTCCAGGCTCTTTTGTTTTCTTCCAGAACTGAAGGACTAAAGCCTTCAGGTCTGAACCTCGACTATCCCTACCCTGCTCCTGCACAGAGCCCTTGCTCCTCTTGGAACAACTGCTTTTACCTACTTAAAAATAAGAATGACCACTATGAGGAGAAGGTACACAGCTTCTCCTCAAGAGTTGAGTGGAAAGGAGATAAACTTCTGTGCGAGAGCCATTGACACTTTCATTAAGTACATCCTGTTCACAGAAAAGTTCCGCTTTGATATATGTCTCCCTGTGGCTCCCACAGAAGTCACCCAACCACCTGCACTGTAATGTAATCAGGTAACCTTTGTCTGTGACAAGCCCCAGGCTGGCAAATGTTAAAACACAAACAAAAGGAAATGACTTTTTGATTGACACGACCGTTCTGTGCATTGGCCCCACAGATAAAATCAGTCAAAACAAATCAGTTTATGCACCAACACATACTTAGAAAGATTGTATTTGGAAATTTCACAGCAGATGTGATCTTTTATCCTGGTTCTGCTTTCAAAGTCCTTGGTGTCATTTATCTTCCGATAAGGGAGAATAAAAAAGGAGACAGTCAGCTAGAGTTCTCAGCTTTTAATTACATAAGATCACACGGGGAGTCTTCTAAAACAGTGTTTTTCTGGGTCCCTAGAGGAGAATATTCTTAGTCTATAAGTTTATAATGAAGACAAAGAATGAATATATATATATATATATATATATATATATATATATATATATGGTTTTTACTTTATAGAAATAGAGCCAGAGGTGTTCTTGGGCCTTTGGGAAATCATGAAAAGGGAAAATGAAAATGGCATATGCTTATACGTTGATGAAATGAATACTGAGAGTGTGACTTTCATATATACTCTTTCTAAGTGAATGCACACCTCTGACAGTCCTAAGGAGATTATTCCTCGACTTAGGCACTCAGCTATTCAATTTATAGTCCTGGTGCTTGGTATATATTGAATGAAGGAAGAGAGGCTACATGTTTATCTTAAGATCTTGTCTTGCTTCAATGTCTTGGGCTTTCTTTGCCCACCATCTATAATCATTGTTTGGAGTTTCATACTGGCACTAATAGGATTCACTGGGGTGCACTCAACAAATTTTTTAAGTCCTCTTCAAACTACAACCTCTAATGTTTTAAAAAGCCTTTGTGTGTGAAAGACGTGGGTGGAGAACAGACCCTAGTCACCTCTCATGACTGCTGTGTCACACTCCACTCTCTGCCACCACCCTCTGATACCAAGCACTCCAAAGAGCAAAATAGCAGAGAGGCTCCTGGCCCTAACTCTCTCCCTCCATTCCAGAGCTTCTCCTTCAGCCTCCTGTCTTGTCCTCTAGAGTTTTAGTGTACCAGAACTCGTGGGAGTTCCTCACTTTTTGGCCTAAGCTAATTTAACATTGCATCCACTTAGTTTCACATAACTGAAAAGGCTTCATTTGGCTCTCAGTTTGGAGATTTTAGCCCATGACTGATTCATTCCATTACTTTGGGCCTGTGGTGTGGTAATGCATCATGGCAGAAGCATTTGCTGAAGCAAAACCACTTACCCCATCAACCAGTAAATGGAAGGAAAAAAGAAAGAGGCCATTCTGCCACAATTCCTTTCAAGGCCTTCTGTAACAACTTAAGGACTTCTTACCAGTCCATACTTCTTAAGAACTGTGCTGAAGACTGGGTCCTAGCACATGAATCCTTAAGGATCCTAATTCACATTATAGAATCATGTTTTAAAATTATAAAAACTGCATGTTAGCCATTTCATACACTATGTGCACTGACCTCCATTTTCTAACATTGCAAGGGCAATAAATGTCTCTAGGAAGAAATACTTAGGGAACATGGAATCTGCTTCATGTAACCTTGAACTGTAGTTCTGTTTAGCTCAGTTTTTAATACTAAAGTCAATTACTATATATTTTTAAAGAACTTATAATTACTAATGATGAGTGCTAAAATTACCAAAAATGAAAGTTGAGACAAATGCCAGGTATTCATCATGGCTGAAAACAAAATGTTTATGTAACATAAGTAAAATTAACATAACATAAATGAAAATTAAAGATGATTTTTAACAAGCCATTTGTGGTCAGACTTTTGAGAGAGAAAAATCTTACCTTATAAACATTTCACAAAATCTTTTCCAGAGGATTTATCAACTTAATTAAAATTTTATTTGAGAATACTTGACTGGCTTCAATTACCACAGTGAATGATTATTGCAAAATAAAAACTAACAGACCAAAATAAGCCTAGGTGATCGCTGTTATTAAAAGCTCCCATGTAATTGAGTTCATTTTCTAGTCTATAATCCAGTTTCCCTTATCAAGAATATTGACTTTGGTAAGTTTATTTTATCAAAAGTAAATGCAAACTTAATAGATCACTTTTAGGACATGTCAAAACAATGTCTTTAGGACAATGCTAGTCAATGCAGCAACTAGAAATTAAAACTTACTTTCCATAAACATTTCTGATCATATCTCCCAACCTGATTAAATTCCCCTGAGGAAATACTCACGCTTGACACTTATCCATCCATCTAAACCAGAAGGATTTATCCCGTCCTCTTTGAAAACTCATAAAGAGACACGTCACTCTTCCAAAGCAATATTACCCAACTTGGAGTATAGGATTAGGTGCAGGGCTTCTAGAAACCCCCTAGGAAAGAATACAAGGTTAAGACCTGTTTAGGAACATTTGGTCGACTGGACTTGTAATGGAATGCAATGTTCATTTTTGAATCAGGCTCTGGCTCACAGCATTGAAGCATTTAGATGGAGAAACAGCTGAGAAAGAGCTAACAAGGGACACTTCTCTTGTTATGTAGATGTGCATGTTTCAATGTGCATCTACTTTAGTTCTTAGTCTTTAACTTCCAAGCTTCCCTACTGGTCTGAAATAACCCTAATTTGCCATTGCTTACGAACAACTCTTTGTGCCTGATTCCGTGTAAATATTACAATTGATGGGTAGACCATCGCCTGGACTGTGCAGAATATTCTCATGTGCACTTCCCTTTTGAAGCCACGGCCTGGAGTATGTAGCCTGGGGGCGAAAGCCAGTGTAACCACCTGTTACTTTCCTGTGTCCAGAGCATAACTGACAGTTAAGGTTTCTGAGCTCATTGAGAGCCAGGCAAAAAATTGTTTTAATCTAAATTCAAACGGCCATTTTGAATATTGAGCCAAAATACCCTTTAGGCTATTTGAGTAGAGGCAAAAGAATCTTGCATTTGGAATTGGTTTTTGTTTGTTTTTTTCCTGGCATGCTCCCCCGACAGCATGCATTTGTTTAAAATGAAGCATCAGCTAAGCCTGTGTAAGTCAGAGGTTCTCAATTTATGGGATTTGACCCCTTTGGCAAACTTCTATCTCCCAAAACTATTTATGTTACGATTCATAACAGAAGCAAAATTATAGTTATGAAGTAGTAACAACTTTTATGGTTGGGGGTCATGACAGCATGAGGAACTGTATTAAAGGGATGCAGCATTAGAAAGGCTGAGAACCACTGCTCTAAGGGTAGAAAATGAGGACTTGCCAAGTGCTTCTGAGACCCATTGTCACTACAGAATATATTTTCTTTTCCAGCAATGGTAGCAAAATGGCTGACTTACACTCAATGGCAGAGAGAACAGTTTTAACAGGACATTTGGATTGCACGAGTTGTGAAGAGTAATTATCTATGGAGAGGGAAAACCTTAGGTGACCTTCAAAATATTGTGTTGCCACAGGCTACTAATTCAAACACAGGAGATGGTTTCTGCAGGTGTGAGGTGAACTCTCTTGGGTAGCTTACTGCTGTAACTTTTCACACCCCAAACCAGAGTCTGTTTACTAAATACATAAATTTCAAAAGAATTCCACTCATCAGCTAGTATGCCAAGAACTGAGAATAAAACCCCAGTGTTTTGGATATTATTTAGCATAAATATCTGAACTTACCCCACACACTTACATTTTATATGTCAAACGATGCCGAGAAGTTTAGGGTTTGGCTACTGAAGACATGAACATTACACAGAGCTGAATAGATTTCCATAAAATCCCCATTATAGGTCATATTGCAAAACCCTTGCCATATTTTCAACAGGGAATACTCTATAAATTATAAAGCATAAACACGAAATAGCTGAGGTTTAGTTCCTTTGTTTTAATAATTTTTTCTTTATTCCTGAGAATTTCATGCATGTAAACAATAAAACTTGATCATTCTCAGCCCCCTCCATTTTCTCCCCTAACTCTCCCCAATCCATCCCAGCAATGCCTCTCCAAAATCCATGCTTTTAAATTGTTTTTTTTTAATTAAAATGTAACTACATCATTTCCTCCATTCCCCTTCCTTTTTCCAACCATATCCCATCTGATCTCTCTTATACTCAAGGCCTTTATTAGCATATGATTATATATATGAAATATATGCATTTCTTATTGATGTATATATTTGTATTTGTACATATATCAATTGACTATATGTATATTTAATTTATATAAAATATAAATATCAAATTTAATTTATTAACTTAATTTAATTAATAGTAAATAAATATATGGATATATGAACTCAGCCTGCTTGGTCCCTTTAGTGTTACTTGTATGTACATGATTTTAGGGTGGGTCAACACACACAGTGGGGAGCTATTCAGTGGAGTATAGGAAATGACTGTATGGTCAAACTAATTCAGACAACCAAAACTAAAATTTGGAAGCACTTTGGGATAAGTCCTTGGCAAATAAGTTTCTCTTGTAGGAATCTTTGAGTCTTTCAATGGAGGCTTACAGAGGGGAAAATCTGTATATATTGTTGTAGGCACTACATCTAGCCTCTGAAGGAAATTCTATCAGACATAATGAACTCCTATGAGACTGGAGGTTCTCACCAGAAAGTGGAATGATGTGCAGCCCTGATTCTGAGCAAGTCTACAGGGCTATAAAAATGGTAGTATCACAAACATGTTCTATTTCAAAGCTGGGATGCTTTCAGTGTAGGTCAGACATCTCCAATGCTCAACCTTCTTTGGCTATTGAGGTCTTTAGTAATTTGAAGATATAAGGCTGCATCTGTGGCTTCCAGTGGTAGCATTTTTGTTCAGTTGTGTAAGAAAGTTTCCTTTCCATTCTCTTATCTGTAGAGCAATAATGCTCAGGGTTGTTATGCAAATGCAGGAGACTGCCACAGAATAACTCATTGGCTACACTGGACTGAATGTTTATCAGCAATGATTGACTGTATCTCCTGCTTCTGCCAGGAAACAAGACAGAGGTATGAAATGCTCCATATCCTGACATTGGGTGACCACCAGCCCAGAGCAGAAGTCTATCAGCTAGTATAATTGCTGAGATGTCCTTTAGTATTTGTGCTATTTAAGGTCTCTCTCTCTCTCTCTCTCTCTCTCTCTCTCTCTCTCTCTCTCTCTCTCTCTCTCTGTGTGTGTGTGTGTGTGTGTGTGCGCGCGCGCGTGTGCGTGTGTGTGTGTGTGTGTGTGTGTGTGTGTGCAGGAAGAGAAGCACTAGTGGCTTAGGTTTTGATAATTACATTGAATTTGTTATAATGTGGAAACTAAACTTTTATTATGCTTCCCTGCACATGAAGAGGCAAAGATATTTATTATCACACTCAATAAACAAATGAGAAATCTGGAGATAACAGGAATTAAGTGACTCAACCAAATGTCAAAAAAAAAAAAAAAACAAACAAGAAATCAACAAATGGAACTAATTGAGGGGAAGATAAATTTGGAATGGAGCTGAGGCCCTCACAAAGTGGAGAAACTGCAATCCATGGTCAAAACATCAGAAGTTTCTTTTGAAAGCTGAGACTGCACAGAGGCAATCTGACAATGGGAGAAGCATAGAACAGCTTCATGGAGGCCAGCCTCACAGTAGAGAGGAGAACTGGAAGAAAGGAATGGCAATCTACATAAGTAGACACTACATTGTAATTAGAAAAACTGACAGGTATCAGAGCAAGAGATGGCTATGGACTTTGCATGCACTTCTTCATGTAACCCAAAAAGAAAGTAATATACATTCTACCATAAGACTATTCAAAAGAAATGTGGTGTAAAAGCAACCTAAAACTAGATAACAGTCCTTGAACCGAAAGCACATCTATGTATTTGGGGTTGTCCAATTTTAACATCCACAGGAAAAGGAAGTGAGGCCAAACTGACATCATCTATTTGGATTAATGTCAGACCCTCTCTTCTAATAGCAAATACGTATTGCTGCATGATAACTCACTCCAACATCTATCTGTTTAGATAACCTAATTATTTCACTGTTAATGAGAGTCAGGAGGTCAGGGGTCACAAAATTGGCTGGTTTTGACTTGGTTGGAGGGGCTATTGACTGGACTGTGGCTGGAGGACTTGTCCCAATTGGCTTCCTCAACAGTTCCTAGTGTCTTTGCAAAATGTCTTAGTTTGTCATGGCAGAGTAGCTGCCTTCCTACAGCTAGCTAAAGAGCTATTAGATAGGCTACTCTATGTTGGTCCAGTTTCAGAAGGTCCCACTGCCACCTCCACCACATACTATTAGCAGGAACAAGTGACTGAGAGTATCACTTGCTAGGGAGAATTGTGCTCTGGCCCTGAATGCAAGGCATATCAAAGATGTTGAGGGCCTACAAGAAAACCACTCTCTTCCTCATTTACATTTCTCCTTATTATAGTTAAGTTCATCCTTTGCAAAGGCCTCCCAAGCCTTTCCAAGCCATTTGTTTGAAGATTTAAAAAAGTAAAAACTCCACGACTTTGCTCTTATTAGATGTGGCCACTGCTGGCCATCCCTGCCAGTGCCTCTTCTCTTTCCTCTTGGGCTCTCTTGCTCAGAGCCCTTCCAGTCTGCAAAATTCCCTTTGTTTCAGGGACTTTGCACAAGATCATCCCCTTTGCTTTTTGCTTATGTACCACCAGAGACTAGGGCCTGAAGATACGTCCTCAGGATATACTCCCAACACTAGCTTACACAAGATGCCAGCTCCAAGTTTTCTCTTTCTCATCTGTAGTGCTCTATAGAGAGCACAGTGACTCATTCGCCTGGCTTTCTTGTTATGGCTGTGAGACTCTGTATCTGGCCTGCTTACCATTGGCTCCTAATGCATAGTACAGAGTACAGCTGGTATTCTTGCTCAGAAAGCATGTCTATACTGAATAGACTATTAGCCAGGGAAGATGACTTGATGGAACAGATATGTCTGTTTCCAGAGCCACGTTGAAAGAGACAAGCAAATACATTTGTTAGCTCTAATTTTATATAAAGACCAAAAGAGAAACAAGCCAAATGGATCTGCCCATAATAGGGACGCCAGCGGGGGGTTGCGGGGAGATAATGAAAGGCAAGGCAAGGATCCTACAGTCAGAACACTACTGCTGTGTTGAATCTGCCTGGGCTAGGGAAGACAGAGAGTCCAATCTTGCTTAATGTGTTAAATGGAAACTGCTGGGGCTCTGAAACTTGAGAGTACATTCACTCATCAGGGTGGCTCTGCAGGCAGGACACTCAATTATATGAAGAAGTTTTATTCTGATGTTTTGCTCCATCAGCTGCCTGCAAATCCATCATTCTCAAACTGACCTTAAAAGTGCACACGGCTCCTAGGCAACAGCACTATCTAAAAGGATGACTTTCTGAGTCTTCTCTGTGTTAACGTTTTACGGGGATAGGGCTGCTAGATCAGAACCATTTCAGGGCTTGAAGTGTCTTTACCAACAGTATTGGACATCTAGGTGAAGGTTAAGAATTGTTCAGTGTTGCTCAGATCCCTGTGCTCACAGAACCAAGGACACCTGTATTTTTTTTCTGTTTTTTTTTTTTTTATTTACATTCCAAATCATTTTCCCTTTCCTGTTTCCTCCCTCCCCGAAAGTCCCATAAGCCCCCTTCCCTCCCTCTTTTCCCCATTCAACCCCCTCTCATTTCTCTGTCCTGGCGTTCCCCTACATCCAGTCTTTCCAGGACCAGGGGTCTCTCCTTCCATCTTCTTAGAAATCTATGGATATGCGGATTGTGTCTAGGGTATTCCGAGATTCTGGGTCAATATCCCCTTATCAGTGACTGCATACCATGTGTGTTCTTTTGTGATTGGGTTACCTCACTAAGGATGATATTTTCAAGATCTGACCATTTGCCTAGGAATTTCGTGAATTCATTGTTTTTAATTGCAGAGTAGTATTCCATTGGGACACCTGTATTTAAACTTGCATTCCAAACTCACTGTTAGTAAGGAACATGAATAGTTTATTGGGAAATAAGTTCAGTCTCAAAAGTATGTAACTCTGCCTCTAGAAAGAACACAGATAAAGCTGTTGCCTGGAATGAAAGAAAGTCCATTGTTATGGTTCCTCCTTCCTGAGCTCCTGACAAGAACTTCAAGTCTCTGAAGAAAGAAATTGAAGAAGACCTCAGAAGATGGAAAAATCTTCCATGCTCATGGATTGGCAGGATTAATATAGTAAAAATGACCATCTTGCCAAAAGCAATATACAGAGTCAATGCAATCCCCATCAAAATCCCAACTCAATTCTTCATAGAATTAGAAAGAGCAATTCTCAAATTCATCTGGAATAACAAAAAAACAAACAAACAAACAAAAAAAACCAGAAAAACTAAAACTATTCTCAATAGTAAAAGAACTTCTGGGGGAATCAGTATCCCTGACCTCAAGCTGTACTACAGAGCAATAGTGTTAAAAACTGCATGGTATTGGTACAGTGACAGGCATGTAGATCAATGGAACAGAATCGAAGACCCAAAAATGAATCCACACTCCTATGGTCACTTGATCTTTGACAAAGGAGCTAAAACCATCCAGTGGAAAAAAGATAGCTTTTTCAACAAATGGTGCTGGTTCAACTGGAGGTCAGCCTGCAGAAGAATGCAAATCGATTCATTCTTATCTCCTTTTGCTAAGCTCAATTCCAAGTGGATCAAGGACCTCCACATAAAACCAGACACATTGAAATTAATAGAAAGGAAACTAGGGAAGAACCTTGAACATATGGGCACAGGAGAGAATTTCTTGAACAGAACACCAATAGCTTATGCTCTAAGATCAAGAATTGACAAATGGGACCTCATAAAATTACAAAGTTTCTGTAAGGCAAAGGACACTGTCAAAAGGACAAAGCGGCAGCCAACAAACTGGGAAAAGGTCTTTACCAACCCTACATCTGACAGAGAGCTAATATTCAATATACACAAAGAACTCAAGAAGTTAAACTCCAGAGAGTCAAATAACCCTATTAAAAATGGGGTACAGAGCTAAACAAAGAATTCTCACCTGAAGAATATCTAATGGCTGAGAAGCACCTAAAGAAATGTTCAATATCCTTAGTCGTTAGGGAAATGCAAATCAAAACAAGTCTGAGATTCTACCTCACACCAGTCAGAGTGACTAAGATCAAAAACACAGGAGACAGCAGTTGTTGGCAAGGATGTGGAGAAAGAGGAACACTCCTCCACTGCTGATGGGATTGCAAGCTGGTACAACCACTCTGGAAAGCAGTCTGGCGGTTCTTCAGAAAACTGGATATGACACTCCCAGAGGATCCTGTTATACCACTCCTGGGCATATACCCAGAGGCTTCCCCTGCATGCAATAAGGACACATGCTCCACTATGTTCATAGTAGCCTTATTTATAATAGCCAGAAGCTGGAAAGAACCCAGATGTCTCTCCATGGAGGAGTGGATTCAGAAGATGTGGTATATTTACACAATGGAATACTAGTCTGCAATTAAAAACAATGAATTCATGAAATTCTTAGGCAAATGGTCAGAACTGGAAAATATCATCCTTAGTGAGGTAACCCAATCACAAAAGAACACACATGGTATGCAAGTACTGATAAGGGGATATTAACCTAGAATCTTTGAATACCCTAGACACAATTCGCATATCAATAGATTTCCAAGAAGATGGAAGGAGAGACCCCTGGTCCTGGAAAGACTGGATGTAGCGGAATGCCAGGACAGAGAAGCGAGAGGGGGTTGAATGGAGAACAGGGGGAGGGAAGAGGGCTTATGGGACTTTCGGGGAGGGAGGAACCGGGAAAGGGGAAATCAAATAAAAATATAGAAAAAAAATCTTTTCTGTTATATCTTGCCCAGAAAGCCTCCAGTGATCACAGTGAGCCCATTTAATCGGGGGCTTGTGGTTCATCTTAATTTGCATCAAGGCATAAACTCATCAGTACTTCAGCCTCAGGGGTTCACATGGAAGATGTTTACAGAGAAGAAGTTTTTGTATCTTAATAGCATTATACAAATCCCATTACACAGGAGTCTCAGCAACTGCCAAGGACTCCATCAGCTGTGGTTCAAATGTGAGCATGTGCTGTCACAAGCTCTAAAGCATGGCTAATGAGAGGCCCAATGAGGATCTAAGAAAGCTGTCCCTTCACTCAGCCAGGTTATGTGAGCTAAGAGTCCTTAAAAGAGGCTGGATATGTAGATGTAGTCTATGGGTAAAGTGGCATGATCTTGGTACAAGGCCCTGATTTGATGAAGACAGTCAAATATACAGACATACATATATACAGACAGACAGAGATAGTGACACACATACACACAGACAGAAGCAGAGAGACACAGAGACACAGATAGAGACAGAGTCAGACAGAGTCAGAGACAGACAAGCAGAGACAGAAAGAGAAAATATCCTTTCAAAGAATGAATTTTTTAAGGTACATAATTACTTTATATGAACACATATAGATCCATACATATACATCTATTTATTGTATGTAATGTATGCATGTACATATGTATGCATCTTTATATATGTATGTACCTTGTCTATGTACATGCAGTTTTTTTCTATGTACACAGACAATTCTGTGCACAATTATCTTATTTTTGCAGTGTATGTCAGTTTTTGTGTCACAGATGAAGTCAGTGAGGTAAAGATTAAATGAATTGTCTCAGTATTGCAGAGTTTTAAATAGAATTACAGCCTTATCTTTGTCCCTCTTATCAAAGTAGTTTGGGTCATTGAATATACCAATTAAAGAAATGAGCAAGAGTGGAAAGCAGAAACAGATTTACTTCTTCCAATATGGCCACATTGGAAGAGGAAGAAGTAAAAGTGTCCAGTGACTCCAAGACTACCCTCAGCCCATTGACATGAGGTTTAGGCTTCAAGAGAGGGTGATATACTCTGAAGATGTGGTCCTGCCCATCATTCATCCCTCCCTGTCCCTGCTCTACTGTCCTATAAGGTTTAACAAGGTACTAGAACCAGGTAAACACTCTTCTGGGGAAACAAAGCTCCTCTTCAGGTTGATACCAGGTCTACAGGCTTTCCTTACTCCCAGAGTAAGATTCCTGGGGTAATTGTAATTTTTAAAAAGTGGATTATATCTATAGTCTGACAGTCAAAGAGTAGACGCCAAGCTTCTGTCTTCATAGTATCTCTTCTACCAGAGTAGCTATACCAGGTCACACAAGTAAGAGGCAGAGTCAAAATTAAAACTGGATCTCAACTCACACCTCTCCTTTTCACAGGACATCTTACATTATAATCGGCATCTTGTACAGGAGCCTCTCTGAACAGAACGTGGGAAAGAGAATGAGGCATAGCCTATCTCAAACTGATGCCGGTTGTTTGCTGCTTCAACTTCCTGAGTTATATCCTTCACTGGGAATTAGCTTGACTGCTCAGATAGAAAACTGAACATGTTATGCATCAAGTGGCCAATACGTCAAGAACTAAGAAAGACTAATATTCCACAAGTGTAAGTGAGCAGGAAAAAATTAATATCCGTTGCTGCCAGAAGGAAAATAGAAACTTTCTAATAGTTGATACCAAATGCCTACTATCAGGAGACAGCACAAAACAGTAAGTGGCTTCATGTTCAAGCTGACTGGATTGACGAATGGAAGCCATCATGTAATTGACCAGTCATGGAAGCTGCCTGAAAAGCATTGGAACATTTGTAAAGAAATATCACTCCTGTCCAGCACAAGCATTTCACAGCATCATGGGCAGACTCTGAAACTATATTCAATATGACTACCCTTTTGGATGCCATAATTAATGGTGGCTCATTTACATATGCTTCTGGGTCTTTTTCTGTTCTCGGTCTCAGGATATGCATTCACTAAGTGTTCAAGTGGGAGAGGAATGAGATGCAAGAAAGCATGGCATATTCTCCTGTAAGATATCTTGACTCTACTTCTGGAGACATCTAAGGCACATGTCACCTAGGAGAGCTGTTTACCAGGAAGGTGAAATGTAAGACATGAGTGTTGAATAAACTTCGTATAGGCCTCCAATTTTGTGAGGAAGAAACTATTCCTCAAATATGTATAGTTAAGTTGAAGTGTGACTTTTCTCGCTGTTTCTGCTTGAACCTGATAAAAATGAGTGTATGAGTTAATTGTGACCATCAATCATTTATTTACCTATAATTATACTCATATCCAAAATAATTCCTCTCATACCCAGGAATTGTCATTGCATATAAAGAAACCAACTATAGATATCCAACCAGTCCTCCATTCTAATATATGGATCTCGGGGACAGTTAATACAAAATGATTTCATGAGGTATTGTGATGTAATTTTAAGGAGTTCAAATCTGTATGTTCCAGATGTGAACTGATCCTAGGAAAGACACAGGAAAGAATGTATTAAAGTTGATTAATTACAATTCTGAGACCAAGTGCAACCCTTCCCCCTCTTTTGTAAACTGTCTTTCTGAAGCACAGAGAGACTGTGTTGTTTGTGTGGTGCCAAGATCTGTTTACAAGTTACAAAGCAGAATTGAGGGGTTTAGATAGACCTGTGAGGCTGAAATATTCACTCCAAGCCCTTTATGGAAAAAGCTTCTTTACTCTTGTTCCAAATTATGCCCATTATCCATAAACCAGGTAAAATCAATAATGCTTATTAAAGTGTGATCGTGAACGAACGTGTTATCTTGACTCTTTCCAAATAATCCCAAGCAAAACCTCCCTGGGAATATCACTAGTGTTGGACTGATAGTGCCACTGGCTATGTGCACAGCACGAGCTGTGGAATCAAGGTTAACTCTTCAATCCTTTAAGCAACAAATATTCATCCTCCACTCCTGCACCATAATTTTTTTTCTCATTGTTTTTGTCAAAACGGAGAACATTTGAACCTGGTTTAGTCCACTTTTTAAATTGCTGCCACTGAATACCTGAGACTGAATGATTTATAAAGAGGGAGCTATTCTATCACTGATTTGATGCTGTTATGGGTTGTCTATAAATTTGTGTTCTATATAAATATACTTTTCAATTTAAATTTTTAAATTGTGCATGTATAAAGTACAAGTATGGTAATTTAATACATATATGTTTAGAAAGTATAATGATCATATCAGAGTAATTAATATTTACAACATCTTGAACATTTACAAGGTCTTTGTGTTGAAACATTTAAGATCCATTTTTTCTGGTTCTGTATAAAATATAATAATAACTGTAAGTTACTGCCACATGTTGTTTCAGGACACCAACATTCCTTCCTCCTTACTGTATTTGGCACCTGCTATCTGGCATCCCTCTGTCCCTCACCCTCTGTCCTTTCCAGCTACTAGTGTCCACTTTATTCCTTTTACTTCTATGAAATCAATGTTTCTATGTTGCACATCTAAGGGAAAGTATGCAGTCTTTGCTTGTCTGCGTATGCCTTATTTAACTCAGTTATTTCCTGCAGTTCTCTCTGTCTGCAGATGAAGGTTTTGTTCTTCTTATGGCTGAATTATCTTGCTACATATGTCTTTGTTATTGGGTGCTTAAATTTTTCTCCTATACTATGGTATTAATCTCTTATCCATGAATAGTTTGAGAACATTTCCTACTACCCTAAGTTGTCTTTTCTATATCTGCAGAAGCTTCTTCATTTGATAAGATCCCATTCATCTATTTTCGCTTATGTTTCCTGTACTTTGTGAATCTTAGAGAAAAAAATAACTTTTTTATTGTCTGTACAGATGTCTCAAAGTGAATTTTCTCCCAGTAGATTCAGTCTTACTTTTAAGTCATACTTTTAACTCATTGATCCACGTTAGTTTGAGAGCAAAAGAACTCAGTTGATTACCCACAACATCTCCAGCCACATTCAAAGATAAAACTATGCCAGGAGAAAAGAAAGTATCCAGACTCAGAAAAGTGATCACAGTGAGTGGTTTATATAGCAGCGTTAATATATAAATCTGGGTAGAACTCTCTCAGTAAAGAAAAACTCACTGACTAATATGGGATCTACAGTTTTATTTATTTTTTTGATATCCAAGTTCTATGTTTTTTTTGGCCTTAATGGTATGTATATGCATATGTGTGTGTGTGTGTGTGTGTGTGCATAATCACATTGAAGTTGAACAAGGCAAACCAACAGAAGAAAAGGGACAACAAGAGAACGCACAAAAATTAGAGATCCACTCATTCACACATTCAGTAGTCCCATAAAATTTCTAAACTGAAATCTACAATATATGTACAGAGAATGTGGCGCAGACCTATGTAGGTCCTGTGCTTGCTGCTTCTGTCTTCATGAGTTCATATGAGCCTTGCTCAGTTGTTTTAGAGGGCCTGGTTCTCTGGGTGTACTTCATACCCTCTGGTTCCTACATTTCTTAATCCTCCTCTTCCATGGCATTCCCTGAACTCTGAGAGGAGAAATTGATGGAGACATCTCATTTTGGCATGTATGTTACAATGTCTCATTCTGTATCTAAGGTCTGCCTATAGGTCTCTGCATTTGTTCCCATCTACTACAGGAGGAAGAATTACTGATGATGGCCCAATAAGGCACTAATCTGAGTATAGCAGAATATCACTGGGGGTCATTTTATTGTTACTTTTTCCTTAAACAAGTAGTGCTGGGTTTTACTGTAGTTATCTGGGCTATCTAGCCTCTGTTTTTTGACCACCCAGGCAGTGTTTGCTATGGGTTCTGTCTAGTAGAGTGGTTCTTAAGGGAAATGGCATTGATTGGTTATTCCCAAAAGCTTTGGGCCACTATTGCCCTACCATATTTTTGCATACAGGACAGATTGTAAATCAAAGAGTTTGTGGGTGGGTTGGTGTCTGCAGAGGATCTTCTTGAACCAACACAGCAGAACATGGGGTGAAGGTTCTGTATAGGCAACAACTCTACCTCTCCATGTTCAATGAGTTGTGTGAGTGTTGTCTTCAGCCATGGGGCTTTGCTGTCAGTTTGTGGTGAGCAACCTATTCTCTTTGCAACAGACTGGGTTGTTTGGGGATTTCTATGGAATCCATTTTGTCAAAACTACAATTTGATGTAACCCAGTCCCAGCACTGGAAGCTTTGGTGTCAAGAGATGGTGGGATTCTGTTTCCTTTATTATTTGAAGACTTCACTAGAATCACCTTCAGATATTTCAGGCAGTTTCCATTGCATTGGTTTCCTTACAACCCTTCAAATGTTCCTCCATTCTAGATGTCTCTCCCTGCATTCCCTCCTTCAACTCCATCTCCCCTCCACACTGAACTGATCCTCCATTCCCCATTCCACAGCTTGGACCCAGTCTACCTATAAAATCTATTCTATTTCCTCCTCCCAGGGAGATCTATCTGTATATCTTCCCCTAGTCCCTTCCTTTAAACCTAACCTCTCTGAGTTAGATTGCAGCTTAATTAGTATTTATTCAATGACTAATATCCATATATAAGTGAATACATACCATGTTTATCTTTCTGTATCTGGATGATTTTTTTTCTAGTTCCATCTATTTTCTTGTGCATTTCATGATGCCGTTATAAAAAAACAGATGAGTAATACTCCACTGTGTAATGTACCACATTTTGTTTACCCATTCTTCTATTGAGGGATATCTACGTTGTTTCCAGTTTCTGGATATTATGAATAAAGCCTTAATGGACATGGTGGAGCAAGTGTCCTTGTGGTAAGATGCAGCATCTTTTGGATATATGTCTAAGAGTGGTATATCTGGGTCTTGGGGTAGATAAAGTCCCATTTTTCTGAGGAACTACCATATTGATTTCCATAGTGGGTGTATAAGTTTGCATTCTCACCAGCAATGGAGAAGTGTTCCCTGTGCTGAGGGTGGAACTCTTATGATCTAAATACTTTCCAAAAGGATGCACCCCTCACACTGTGGTGGTGAGAATTAAAATTTTTATACATGAAATTGGGAAAGATGCATTCAGAACACACCAGAAGTCTAGATTGCCCCAGGGAAGTAGAATAGAATAGGAAGATGAGACACAAACACCTATAGACTTAGTCCTAATTAACCTTAAAATTCTATCTGAGTTTACAAGTAATTTAAGCTTAAAAATGAAAGAGAACAAAACATTAATAAAGCAGACATAAGGCATGAACAATCACAGTTATCCCTTGGTATCCATAGGAGACAGGCTTCAGGGAGCCCCTACCCTTCATATATTAAAATCTGCTCATGCCTCATATAAAATAATGCAGTGTTAGCATATTGCCTACCCATATCCTCTTATGTGCTTTAAATCATCTCAAGAGACAATATAAATGCTGTATAAGTAGCTGTACTGTATGGCTTAGAGAATAATAGCAAGTAAAAACATCTGTATGTATTTGGTCCAGATGCTACTTTGCCTGAGTATTTTCAATCTTCCCCTGGTTTAATTGATGACTGAGGATCTCTTGGATACTGGGTACTATGTTAAGAGGGTATACAGAAATATTTTTGAACTCATCTATCAGCGAGGGCTCAGAACCCAGACAGAAAGATGACAAACCTGGCAGGAGGAGGAAACTGAAATTTGGCATTAAAAGCAATCTTTTTCTTTAGAAGTGTGTGTGTGTGTGTGTGTGTGTGTGTGTGTTACTATACATGTGAGTTTACATCTGTAGAGTCCAGATAAAGGGACCAGATTCTGAAGGTAGAATTACTGGTAGATACAAACAATCCAAGGTGTGTACTAGAAACCAAACTCAAGTCTTCTGAAGGACCAGTACCAGATCTTAACTACTGAGATTTTTCTCCAATCCCTAAAATTCAACTCTTAACAAACCACTAGCATATTGGAAACAGTAGGATGATCACTAGGTGTGTTTTTGGCATAGTCTACTTCTTATGTTGATATTCAAGCCCTAGAACAATTTTTGTCTAAATGACACAGCAGTACTAGAAAATTGATTATACCCAACCAGACCCACCTAGTTCATTTTCTGTTTGTCATCATGCTATGGACACATGTCTCTAATGACGACTAGATAATAATAAGAAGCTAAAGATTTTGTAAGTTCCTTCAGGAAAAAAAAAGCATTAGATATTTAAAACCTGGCAAGTGTTCTGGTGATATTCTATGCAGGTTCATGACATTTCCATGAAGCTGTCTATACAATACATCACTCTTCAACCTCTTTGACACTACCTACACGGAAACATCCCAAAGGTAGTCAGAGGTGAAAACTCTGGGGTCTAATTAACCTGCAAATGTCAAGTTTTCAAACTCACTCTTGCCTGAAGATTCTAGGTAATTTCAAATGTTCATTAATTCCACAAATATTTATCAAGTCTAAGGCAATGTTCAGAATTTAAAAAAAAGGGGGGGGGGCAGGTTCCTGCCTCCAAGCATCTCAGAATGTATCTGCTTTAATAGAGTGCTCATTTAGATTTAAGTGGGCTGGAAAATTCCTAACAGAAACTGTTCAGTGCTTTGTTGTAATAAATCAAATATAGCTTATCATAAAATCATTTCCTATGTGGTAGGATTTTGCTTGAAGGAAAGAAATTACATATTGCCCTAAAATGGTTGCTGTATTCCTGTTATGCCCAAGTTTAAATTTTCTTATTTGCTTAAGGGAGTGAAGCAATTTAATGTGAGAGTTTAACACTACTTTAAAGAAAATAACATTTAACTTTTACTATGCTCTGATAATCTTGAAGGATCAAAGCTCTTCAATAAAGTAGTTTTCTTTACTGCATTATTTGAAGATAAAAAGGGAAAGGAAAAAAAAACAAAATAAAACCCATGTCCAATTAGATTCCAAACCAAAGAAGGCTATTCATAATATAACTTGGGGAATTTGAATGAAGTCTGAGTCTAATAAATTTGATTGCAGAAATGTAAACTTTTTACTTTTGAGAACATACCATGATTATAAAATGTTAACATTAGGGGGAAACTGATTGAAGAGTGTATGGGGAAAATGTCTGTCTCTATTTTAAAAATCTTGTGAAAATCCAAATGGCAGAGTGATACATAACCAAACGTAAATCTATTTAGATTTCTTATGTCTTTGTATCTGAAAGGGTTGCAGAACATCTGCTTATCTAAACAGAACCCTTGCTTTCAGGGCTAGCTTTCGTAAGAGACTGCTCCAAGCACAGTCTCCCAGGGTTTCCTTCAAGCTTGAGGAGATCCAGTCCTGGGAAATTTAAAATTAGAATGTACTACTCCAGAAAATCCAACTCTGAGAGACCTCTAAGTGTCTTTTCCCCAGTACTTATCGATTTATCTATCCATATATCCACTGTCTTACATTCAGGACTTCTGTGAGAAGTGACATGCCTTCCGACAAAATACACTCTCAAGTCTCAGGATTGAACATCACAAGTTCATGTGGTATGCAGTGTTGTGCACCATTCACTGAGGTTTCCAAAGATGGGGACTTTCAGTTCCCCTTTGAAAAAATAATAAACAACTACACTATGATGACATGAATGATGCTTATTCTTTGGAATACACTGTGAGATTTAGTGGAAGGAAAAGAGAGGCAGATATTTTTAGATGGACTGGTTAGTTGCAAGTATCTCACTGTCTCTGTCAATGACATACAGGTGAGACACAATCTCACTGGGTTTACAAAATGCCACTTTCACTCTTTCTGCTGCTGGATACTTTGGTCAAAGAAGTTGCCCCCTAGACAGTCCCTGAGGAACCTTCCCATTCTGTTTTTGTTTTAATTTAACTTTCCTCCATGAAGGAAGAGACAGAACATTTTCCAATATGCCAAATTCAATCAGTCTAGCATTCCAAGTGGCTAGCTCGCATTTAAAAATGGCTTTTCTTTCAGCTACCGTAAAGTGTGTTCACAGAAAAATACTGTCATTATAGAGTTAAAATGAGGGGTGAGAATATGTCCTTCAGAGACCTTACCATGACAGGTTCAGGAAGTATCAGGAAAGAGGGATCTTGCATGAGAAGGTTAGAGTAGAACCCAGCATCCACTCCACCATCAGAAGGTATTTACAAAAGTTCCTGATTGGTGGATTTCTTTGCTTAGTCTCCTGACCTTACATTTATTAGTGAGATATTATTTTCATTATCTTTCAGAAAGTTTAATGTTTGCTTCTCTGTTTTTTGATTCTAATTTATGATCAAAGTTTTCATTATAAAATTAAAACCCAGTATTCTGCCAATTAGTTAAAGCTATAAATAGCATATCCTAAGATACATTATATTTAGTCTTTCAAACCAAAATTCACCAATACTTCATTGCACATTCCAGTCTAGAAATTGGTGCAAAAACCCACACTAACCTTACATTCTGGGTAAATGGATCACACTATTACAAGAGCTCCAAAATGTATACTTCTTCTCCTGAAAGGGGAGAAATTATCAAGATCGGGTCAGCTTGCCTGAAAAACAAACAAACAAACAAACAAAAATGAAACAGAAACTTTGGAGCTGCACTGGTTTCTCGCTAAATCTAGTAATGACATCCGATCCCCAGATCTTAAGCCTACAATAATCTATAAACAATGTGTTCACTGTAGAATGTTAACTGTCACAAAAGAGATTTTTCTAATGTGGTGCCGTGGCAATACAACTGTCATTTATCTCAGGTTTTGTCACTGGCAAGAGTCTTCCTCTGCTTTTCTCCTGATGTTTTTTTGAATTCATTTATAAACATGTTTCTTTTTCAAAAGTGGAAAATGGAGTTTCCAGAGTTTATAATCTATTAGTTTTCATGGGTTATAAATATGAACCAGAATTGTCTTTTTTTATTCCATTCCTAGCATATAGTTCAAAGGAAATTGCTAGATTTACTTATCCCCAGTATTCATGAAATATTAATGCATTGGATTTTCTCCTGAGTTCTTCAGGAAGAAATGTGAATTTTAATCAGATCACATCATATAGGAGCCTGGACAATTTTTCAGCATTTTATCTTATTTGATAGAGTTTAATCTTTTTCCTACTATAATATCACAAATTGCATTTATAAGGTATAATAAACTCACAACCCCAGAATCTCTTACTTTGATTTTTGATGGTGAATGGGCAAAGGTGGGAAAAGAAATAACAACAAAAAGTGAAGCTGAGGTGGAAGACATCAACCTATATCTTATGATCTATGTATCTGCACCTCCTTTGCAATGGAAATATCCCTACCTCATCAGGACATGATGCTGGTTACCAAGTAACTTATCAGAGATCTAAGTGTTTGCCTCAGTTCTTTCAGTGCTGGTGTAATAAAATGCCTTGGACTAATTAGTTTACACAAAACAGAACTTTATTTCTCACACTCTGGAAGCTGGAAAGTCCAAAACTAAGAAGCTGACCGAGTTGGTATCTTATCAGTGTAACAGTACATGGCAAAGGGTTCTTGCTTATTTAGAAAAGCTAATCATTTCTATATGGGTACTTTGCAAAGTCTTGCCTCCTAAAACTCTCACATTGGCGGTTAGGATTCAATATATGGATTTCAGGGTGATACAAACACTCATAATATGTATTAGCTTCCTGTCCCTGTAATAAAATACCTGAGAAAGATGGCTTAAAAGACTCTTAAGCCTTAAAAAAGTTTACTCTGGCTCACAATTTCAGGTGTCTCCCTTGCACGGCTCCATTGCTTCAGAACTGTGTTCAGGTAGAACTTCATGGTAAGGAGGGAGCGGTAGGCAAAAATGCTTACCTCATTGTTGGAAAGAATGAAGAGAGCAGTAGAAGAAAGGTCCAGGGTTCCAGGATCCTTGCAAGATAATGACCCAGGGCATAACTTCTTCCCTATACAGAAAAGGTTCCACCATCTCTCAGCCAAAGACTCCACACTATGCTTTCAGGGAGGGACCTTTGTGGGAGAATGAAGGCTCCAACAGTAACAGACTATAACAGTATTTTCAATCTCAGAAGACTTGGTGATCTGAGACAATTTCTGTGTCAAGCTCTAGTATTTGTAATTTCTACTGTGTGGCGTGCTTTCTTTCTCTTGGCCTGAGACATTTAGAACATCTCTAGAGCATCCCGTACACTCTTTCTGAGGTTGCTGCAACAATGCTGAGAGATTTCCTAGCTCTACTGACACAGCACTCCATTCCTCCAAATGTGCTGAGTAGGACAGAGACACACAGGAAACCAACAGAATAAAAGAATCTTGCTCGGGTTTAATATGGAGCTATGGCGGTACATGCTGCATTATTTCTTCTGGTTACCTTGCCAAGATGGTAGGAGACTATGTTTACATGTGATTATTTTATCTGACCACATGTCAGAAGCAGCTGGATATAAAAAGTAAAGATAGAATCATGTTGTGTTAAACATAGATGAACAGAGGTAAAGCAGAGAGAGAGAGAGAGAATATATGTCCAGTTACTCCCAAAATAATTTTCTTGGACTTCTTGGTTCAATGAGATTTAAAAATTATTTGAATTGCAACCAAGAGAATTCTGATTATCAAAGGCTGCACATCTTCTGTGTTAATAAACATTGCATTGCATTGCTGTTCTTGTTCATGTCCCAAAGCTCTTTGCCCTCTGGATAGTTTGTTCTTATTGACCAAGTGGTGCAGCTTTGGAAAAGAAATCACAGAGCACCAGAGGAGGCTTAGTTAGCTGATTTTCAGCTGTACCTGACTTGAGGAACAGTGGGGTGGCAATGTTTTTGTAAGAAGACTTTTGTGAGAAAAATGCAACAAGACTGGGAAGGCTAAGTCTAAAACAGCATGAAGCAGATCCTCTTTAAAAAATAGGTAAAAAAGAAAATGGCAGTACAGTCCTACAATCTCAGGAAGATTGTGCTACATAGTGATTTCCAGGTCTACATAGACAACACAATGGGGCCCTGTCTCAATATACAAATAAACATGAGTCATAAGTCAATGGGTAGTATATACAAACTATAATAGGGAGTACAGGATCATTCCATGTGAATAGCAGTTCTAAGACACAAAATATTACTCAGATTTTCCAGTAAGACCCTTCCATGTAAGAAGTCCATGAGACCACAGCAAAACCTCTGTAAAATATAGCACAGGGTGAAAATGCAAGATAGGATCTGAAGCAAAGAATCTCTAGGGCTCTGTAAAGAAAGATGCTATGAACTTAGACCCAAAGCAAAGCTACCATGAGAGTCCTCTTCCTAATGAAGAAATAAAACAAAGATTCAAGAGGCATGGCTGACATCTGGGTCTCAGGAATGGATCCTCCCTCTTGACCTCTGCTGTACACAATCTACATTTCAGAAAGTCTTTCATCATAAGGAAGCCTTCCCAGTGTCTTCTTATATTGTGTTGCAAAGTCCTACAGATGGTGGTGAATTGTATTTGTTGAGAACAATGGAAATGAGAAGACAGTCATAGTTGCACAATCTATGGAAATTCTTATTCTACAGTCTCATATAAAAAACCTGAAAATATGATCTTTACCAAAAAAAGAGAAAAGCAAATGAGGAGACTTGTGTTATGGAGTGGCAAACTCACAATAAACTCCTTTGTAACCAACCAACCAACCAAGCAAACAACACTTTCTCTGCTTAGGATGTGAGAGACTGGAAAATTCGGAAATCAAAGCTGTTCCAATAGAATACACTGGCATTCAAATATCAAAGGAAGATTTTGGTGAACTAAGTTTCCTTTCAGTCATTCACATATACATTTGGTTGCTCTGGATCTACAGAATAACTAACTAGAATATGATCCCTCAGCCAAGTTTAAAGTATTTACAACCACAATAATGAAGATTCCTCTTCTATGGGCTAGTGGAAGTCAAACCCCTGGGTACAGTCAGCCTGCACAAGAGTTCCTCATCTACAGTACAGAGTTATGGCACTAGTCATTCTGATGCAGTTTCTTCATAAATCACAACTCCCTACCACTCTGTATGACCGACTGGACTGTGACTTGCAATGAAGATGTCTTAGAAATGAAGATATCTACTATTCAGTCATTAAAAACAATGAATTCATGAAATTCTTAGACAAATGGATGGAACTGGAAAATATCATCCTGAGTAAGGTAACCCAATCATAAAAGAACACACATGGCATGCACTCACTATAAGTGGATATCAGCCCAGAAACTTGGAATACCCAAAACACATTTCACATATCAAATGATGCCCAGGAAGGAGGAAGAACAAAGTATGGATCCTTGGGTCCTTTGTAGAAAGAGGAAAATATGCACAGAAGGAGATACAGAGACAAAAGATGGAGCAGAGTCTAAGGGGAAGACCATCCAGAGACTACCCTACCCAGGGATCCATCCTATATACAGTTACAAAACCCAGACACTATTGTGGATGCCAACAAGTGCTGGCTGACCGGAGCCAGATACAGTCATCACCAGGGAGGCTTTCCTAGTGCATGACAAATACAGAGGGGGACACTCTCAGCCAGTCATTGAACAGAGCACAGGGTTCCCAATGGGGGAGCTAGAGAAAGGATCCAAGGAGCTGAAGGAGTTTGCAGCACCACAGGAGGAACAACAATTTGAGCCACCCAGTACTCCCAGAGCTCCCAGGGACAAAACCATCAACCAAAGAGTACACATGGAGTTACCCATGGCTCCAGACACATAGGCAGCAAAGGATGATATTGTTAGACATCAAAGGGAGGAGAGGCCCTTAGTCCTGGAAAGACTTGATGCTGTAGTGTAGAGAAATACCAGGACAGGGAAGTGGGGGAAGGTTGATTGGGGAAGGGGAGATGGCTTATGGGATTTTTGAGGGAGCGGAGAACCAGGAAAGGGGACAACATGTGAAATGTAAATAAAGAATATATCTAATAAAAAAAGATGAAAAAAAAAAAAAGAAATGAAGATATCTTGTCTAAAGGCTACACCTTCACTAACAGGAAGGTCCAATCCACAAAAGATGGTCTTCTGCTCCTAAACTTTCTCAGACCCTTTATGTAGAAATCATCCACATAAATATTTAATGATCTCAGTGTTTACTCACATTTACGGTATTCCTTTAAATTTCCCTGGCTACTGTCGCACTTCCCACATCCTGTCTCTTTTGGAAAATAAAACATTCTAAGTCTGCTCAGAGTACTTCCTGATACAATGTTTCCCATGAACTCTGCTTTCAATTTGGTCTCCTAACCTCTGCCCTTCCAGAATACAGCTTACCCAGACTTTGAGAGTCTTCCGTGCCTTGCTCCCACACGTAAGGTGCATATGCCCCAAGTCTCCTCTCGAATACCATTTCTTTCTCCATTTGAATCTGTCCTTACACTGTACTGTAAGTTCTGACCATTTGCCAGACCACTGACACTTCATGGACTTCTTCCCAGAATGAAACTAAGAAACAAGTAGTTTTTTTTTTCATCCAAGAAGACAAATTATTTGTCCTGACATTAAATGCATTAAATTGAATTATTTCATGAATCCAAAGTAATATAGTGAAAACCACAGGAGATAGGAAAAAGAAATATAAGGTACAGAAACTAGAGAAGACATGGGCTCTGCAGTTGGAGCTATAGGTATGGAAGGCAGAGCTGGGGACTCTGATAGATCTATAAGGAGAACTGCCAGCCTGAGCTGTTAACAACATGAAAAAAAAAGTGTGATGTCCAGGAGGCAGTAGAATAAATGCCCTGAGGAGATTGCTTTTAGGAGAAGAAAATGCCCTAAACGAACTGGGAAGACATAATTAAAAAGCCAGTAGTCATAATGGAAGACTGTGATAAAACACATACTCTAAGCATTGGGTTCACCAAGAAGATATAGGTACATATACATACGCATGCATGCATGTATGTATGTATGTATGTATGTGACTTGAAATTATTTTGGTTTCAGTGACATAAATATCAGAATAGAGAGATCAGAAGTTTCAGTGAAGTGTCTAAAGCGGTCATGTACCAGGCACCTCCCAAATTTAACACGATGGTCTTCCTTAATCTCCTCTGACTCTCATAACAAAGGAACCAAAACCCATACAAAAAAAGGTCCAAGTTCACAGACATCTGTGGAGCAGCAGGGCTGGGGCCTAACAAAATTTTTTTTTAAATTATTGCTAAAATATTTCTGCAAAGCAAAGATGGAAGAAATCTGGAATCACTTTTGAACACTTTTCTAAAAGAACACAGCCTTCTTCGGTCGTTCTGTCTCACATTTTTGGTGATGCATGAACGTGTTTCAAGGGTTATTCGGAGAGTGACTGAGCCCTACTGCATCCTCACCCTGACTGTGATCCGAAGAGAAATTATTTCTAACTCCCTGATGACTCTTAGCTAGGTTTGCGTATTTATTTTCATATTTCTCGATATATGCCTCTATTTTTTACATTCTAACTTTTGAATATTTATTGCTTTCCTTTTTGGTAGAAAGAGACCAATACTTCACAACCACGTCCTCTCTTTTCACCTAATCTAACTACAACATGATTTCAGATAGAGAAAATCATCTTATACACTAAGTGAACTTTATAAATAGTATTTATTAGGGACAGATAATATGCTATGCTGTGTGTTCTCAAGTTAATAACTACCTCATTTTAACCTTCTTATGATTTTGTAAACCTATTCTTAATGTCCCCATCCTAATGACCCCATTAGTGTCATAATAACCACCCAGTAAATTTCAAGAGCTCAGATTTGTCATGTAAGTCCTCCCATTTTCCAAGCCAGAGACATCTCTATTCTCCCTCTCTGCTGCCGTCTGGCTTCCTCTGGAAGTTTCTCCCATCATGGCTTTCATTCTCTGTCCTCCTGGGAAACTGAATGCACCATCACAGATAGAAAACAGCAGGATACTTGTACCAAGTCATTGACACATCAATTGCTAGCTCCCTTAACTGTGAAATGTAAGGACTGGTTCCCTTAGGAACAGGTAGATAAAAACAGAGAGAGCCTATTTACACCTGGAAATCTGCTCAGAAGACCACCGAGAGTGCTGAAGAATTGCTTCACCATTTGCACAGCTGCCAGGATGCTGATTTAAGACAGTATCTTTCCATGAGGACCCTCCCTCCACAACACTGGAGCCATAATTGTTATTAGTTACAGAAGCACTCTAACAAGACTAATTTATAAAAACATATATATTATTAGTCTTGCACAAACCACAGAATTTCTCACAACATGACTTTCCACATGTTCACTTATTAATCTTAGATTTTTAAAACCCATCACGAGTTCATTTAAGAGCAATTGTTTTGTCACTGTCTGAAATAGGGATCATTTGAGAATTTGTTTTGTTTCTTAGAGAAAAAACTAAAACAGTACATGGTACATTGCACATCAGACTGAACTGGTTTGCAATCATTATTATTCTATTTTATCAAGGATTATTGCTATTGGAAAGAATCATACAACTTTAGATACATATACCTAAAAACTAGATTTTAACACATTAATTAGATTGTTTCCCTTAGTTACCACTTACTGTGATTTTTGTTCTAAACCAGCACTTTATTTTGCTCCAGAGATAAGTATACTGCTGGTTAAGGATAACACATGAACCGCCTAGCAATGTACTGTAAAAGTTCCTATGTGTCGCTAAGTATTCTGTTACTGTGAAATGGCCTACATAGTCATCTTGCAGGAAAGGCTTATTTTGCCTCACAGTTTCAAAGTTTTGCTTCCAAAGTGTCTTCACCCTGGTCCTTAGTGGTTGCTGGAGTGCACTTCATGATGCACAAGACAAGAAAAAACTATTTACTAAGTCATGGTGATTGAGATGCATTGAAATAAGGCAGGCCTCCCAATATCCTTATTGAGGGCATCCATCCCTTCAGTTAATTAAAGTCTTTCTAACAGAATTACAGGTTGCCAAGAGGTTCTGGAAGTTTATATATCATTGAGGAAAAGAACATAAATGGCTCATTTGAGCTGTGGTTGTTCTTTTTTTGTGCCTTACTCTATTAAAAGGGATAAGCATTGTGCACATGAAAAGTTTAATGGAGGAAAGTGAGAAGTTAAGCTGAAATGTGAAGAATGCTGTGTGATCATTGCTGTAACAAAGTGCACATACTCAGTGGCCTATGTAAGGCCCATGTAGGCTAGAACTCTGAGACAGACTCCATGAGCTAAAGTTCTTGCAAGTCCTAGGATAGAATGTGCTGTGTTGCCCTTTCCAGCTTCTAGAAACCTGCTTCTTTACGCTCACTCCTGTCTGCTTCAATGCTACTTTTATTGTATCTTCCTCAGCCTTATTTTCCCCCATAGCCATATGACCTTCTGATTCTCTTCTACCAACTTCTACTGCTGAGGACCCTTCTATTAATGGTCAGGTCAACAAAGATAATCCAGACTGTGTTCCCTAAGTTGAGATCAGCTAATGAACAACTTAATACAATTCACAAAATTGATTACCCTGTACATGTCTATAGGTTTCTGATATTAGAACATCAAACATTTTATTGGAATGGTACTCTGTCAGTATTCAGTAAATGATGTTAGTTTAACAGAGTTGAAAGAAAAAAAAGAAGCACATGTATCACAAACTTCAGTACATGGCCTAAAGGAATCATAAGACATTCATTGAGAGGAACTGAAGTAAGGGGGGGGGGGTGACAACTAGGAGGATGCCTCTGAAAGAAACATATTCACGATGATGCTTCAAAGTATACTTAGGTTTCCTAGTTTTTGCCAAAAATATCTATACAGGAAAGCTTAATGGTTTTAGTTTTGTTTGAGAAGGGTATCACGAAACAGTCCTGGCTGGCCCAGAACTCTTGATGTAGTTCAGGTTGGCCTCAGCCACAGAAATACACCTCTATCTCTTGAATGCTGGGATTAAAGGCTTGGCCATACATGGTATTTACTGGTTTTGAAAGGTACATAACATACGGAAAGAGATTATTTGGAAAAATGAAGATTTCTGCAATATGAAGTCACAAAGTAGTTTTGTCCTTTGGAGCCAATAATTTTTTAAAGGACAATGTATTATTATTTCCCAACGATATAAGGAATTGTAGTACAGAACTATTTCTGACACCTAAATATTCAAACAGATACTGAATAGGAACTTTAAAACATATGACAATCAATCTGTTGTCCCTGGAGAAGTCTTAAGAGAATGCTTAAGCCTAAATGCAATTCTGTGCATTAAGGCAAGCCTCTTGTTTAGTTTAAAACTTCTCATGTTACTTATTATATTTACTGGATATGTCCATTTTCCATGGCAATTTTTAGGAAAAAGCAATCATCACTGAAAGGTAATCATCATTTTAATCAGAGAATTTGTCTGATCTTGTATTTACAGCATAAATTATAGCTACCTTAAGGAGCATACTTCCCTGTTAATCTCTCTACTCTTCTTAAAGTGATGGTTGAAACAAATTTATTTTAAATCTAATCCTGAAACTTAATTTAAAATGTTTAAGGTAACTTTAAGATCATTAGAGATGAATATGTCATCAGATATAATTACAGATATTCATATAGAGGATATTCATATAGCTATTCTGATTTTACAAACAGGCGTTCATATAGAGAACAAAACAATTCATCAAAACAGGCAAGCAAAACATGTAGAAGCTAATTTCTACAGGTTTTCTTACCCAAAATCAAATCTACCCACTACCTTGATAATAAATATAACTTTAGGAGTTCTTCTAAAATTCCTTGACCCATACTACCCTCTTCAAAGCATTCCTAAAATGGTCAAGAAGTATCCCCCTGGGTCCACAAAAACCAGTGAAACAAAATCAGACTCACAACTCTTCTTGACTGCAATGTTTCTGTAACAGAGTAGGTCCCCAAAATACATTTTTGGTCAATGACTGAAAGGGAGTAAAAAGGCAGGATGAAACAGGATGAGGTTTTGCTATTACGCCATTCAGGGAGTTATTTGTTTTTGGTACACAATTGTAAACCAACTTTCCTTTGTGCTCTTTGAAGAAGCAACAACGTTTATTCTTCCCCCATAAAAATAAAGACTGGATGTAGGGGAATACCAGGACAGAGAAGCGAGAAGGGGTTGAATGGGGAACAGAGGGAGGGAAAGGGGCTTATGGGACTTTCAGGGAGGGAGGAAATGGGAAAGGGGAAATCATTTGGAATGTAAATAAAAAAAATAGAAAATAAAAAAAATTGTTAATACATAACTACTACAAAACAAAAGAGAAAGAAAAAAAGGAGGAGGAGGTGGTGGGGAAGAGGAGGAGGAGGAGGAAGAAGAAGAAGAAGAAGAAGAAGAAGAAGAAGAAGAAGAAGAAGAAGAAGAAGAAGAAGAAGAAGAATTATGTTCAAGGAAATGTTCTATATACATAGGACTGTCATCAGTGTTCACATTTGCAAAAACATTATTCCAGATTTTTCTTTCTTTTTGAATCTCTCTGGATTTCTATTTTTCTATCTTATACATGCATGCATACACTCTATACACTGCAAATTAAATGTATATATTTAGAGATGCTCTATTCACTGCAAATTAAATGTATATATTTAAAGATACTCTATACACTGCAAATTAATTGTATATGTTTAAAGATTGAGAAATATTTTGTAAGAGGAATAATACCCCAAATATATTAACTATAAACGTAATCTTCCTAGCCTAGTACAATTTATATAATGGATAATTTCACTTAAACTCTTCTTGTATTAAAAACGATGATAGTAATGTTTTGCTCATACATAATTTCATCTAACAATGATGAAAATTAATCACTGACACTAACAATGTCAGTGTTTTGTTTCTGCCTCCAAGTAGGTCATCGTTTAAACCTTTGATACATATTGCCGATCTACTTGTCACACATAAAGCACCAACAACAGTGGATTTCTGACAGTCAGGTAAAGAGGGCTTCATTAAAGACTAAGCTTAAACCTCAGGTGTTGTATATCATATCCTATTAATTCATGATCTTAGTATCAATAGTTAGTAGAAGAATAATCTTTATCTTATAAATGTTTTGGTATTTTGACTGCATGTATTTCTGTGTACCATGTGCAGACTTGTGCCCACAGAGGCCAGAAAATAGTGTAACATTCTTGGAACTGGAATTATAAATGGTTTAAGCAACCTTGTGTGTACCTGGAATTAAATCCAGGTTCTCAGAAAGAGCAAAAAAAGATGTTCTTATCCATTGATCCACCATTCCAATTTCAAATGTTTATTTTAATAAATAAAATTTTAAGCTCTTAATTCAGACAATTAGTTATATATTGTGAACAGGATATTTCTAGCATATAATAATAGTCCTCCTATATTAGAATAGTTAAAATTATTACAAAACCCACAACCTAAGATTCATAATTGCTTGATTCAGTGAAGTTTCTTTGGGGCCCACATGCCTTTGATTTTGTGACTTTGCTGTGTCCTCACCCCTTAATTAAAATCTTCTCCTGGAAAGAGGCAGGACAAGTGTATGGAACAGGAAAACCTGACTGTCAATAAGCTTTGGCCCAGCAGTAAGTATGAATTGCATTCATTTTTATTTTGTCAGCAAGAACAAGTGAAATGGATACATGTAGTGTTGAGCAGATGGACGTTTCAGTCTCTGAGCTGCTACCCCCTAAACAACAGGCACACATGCTAATATATGAAACAAAACTTAAAAAAAGCAAATAGTACGAAGTGTTTTTGTAGTTGTTAGCAGACAATGCAGTTGAAGTTTCATGAAGTTAAATCAATCACTTTTTATTTACATGTATATGCATACATGTACCTATTTATTCGTATATATGTACTGCATGCATGGGTTTGTGTTCCTCTGTGTTTATATGAGCATGTGTGTACGTGTCAAAGCCAGAGATTGGCATTGGATGTTTTTCTTTATAGCTCTCCACTGTATTTGGCGACTGCGTGTCCCCGAGTCTTGAGCTCACTAATTCAGGTAGCCCAACTGCCCAGTAGGCTACAGAGCCTCCACTCACAGCACCTGACTCTCCAGTTATAGATAAGTGCTGTGCTGTTGTGCCCAGCTTTTAGGTGTATTACTGGGTATCTGAACTCAAGGCCTCATGCTTGTGCTTTTGTGGCCGGCACATAACTGACCGAGTAGTCTCCGCTTCACCAATCATCCTTCTTTCCTTCAAACTATTTCTCAGTTCCTTGCCATAGGATGCATAAGGACCCTGGAGGATGGCTGTGTCAGCCTTGAATTCACAACAATCCTCTCATGTGGCTTGTGTCCCATACATTAGAGTTTAAACAAAACAAAACAAAACAAAACAAAAACTCTTTAGAGAACAGGATTAGAAGGACGAGAAGTCAGGAAAGCAGGGACTGTAAATAGATGAGCTCAGACTCCTGCAGACTTCTGCAATCTGTACTCTCACTACTTTTGCTGAAATCTAGTTCCACAGATTGGAGCAGCAGTTCTGTGAAAGCATGCAGAAACTCTTTCCTCCTTATATTGAATGTAGACATTTTTTTCTCACGCAATATGTCCTGATTACAGTTTTCCCTACCTCCATCCCCTCCCATTTCTTCTCCACCTCCCCTCCCATCCAGACCCACCCACTTCTCTCTCTTATTAGAAAAATAGAAAGGCTTCTAGGGGATAAAAACAAATTAAAATAAGATAAAACAAAAACTAACACATTGGAAAAGGACAGAAAAAACAGAATGAAAAAACCCAAGAAAAGGAGCAAGAAACATGTAGATGAGGAGACCCTTCATGTGCATGCCAGTGCACATGCACAAACTAACAAGGCACAAACATTTGAGCATAGAACACAATAATGAAATGATACCAAGAGAACAAGAATCAGCCCTGATTTCTGTTGACAGACTGAAGGTGCGGTACACTACAGGTAAGGACAACTAAAGAATGCAAGGACTTTGCCTCATGTAGCTTTCAGAATAAAGTTAAATCCCTTGAAAAACATTTTGGCAATTCCACTTTAAACGTATTCATCTGCGTTGATGGCTGTTGATGAAGGAGTTACAGGGCACTGGATGACTCACTGATTCCCTGCTTCCTCCCCACAGCTCTCGGTTTTGCTTTGACCATCATAAAGAAGGCTGGCAAACTCCCTCAGAGCTGTCAGATTGGCTGAGATTTTGCTTTCTCTCCCCCATAGAATATAATTTGCTTGTCTTACCATGAGGTAAGCAGACTCAGCAGGGTGTTTCAAAAATGCTTTTTCCTGTCCTTTTATCTTTTGCGGGTCATGAAAATTCTGAAATAGTGGTTTCAATTTTATTTTTCTTCGGTTGCAAATTGGAAATTTTTCAAATATTAAATATCATTGAAAAGCAAATTATAGATGCAGTCATTTCTTTATATAATAATATGAAAATGTAGTCTCATCCCATTATTTAAACAGATATCTACCTTTGCTGAGTAACTGGGATAAGAAGAGATACATATTCATTGCCAACTCTTCAAATTAATTAAATATGCTAATTTATTTGTTTAAATCACATTTCAAACAAAGTAGTTTTCGTATTTTCTGCAAATATTTACCATTTTAAGTTTTAGGAAAATATAAAAAGGGAACAAGTAGATTGCTAATTCTAACATAGAAAAAGCATGTAGATGGTGCTTTTAGAATATTTATTTTAACCATATCTTGCAAATATTCCATATTGTGTGAATATAATGGAGTTTTAAGAAATATAATGTGAGATTCTAGTAATGGAGTCTTCAACCAGATAGAGAACAAATCCCTTTTAGCCTCTTCAGGGGTGTGTGTGTGTGTGTGTGTGTGTGTGTGTGTGTGTGTGTGTGTGTGTGTGCGCGCGCACACTCATGTGTGTAGAAAAAGTCAAGGTCCAATAGAAAGTTTTATCTTACTACTAACATCAAACCAAGATTTCTTATCCAACGTGAAATCCTGACTTACTCTATATAAGTACCGGAAATTTTAAATACAATTTGTAATTTCTGGGCATTTATCTAAGCATAAAATATTTTCTGTAGAAGTAGACAAAATTGTACAGAATAATTGAAGAGAAATGAACTTCTTTGGTTCTTTAATTTGACTTGAAGATATTCACGGGAACTGTTTCTTATTCTGTAATTATTTGAAATGTTTCACAATTGGATCATAAAAGAACTTTAAAAAAATGAAATAAACATTCTTGAGGTTTGGTTTTCAGTCATGTCACAATTTTCATGTTTGTAGTTACTTAATTCTACTCAGTTCTTTTTTTTAACAGTCCTGGTTTAGAGATGTGGGGTGGATTAGAGTCTGAAAAGTTCCATTATACCTGAGCAGACTTCATCTTGCAGGCATTTGGTTTTTAATAAAAACTTGAATATATGTTTTGACTTTGTCCTAATTTGTTCCCATTTTAACTTTCAAAATATTTTATTATGATGAAGATATTTCAAAATTTGTATAGATGCACATGTCTGCATGTGGGCTTGCGTACATGAGTGCATGTGGCCTGAGCAGCTAAAGGCACCAAATCTCCTGGAGCTGCAGCTACAGAAGTCTGTGAGCTGCACGATGTGGGTGCTAGGACCTGTGGAAGAGTAAGTGTTCTTAACCTTGAGGGTCTCTCCAGTCCCTGCATTTGAACTTTCACTGACCCTTGTGCTTAGTTACCTAAATCTTCAGTGTTCCATGCCATGTACATTTTAAAGTAGAACCCATTTTCAGCTTTAAAGTAACTAAATTAAGTAGAAAAAAATGCAATGAACTGTATGTAGTAACAGAACAAGCTGAATCTTCTCCATTTTATCAAAAATGAAAATGTTTCAATGTTTATAGTGGCATTCCAAACAATCTACAATACAACTAAGTTAACAACAGATATGCTGGCAAAACAAAACACAAAAAGGTCCCCTGAGTGAAAACAAAGGAGAAAAGCCAATAGGAACAGATCAATACATGTTGTTAAAACAAAAACAAGTAATATTGTCAGGAGAATACGTGAAAAACATCAAGGCACATTGGAATTGCCAGTGAATTCTTCCAAGTATGTAAGTAAATAGCCTTTCATACTCTTAATTCTAAAAGATTAGGAGTTATTACTAGAAGGGAACATTGCAGGCAAAAGTCTCTAATGAATAAGGACGTGTAAATCATTACAAATATCTTCAAAAAGAACAATATATTCAGAGTTGATTTAACATTAGAAAGTCAATGCAACTCAATGTATTAAAAGAAAATGGAAGCATATCGTATCAATAAGTGAAGGAAGGAAATAAAATATAACAAAAAATAATGTCTAAAACTCTCTCAGCGCACTAGAATGTTTTTGATGTGACAAAATATTTGTCAAAATATCCAAGAAAGCAGGATACTTGATAATAATTTCAATGTATGATACTGAAGGTTTTCTTTTGAATTTGGAAATGAAATTATCACTATTCATTCTATTGGAGGTTCTTGACAGTGAGATAGAGACAAAACTAGGAAACAAAATGAGGTCTAGTGACTATAAATGAAGAAATAAAACTGTGCATTTTGACTTGATATGTTGACATACAGAGCCAACAAGTTTTCAAAACTCTCTACCACATTTCCCTGTTGCTACTTTTATCTCCATCTTTATCATTATCTCCATCACAATATCATTGATGTGTGTCATGGTTTCTCCTAGTTGCCCTCATCTATATAAAGTTTCTCCTTAAGTTAGGAAAGGCATCTGTTGTGGTCTTCACTGTTCATGTTTACTGCTTATGAGATAAAAGGAGTAGGCACATTTTCTCCCACTCCATGGGACTTAAATGGACTTGCCTAAGTTATTTGTCCACATAGAGGGACAAGTGGTATCAATGGCATGACTTATATCTATAGAGAGAACACAGGTGTGGTTTGCTAGTTGAAAATTCAACCAAAGATATGTGAAATGAGAAAGGTGACTCTGAAATTAAGTGCTAGAGACTAAACATAGACTACTCAGATCCTTAATAGAGTGACAAGTGACAATCATACACATTTCTTCTAAATCAAAATGAATAGCCTATTTATCATTTTGGCTCAATTAGAGAAAGCTGGCACTAGACAACCTCTGTAAGAAGGCTGTCATTGTATGGATAGATCACATTTTATTTATTAATTTATCCATCATTAGATATTTAAGTTGTTATGGCTAAAGATTTAAAATCACAGAGTAATGCTTTAGAAATGAGAAAATGACTAAAGGCTTTTTGGCAATAGTTACAGAAAAATAGGTGCACAGAGGATAACCCCTCTAGAACATTTTAGAATGGAGCACTGTACACCGACTTGAATATGAGTAACAAGAATGACAGTTTAGGCTGATCAAATATGATTTAGAAATTAAATGTTAAAAATTAGAAGTTGGCTAGCAAGACCAGAACAAGGGCCCAGCTCAAGCATGACATTCAGTTCCCTATCTCAGGCTTCCTATTTGTGCAAGCTTGACCTCATGAGTTCTTTCAAGCACAGGCAGAAACGAAGGGCATCAAATTCCCACCTGGTCTGCCAATAAGACATCTACGCACAAGGTTCCTGTGACAGGAAGTAAACCACTTAGGGCTATTTTACAACTTTTCAGTCACTGAGCACTCTCCTCCTCTGTGCTCCCCTCTAATTCTTCCTACTATGACACAGCTGGAAAAATAGAGGAGAAATCTTATTATTTAATCATAAGGTAAATCAGGATATGGATTAGGTCAAATTTATAGACAGAAAGGGAGAAATCATTATTGTTGTTGACAATTACTAACAGCGTCTACAGTGAAATCTAAGGAAGCCAAGACTCCCATGCGATGCTTTGACTCACAGGAATCGGAACGATTTCATTTTCTCCTGCTTACCTACTGATCTCTTGTCTGAAAAAATACAAGTGAGAAATAATGATACAATGCTTTGCTAGAGAAGACGAGGGGCCCTAATGAGGTGAAACTGGAGATGGGTTTGGAACAAACAAATGCTTTGATGGCAGGTAAATAATAGAAAGGTCAGCCAGCAGGTCTTAACCCCTAAAGAAAGGAAATGTGAGTTTGAGGCTGACTTTTGCCACCTGGCATGTCAGCTTTGGCCTTTTATAGATTTTTACCAGGGAAATTACAGGATCTAGGCCCTTAGGGGAGCTTCAGAAATTAAAATGTAATGAACAGTTCACCATTTTGCCAAATACGACCTAGAGAGCTCACTGAACTCCCTTTTAAAAGATTATAGTCTACAAAATTCTAGTGTGGTCGGAAGCAGAAATGAGAAGCAGTTGACAAGTGCCCATCAAGTAGAGGCATTTGAACTCCACATTGATGCTGTTATTTGGGAATGGAAAGAAAGGGGAGAAATTAAGAAAAAATGCCAATTGAACCTTAAATAGGACTTGTTGGAAAGCTTTTATAGTAGACAAAGCAGCAAAACTCAACATGGCCCGCAGTTTTCAGTCTTAACAATATTAAAGAGGATTCTGGAAGGAAAGATGGCAGGAAGGTTGTGCTAACACAGTCAAGCAGAAATGCCCAAAAGAATGGAGGGAATAAGTTATCAGGTAAAGAAACAGGCCAGAATTAGAGTGTCAAATGGGATGTTGGGATCATCTATAGAGAAGTGTCACATGCACATTATCTGCCCACTCTCATACAGAGATTCCTTCTGTTTCAAATGCTATGTCATCTACACAGGCAGATCATTACACTAGATCTGGAATGGAGAGGAAAGGACAAGTGTTGATATTAATAGACCCTCAACATTCTTACTGAGGACTTCTTAAATTGTAACTCTTAAGTCATAGAATATTGAGAAAAATGGGCCATTTTTGCAAAGCCTTCAGAATAAAGATGTTTAAGCACACTGCAAATTTATCAATGGTCATCATCCTCCTCTAATGAAAGACACCTGGAAGTAAATAAAGAAAAAAAATCAGTTATTCTTTAATGGAAGGAATCTAGAAATGAATAACTTCAGATGGTGCCTGAACATGGATATTTATGTCATAATTTATCATTAAAACACTTCACTTTTAGAAAGTGTGTGTGTGTGTGTGTGTGTGTGTGTGTGTGTGTTTGTGCTAATCTAGAATGCAGCATCAATATCATATACCCAGGAGTATAATGTTAATACTTTAGCACAATTTGAGGAACTGGAATAGCAGTGCCTAATCCTTTGTCATCCAAAACCATGAAAGCAGTGTTGGTATTCTTTCTGTAGCAATTTTAATTTTTGCAAGACTCTTTGATAATCATTAGCAATCAATCTACCTTTTGTGATCTTGAGGCTGTAATATCAGACTTTTAAGGAAAACTACCCTGGTAGAGAAAAAAATAATAATTCATGTTTTCTATCTAGTAACAAACAACTTTTATAGATGAGCAGACAATAAAACAAAGATGGCATTTGTTTCAAGAATTCCATATTGACTTCAATTTTGTTTTAGCAATGGTCTTCTTATGAAAAGGGGGGAAATAAAAACTTTGCTAGAGAAAAATTTATGTTCATGAAATTCTACTTTTTATTAAAACTGTGAGGCTCATATTTGATTTCAGAATCACTATCTATTGAAAAACCTGTAGACTCCATTTGTGAAGACCCTGTGGAGGCCAGAATGCGAAGCTCTGCCTCCACTATATAGAGTACAACAAAGCTTGGCACAGAGTACCTAAGCTGAGTGTGCTTCAAACAAGATCAAGTCTACTTCCAGAAGAAAGGTGGTCTTCTCATTCCAGTACACACATGTCAATAAAACAAAGGAAAAGTACATGGTCACACTCAGTGATGTTAAGATTATATATTTCCCCAGCCTACCCTTAGAATCTGTTTATTCTTCAGTAATCAGGAGCATTAGGCAAATTATCCACATTTCAGAAATGCCTAACAAGCTACTGAATAATGGACTTTCTCCTATCCACTGCACTCTCTTAGAGTATATGCTGGGCAAAATCACCTCCCTCATATCCACACACACCTCAGCATTTATGCCAGCAAATCAGATTGACCAGAAGTAGACATCTTACTTGTATCTGACTAATCTGACTCTTTTCTCCCAGAGATTAAGATGCTAACAAAGATTCTGGCATGAATCAAATTGGAGGGTTAGAGAGACATGGATCTGAAGTTTTCATTGGGGAAGTTCTACAGAGAGTGATGTGAGTGACATGGTATAGACCCAAACCATCAATAAGAAGTAAAAGTATTGACTAAAGCAGGGCATCCCAAAAAATCTAGCATTCCTTCGTGCAACTGACTTCCAGAATATTAAATTAAAAAATCTATATTTATGTGGCTGGCTGCCTTGGTCTATCTACTTATCTACCTATCTGCCTATCTAAGCCTATGTATCTATATGTCATATCTATATCCATATATCTATATAGTTTATATAATTTTCATAATTTATATAACTAATATATAACAATATATCTATATATCTATATATCCTGATGTAGACATAGATGATAGAGATACATATGTAGATAGACATAGGTATAGACTAGATAGATATGTAAATGTATTTATATCTATAGATAGATATAATCTATATAATTTAAGCACACTGCAGTCAGTGGTAATCTAGCTTTCCCTTTTTTACTCTATATCATCTCTCTCTCTCTCTCTCTCTCTCTCTCTATCTACATTATATATAATATATACACATCATTTATATAATTTATATCAATATTCCAATCTATATCTATAATCTATATATCTAGTTTACATATCTATATGTACGTAATCTATCTATATGTCTATCTGCATATCTATCTGTATCTATCATCTACATTTGTGTCATCTGTCTATACAATCTACTATCTATCTATCTATCCATCATCTACCTACCTACCTATCATTATCTGTATCTATCTGACCAACATGTAATCTAGCATTCTCTTTTTTCCCATCAATCTGTTACTGCGAAATGTATAACAAAAAAAAATAATTATGCAGAAATGTAACTTTATGTCAACAATGCTCACTGACTGTTGGCTTCAATGCTCATTTTAAGTTACTATAGAAATAACTTCGTAGATCAGATTTTACTCATTTACAGGGTTTCTCTTAGGTAATTATGGCTGAAAGAAGGTCAAGTCATTAATTTTTTGTAGAATCAAAAAATGCTTAAAATATGAGTGGGTTATAATATTTCTGAGTTGATGGTTTCCAAAAATAGACATCTCAGAACTATGATAATCCCTAAGCTTTCCTGTTTCAATGACTTATCAGTGTTCATACAGTACATGAAAAGTTCTGCTCATGGAAGGATAACTAATTGTGGAATCTAATTCATCCACACAATGGCCAAAGTTTTAGCAATCATTTGTATGTTATCATGTATTCTTTAATCCTCAGCACCTCAGCACCGGAAGATTGGGTAAACTGGTATGTTGGGGGCTGGTATGGTGCTACTATGTATTCAAATGTTAAATTCTGTATCCCAAGATCTGGTTATTCCAACATGAGCAAATTCCCATGTACATCAGTTTTTGGTGTGCAAATCTTTCTCCCCAATTTAAAACTATTGGTTAAATAAGATGGCACATTTAAAAAATTACCACAAAGCTAAATCAATAAATTATTGTTTGAGTCTCATTTATTTGGAAGCTAGACAAAGACAGAAATAATCCTTTTTAATTTACACAGATATGGAAAATTCCAGATCCTCAAATATTGGATTGAATGTATTTTCAATATTTGTTTCTTAGTATGGGGAAACTGTGATAATTTTGGAATCATTTATCACAATGTTATGAGCCCAAGTCTCCACTTACAGCTTGGAAACTATTGCCAAGATTAATTTACTTTAATGTGAGTCCTTTTGCAGAAGATGATAAAGTTAAGTAAAATTGACAACTGCCATAAATCTATGCACACAAATGCTCCATACCATTTATGCCTTTTTATATCTTTGTCTTATATTTAAAATAAATGAACAAAGTAGGAGTGTGGATCAATGTTATAGACTTGCTTACCACATGTGAGAACAGAGATTCCATCTGCAGAACTACAGAGCAACACACACACACACACACACACACACACACACACACATTCTTAAAATTATGAAATTATAATCTTCACTAATCTTCTCAGGAGGAATTACTAATCTCCAAATCATGTCTCAGTATGTACTCTTTGTTTTCCTTCATTAAGGCAAATAGTTTCTTCACATCAAGAATTGGGAGAAATGTCTCTAACTTTACTTGATTCATGGTTAATCAATTCATTGTAGTTCTTCAAACTGAACTATAATGAATGTTTCTAAGACATCTGCATGAGAATTTGCAGGCAATTTTGTCATACAGCCTGGTATAGTTTATGGAAAGAACACCATGATGATAGCAGTTTGCCTTCACACTGAAGACCTCTTGCCCAGCTTTTAGGAGTAGTACCTGCCCGCATCCTTCTACTGTCTTCTCTTTTAAAGAGCTGTTGCAGTGGCAGAGTGTCCTAGCCTATGGTCATACTAGCTTTCCTAATTACTCCTCAGTGAGCGTTGCTGCATTGCAAAACTTCTTAATGCATCATCTCCATTTCAGACCTCACTGTGCCACCAATATGACTGTTCAATGGCCTAACTTTCTCTCTCTGCTGGCTCTGCTCTTTTCTTAACCACCGTAAATTAAGACAAAGAGTTCTCTCTCTGTTACTCTACACCCCAGAGATGATGTCCTCAGAGACCTAACAAGGAACATATACAAACTAAAATATCACTTGGCATCAGTTGAGCATATTGGGAATGGCTTAAAATAAATAAGATTGAACTCACAGTCTGAGTTCACCATAATTTAGCTGCCATCTCACAGTGAGCTGCTCTGCATGCTATTAGGATGCAACATCTACTTTGGCAATGCCATGCTATTCCTAAAGAGGGTCTGCATCTGTGTCATTTCTTTGCTAATAAAATCGTCTTGGGGTATTGACAATTGTTGATACACACACATATACACACTCACATATATAATTACATTACCATATATTATATAAATATAATTATATTATTATATATTATTATGATTATATATAATTATATATCATATAAAGACAGAAGAAATGTAATTATGGCTTTCATTTTGGTAAATTACTTACTGGAGTATAAAATGTATATAAAATGTGTTTTTAATGGATTTTTATGGGTTTAATATTCTAGAAGACTTAATTCTAGAAGTATCAGTGTACTATCAGCATCATTAAACCCCCTCTACCTCCTCTCACCTACGGTAAAGGTAACCCAGGCTTCCTAGAGTTCTAACATCGGGGTCTGACTTGGAATCCATAAAAGTTATGTTAACAACATTATACATTCTAAATGCACATTCTTACACCATTTCCTTTATTGAAATTATGTTTGCAAGATTCTTTTATGCTGCCGCATGTTCTGCAAGTTTTTACCTGCAAGTTTGCATCTATTTACCAACATTCTTTTATCCATTTTCTTTTTTCGGCTGAGGAGCTGCTGCACGGTTTGAAAGTAAGAAACTATGATTTCTCTTCCAGTTTGTATATACCTTTATGTGATATATGCCTAGGAGACAAAGTAGAGACTCACAAGAGTAGGCATATCCACATTTGAATTTAATAGATATTGTCGAACATATATCCAAGAGGGTTCTGCCAATAAACATCTCAGCAGCCACCTTTGAACATTCCAGTCCTCTCCACATCTTTATCAATATTTGCCATTTTATACACATGTGTATTTTATAGATGTTCTTTCCTATTGTAATGTCATTTGCATTTCCTATGTCTGGTGATCGTAAGTAATATTTCAATAACATATTAAACATTTAGATAGTCTCTTTTCTGAAGAAACTTTACCATATTTCTTTTGTTTTCTTTGAGCAGGCATCTATTGATTTGACTGACATTTGCTTGTCCATTTACAGTTCTTTTATATTATTTTCACAGAACCCTGTGTCTGAAGCATATATTACAAAGATATCTACTTAGCAGCGTTTCACCCCTTCCTGGTGAAATCATCATTATAAAAACATCTTGCACATTCCAAAAGATTGTAAATTTTGCTGGACCTCACAGACAAAGTTAATACATCCTGGGGTCACTTATGCCATAAGACTGATATTCTACTGTGTACTCAGCTGCTTTTAACCTGCTTTTAAGAGAATATAAGAGATCTTACTTGCTTTAAATTTCCCATGTAATCAACATTTACAACCTAAATTGATGTAGAACTGTTATCATAAGTTATGTGATCTCTGTGCTCCTTAGCCAGATAGAACTGCATATGTGTTTGCATATGTGTTATGTTAACAATTGCTGGAAACAGAATATAAGCTGGAGCCGGGCAGTGGTGGTGCATATGCCTTTAATCCCATAACTTGGGAGGCAGAGGCAGGTGGATTTCTGAGTTCGAGGTCAGCCTGGTCTACAGAGTGAGTTCCAGGACAGCCAGGGCTACACAGAGAAACCCTGTCTTGAAAAACCAAAAAAAGAAAAGAAAAGAAGAGAAGAGAAGAATAGAGAAAAGAAAAGAAAGAATATAAGCTGGAAGTTGTTTCATAAAATGAGTATCCAGCACAAATGATGGAAGCAGGATTCTGCTGTTGCTTGATAGTGTTTCATCGTTGTCAGGTCAGATGGGGTCAGTTGGAGTCAACGACTTAATTCCTTGTAAACCTCTGTTAAAGATTTCTGTGAAATAACCCTCACTCCTTCCTTACATAATGCTTTCTGTGCTGTTCAGTAAAAGAGAGTAAAGATTTTTATTAGAGAAACACAGACAGAGACAGAGGCAGACCAATTCACAAGACAAAATTTCGGCAAGCAGAGAAAAAAACAGAGAAATGATTGGAGATGCAGGGAGAGAGAGGTAGAAAGTTCAAATTTGATTACACATTTGATTAAATTACACTAAAGGGAAGTGCTTTATAATCTCTTTTCCTCAATGAGACACCAACCTATTATTGGTGACTCTGAATTTACTATTAGCATGTTCAAAATGAAACACTCTTTTAATTATGTTTAATTAATAGGAGTTATTTTAACATGGTAAAAATTTATGGTTAATAATTGTTGCAGTTTGTTTAAGAAATTGTTTGCAACACAAAGACTCCTTTTTGTGGCTTTCAAGTTATACTCCATCTTCAATTATGTCTGTCTAAGAAAAAAAGTTCTAAGTCTTTATATTTTTATTTGAACATCAACTGACCTAATGACATCAAATAAAAAATTATTTTTATCACAAGGTTACTATTGCAAAGTAGCTCAAGCTATATCTACTGATATTGACATTCCATAAATAATATTAAGAATAGAAGTTTCAGGCTTAGAGTTTTTCAAAGCCTACTTTAATAAGGGTTCTCAAATGCTTCAACTCTACTTCTACCCCACTGTCCAAAGGCAGGGGCAGAAAGTTGGCAAATAGGACAAGGAGATGTGGACCTGTTTAGAAGTAGTTCTTTGAGGGTGATTCCAATCTCTGTTGTCAGGATACCAAACAGGAATCAGCAGTGGTAGCAGAATAAAGTGGACACATCCAGGGCTCTGCGGAATCTGCATGAGTCAGCAGGAGTGACCAAAACCAGCAGGGCCAGGAGAGTTCTCTGCAAGGGAAGGTTCTGATACTAGGGTGTAGTACCCTAATTAGTTCTTGATTTGTCAATAAAGAAGGCTGGGAATCAATTGCTGGCTGAAAGGTACAGGTGGGTACAGGGACAGGTCTGGGTGCTAAGGGGAAAAGGAGAGGCAGGGGAGGAAAGAAGGAGTATTTTTCTGCCATGCTTTGGAAGAAGGAGAATAATTATGCAAGGGCCTGGTGAGAGATAGGGCCTGCGGTCAGGTCTCCAAGGATGTGGAGGAAAGACAGAGATAATAAATTTATAAGGGCATGCATTTCCATGTAGGAGATATTTTTGCCCAGCTGTTGTGCTAGGGGGAAAGTTAAGGTTACAAAGCTGACTGTGTAATTTTTTTTATCCATGGATTCAAAAGGATGCCAGGTTGTAATCGATCCTGAGCTAAGCTGTGTGGAACAAAAGGGAGCCAGGAGGGGCCAGAACAAGGTCCTGGGCAAAACTGATTTTAAAACTATGCACCACAGTTCTCTGCCATGCCTCTCTCCACAAAGTGAAGATTAGCGAAGACACTAGACCAATGGATCATTGCAAGGCTAGTAATGCAAGCACCCCATTACTGTCTATTGAGTCCTATTCATCCTCTTTCCAAACATCACATGTCCTCTCATGAGTCTTGCCTCAGCAAAACACTGCATGAGTCTACATCACATGACACAATCAGAAACTTCCTCTTGATGATGTCAGTAGGAATCTGTTCCATGAAAATGTTACTGAAATCGCAATGTTTTAAAGGAATATCAGATGATCATTTTGGAATGCAGATGTCAACTATGGATGACTCTCGGAACAGTTATTAAATAATTTTAATACTGTTGACAATTCCAAAGCAACTAAAGCCAAGAATGAAGTGAGTTGAATATTGATACACAAGAAATAGACCATTTCAGCTGCCTGTGTGATTGACAAGGTAATAAAACTGGATCTTTTGGGTTCTAGTTACAGAGAATTTCTCTTCCATACACTAAGACAAACTGAGATGACTTTACGTGGGTACATAGGCAACACAGCCATGCTCTATTCTAGAAACCAAGAGTTAGGAGATCACTGTTTTGTGTCAAACTGGCATGATAGATATCCACTACACAAAAACCAGTAGCAGAAAATGGTGGAAGAGTAAGATAGCACAGGGAGAGGGGAGGGAATCACATCTGAAATGCACATGCACCTTTTGTTGTCATTATTTCCTGAAGTAAACATTTACATATCAATTTTATAAATAAAACTAGTGGGCATATTTCAACAGCCTCTGAAGGAACTCTTTGAAAATTATTTTTGTCTCTTAAGTAGAGAAAACTAATCTGCACCATTGTCTAAAAATCCACAAGGTATGCTGATGGTTATTCTTGTCTGTCACTGTATTATATTCATGGATAGGAAAAGAAACAAGCTGTATATGTTAAGTTTTTCCTGCTATTTTGAATCTATCAATATGATCATTCAACAAATGTTTTTAACAACAAATGGTATTAAAATGGCTATAAATTTGAGCAAATTGATCGTGAGTGGTAGGAAACATGGCCCTCTAAAGCAAATACCATGAGAATAAAACCTACCTCTATTATTCTAAAATGATGTTTTAGAAATATTAACAAATTTTAAATTTTAAAATTAATTTAAATTATTAATTAAATACAATTATTAAGGTATCAGAATGCCCAGTTTGAAATTTACCTTCACCATTTGGCTCTATTGATAGCTGGCATTAGAAAGGAACCTGGACTTAGTAATGCGCCTGAAGCTATGGAAGAAAGAAACATCTTGGCATAGTAGATAGCAGCAGTGCTATCCTCTGACATCCCAACCCATTCTTTGGGCCTGCTAAGATCATGCCTATCTTGAAGACTGTGTTTTACTAGCTGGACTTATTAAATCACAAGAATTTCATTCATATATGTATCATGAACCATAGAAGCCACTTTTTTCTACATACAAACCTGCTTGGTTGGTGGTTTGGGAGGAGGAATTGTGCTTCATACAATTCTGTCCTTTCTTTCCTTTCCCTTGAGATATCAAATCTACAAACTATCAAACTTCCTCTCCTCTTAATGTTACTGTTATTTGAAATAGTCCACTTTACTCAGTCTCAATGTGTATATATTTATAACAACTCACTTTATCCCTATCTACCCATCTCAACCTCTCTGTGTAGATATCTATACCAACCCTCTTATCCCTATCTACCTATCTCTATCACATCAATCTAATCCATATGTTTCTATTTCTTTCCTTTTCTTCTACCAATTATGGACTTAAATAACCAAAAAAGAATTTTTTTTCCTAAGACAAGTGCAAGTTCACGGGTATGCAACCAATGTAGTTACCCCGTGCTCTTACTCAAACCCCCACACTTGTTTGGTGTGCCTCATTGTTCTGAAATTCTTAATAATTCTTGCCTTTGACCTTGTATCATGCGAATGAAGTCTAATGGAATAATATAACATGCTCATGTGCAAAGGGTTTGTCTTGTAATAAGTGTTTTCATTGTTCTTCATTAATATGCTCTGGATTCTGGAAGCCCTCTGACTGGTCAAATTTGGCAAGATACTAAGAGCTACAAGGTAAAGATGGCACGTTTATGCTCCATTCTGGACACTTATAATCTCCATAGTTACATATTCTACTTGAATCAGAACTTGTGATAACAGTAAATCATCAAGAATCCCTATTTTATCCCTGTACTCATCTCACATTCTGTGTTAGTAGAGATTGAAAATTAACACATAGCAATATAAGCAAAGATGGTGGAACTCAGACTGTCTTTTTCTTTCACCCATCAAACCACAGTAAGCTGATGGCAGTGTTAGTGCATTATGTGTCTATTACGATGTACAATGTGGGTATTGAGGTGATTCAGCAGCTAAGGGTACTTGCTGTAAATGACTTCAGTTGATCCTCTCAGGACCTACATTGTAGAAGAAAAGCACCAATTCCCAAAGATTGCCCTCTGACATCCATTACACATGGGAAGGTAAGCATATTCTACCACACACACCACAAATGCAATAAAATTTGAAGTGTAATATGCTCATTTGATGAACAGATCTTATTGTTCTGACAAGAATAAAATATGTACTCATCTGTGAGCCATAAAACACAAATTATACAGTTTTAGTGATTTCACTTATTAAATTTTTGTTTGTACTTGAAATCGATATTGAACAATATAAAGATTAAATTTATGCTAATAACTAAACTTCCCTCATTAGAAGGATATCAAACTTAAATAGCATGATGTTGTGGTTTCATGGAAAGAATAAAAATGTAAGGCTTTAGTATTTTTAATCACAAACATTATTTTAAATTTGGGTGACAGCATTTTTATCTGCATTTTCTTTAAGGAAAACAAACAATTTTAACTGTCTCATCAGTTACATAGATTTTGATTGTTGAGGATGAGAACTAGATGGCTTTCTGATTTCTGGGCTGGATTTAAAACCTAAACACACTTCATTGCCAGGAAATTTGTTTTAGTGACCAAATAAAGAACTTACAAATTCTTATATTTTTGTCCCATACTCTATTAGTAGATCAAAAACTATTTGATTTTAGTGTACATTTCTATGTTCAAATGTAATGCTTGAGGTATTGAATTTGCTACCTGCTTGGAAAAAATTAATGTTTATTTAACAAGTTTTAAGAGCTTTGTCTTTTGTCAATACCTTGGTTTCAACTTGGAAAAGAAGTAGAAAAGGACATTTTAAGTGGACCGAAGTCAATCAAATAGGGAAAATACATAATTCTATTTTTGTTAAAAAAAATTTGGGGATTTTTCTGCTTGTGTTCTTGGTTTTGAAAGTATTACCAGAACACTTAATTTTATCTTGTCATCTTTAGTCAACCATCTCCCAATGACAGTTAAGAAATACATGCTTTCTTCCAGATTATCTCTGAGAATAGCAACAAATTACTGATGCTATTTATCTCTAAGTTAATAAAGCAAGTTAGAGATTTTTAGAATTTTAAAATTACAAAAACATAGAAAAATAATTCTACTCTCTGCCAGTTGTGATAAGGATCTGTAGCTACTATTCTGCAAATTAAACATACTTTGAGCCTCCTTTTTTGAATGCAAAAAGAGTTTGGAGTGGCAAGAAGGACCATCACAGAAAAAGGAAGCCTATCATTTTTCTCATTGAATTATATCTACCCCTGACCTCTGTCCACATTTAATCGCATTGCTTTTGGAGAGCGATGGCCTACTTTGGCTTTATGAAGATTGTTTTAAAGCTATTAAAGTTTATTTTCCCAGTCAATATATCACACTGAAAATCATTTCAAGTGTATTTTACAAACACAGCCCTAAGGCAGAGACTTAAGCTATAATCATAGTCAATGTTTAAGTTGAGAATTGATTCATATGGTCAGAGTTTATAATGGGAAACACTACTTTTCAAAGATTACAGTTTCAGAAAGCTTTATTATAAACGCCATATCACTGTCATACAGTAGCAACACAACTGCAAAACATCTTAACAAAGACAGTAAACAACTATCAGCTTCAAAAAACATTATTTTTGTGTAACCTCATAGTGATTCTTTGTGATCTAAGTCGAACAATTACACGTCCCTACATACCAACAAACTTTTAAGGCCATAAATAGACTCCATGCTCCATGGAAACAAGTATTAGGTATTTGCATGTTCGTTTTAAAAGGTCTAAGTAGGAGGGAGTGTTTAAAAGCTAAACACCACAGTTCTTTCCAGACTTAGAACAAATGCATTAAGGAGGTATGAAAGACTTCCCACTCCACTACCAGATGTTCTACTGCAAGGATACAGATTTTTTTTTTTTCTATTTCACTGGGCAGGATCAGGAAGGAAGAGGACTGGTCTTCCTTTCCTGCTAAGAGGCTCAGACAGTAAGATGAGACTCTACAACAAAGTTTACACTGACTTTCGCTCCTCTGACTTTGGGTGAGCGGGAGTGCAAGGGAAAATCAGGAAAGATGAGTCAACCATCATCCCGACTAGGGAGGAGTAACTCTCCCAGGTTAAAGTTGTCATTAACATCAAAAAGTGCCATATTGGAAGCTCGTGAAGAGGTAAAGAGCCAGACTCACAGGACTAACGCCACAGCAGCTAACGCTGCCCTTCCGGAAGCCCCGCCCGCTCCAGACTTAGTTCCTATCACGCCCCTCTTACCCAGTGCCCCAGAAGACGGAAAACTACATTTCCCAGAATGCAACTAAATCTCATTTCAGGGCGCCTGAATGTATCTGGGTGACGACATAAACGGGCGCGGTGTTTAGACTTTAATGATGTCGTGGCGCTCTGAGGCAAAAAGTTGGTGCTCTGAGGAGCCCTGGGACTGAAGCCGAGGTCGGGTGACCCTGGCCCTTTCCTACTCACTCCTCCTTGCCCGCCTTTCCCTCTCCTGGCAGGATGAGGCGTGCAGGCCTGGGTAAGAACAGTGCTGAGGTTCGAAGTTTGGGGACCCTAGGACCTGCTGAACCGGGAGTAGGGTTGTGGGAGGAAACTGCCGGCCTTCTGTCATTGACTTTGGTGTTCGAAAGCAAGTTGTTTGGGTTCCTTGGAGAAGGTTCTCGTGATTTGTCCTGGTTACGAACGGTTTTCTTTGAGTTTAGACAAAAGTTTAAACCCATATGGTAGGTTGCAAAGAATGGTGAATTGGTTAGTATAGGTTTTTATTTCTTTATGTGCTAGTTTGGGGAGTAGCCCTGTTTCCCAAGCTTCGCTGTTTCCTTTGCTTTACTCATTCTGGATCTTATTATTATTATTATTTTTTTTTAGAAGTGACATTTGGGGAGTGGGTAGTAAGCTTTAAGCCCGCTAATAACGATGTGTTAGTATGAGAACAGTGAGTTACAAAGGTAAATTTACGTGTCCTTATTGTTAAAGTGCCTGTTATAAAAGGTCTGGGTCAAAGGCGAGTTACTTGGAACATTTCTGACCTAGACCTTGTCCCACTGCTAGGGCAATAGAAGTTGGTTTTGATGACTTAACACTTGTTCTTGCCTATTTGGATAAGTGGAAGGAATAACCTAGTAATAACAGAAAGTAATTCGAATACTGTTTTCTGGATCTGAAGTTCTTTCTTTATTAACCATGTTTTAAAAAAGGGAGGGCAGAGTGCTTGAAAAAAAAAGTATGAACTATTAAAAAGGATGTTGCTGTTGTGGGATAAGTTGGAACAGTAAAAACATAGTTTTTCAAAGTTTGAGGTATTTAAAGCCAGTGAATGGACAAACACTTAAAATTAGGTATGAAAAATAGAGAGCCTTTTTGGCAACTCATAATTCATGGCTTGTTATGATTTTTGATTATATAAGAAGGAACACAATACTCATGACAGTGTGAAGACATGGTAGTATTTTTAATAAGGTTGGTTTTAGGAATAGAATGTGTGGAATTTAAATCATTGAAAAATAAGGGCCTTGAAAGGTGTCAGTAATAGAGATTTATAAGGTTATCAATAAATAGTTGCATGTGAAGGAAGTTGTAAATTTAGTTTTATGAATGCTTGCAATCATTGAAAGAAAGTAGTTCATCTCAAATAATCTAAAGAAACCTAAAGAACTACTTTCAAACAAGATTAGTCATACATGCCTACATTTTTTCCACCACTAATGACATCAGACATTTATTGTGACACACGATGTGCTTCCCAACACTTCCAGTGTTACCGACAGATTATGAACCGAGGTGATAACTTTTCATCCCAGTATGAGTTCAACTGATAGTGAATGCAGTGGGGATTTAATGATACATGCGTTATTGTGGACTTCCTAGAGCCAGGGGAACTTCAAGGATGCCTGTGACAGTGAGGATTGGGAGACGTAAGTCCCAGATGAGAGCGTGACCAGACAAGATTCAGAATAGTTATAAATGATGTATACAAGAGATTGTGGTGATGAAGTCACTCTGAGTGAAGCTAGGACCCGGAGGCATTCCAGCGATCTTTGTCTATTCAAGGACTTTCCATTTCATCAGTAGGCCACTGGCCTATTGAAATTTTGTTTGTGCTGTACTATTTTTAATATATGCAGGTCAGGGACTTGACAGTAGGTTTCTATCTCTGACTGTATGTTAGAATTACTCAGATGTTAAATTAGATTTTCAATTAATTTAGAATCAGCAGACTAGAGTCCCCTCCTAATTCTTTTTGAAGTGCAGTGAAGAAGAGGGGTAATTATTTGGTTAAGTATCCTTCTCACTTAAATTGGTGTTGAATTATGAAGACTTTTAAAAGTACTATTGAGTATTGACCTGAATTTGAAATTTGAAATAATAGTGAGTCCGATAGGTATTCATATGTAAAACCTGCCACATTTCACATAAGCTGTTAAATGAATTGATAGAACCTGCTTCAAGAAGGAAGTAGCATGTTTCAGAAATGACGTCGACTGAAGATGACCCTCAAGACTTGCCTTTCTACAGTTCGTCGTAGTAGTAATTAATTCTTACTGAAAAAACTGGGTCTCAGTTGGGATAGCAACTGTATTATTTTATTTTAGCTTAGTTGGTTTTGTTTTGTTTTTCTGTTTGGGGTTGGAAGATGATGTGAAGAAAGATCAAATTTGCAACTGCATTAAAAATTTCTGGACCAAAAAAAGGAATGTTTTGCTTTAAAAGAACAAAGTGGAAGAACTCTGAAATTAAGTACAAGATAGGCCAGAGAGTAAAAACAAAAGAAATAAAACAAAACAGCCATTAATTTTGGACAAATTAGTTGATGAAGTTGTCCAATGATTAACTTCATCCAATCCAGAATTACTTACTGGACCATATGTCATACCCCAATCCTTAGTCACATAAAACAAGGTGAAGATCTTAGATCTTGTTAGAGTTAGCACAGAATGTTTTAAGTGTTGATTTTAATTGGTGAGTGGGGGAAAATGATTATGCCCTGCCCTCCAGCTTTTAATCTGTTTGAAAATGTGTATGGAGAACTTGAGGGAGAGCATGCCAGCCAGCGAGTGTGCAGCTGACCCCCTGTTTGTTGTGGCTTTTGTGGTACAGGGAGAAGTATAGGTGTCTGATGCATAGAAAGTGCTCATTAGGTGCAGGAGGATAGAGAAACAGGAGACATTCTGCTATTGACAAAGTTGGTTAACAGTAAAGGAAAAATGTCCTTTTTAGTTCATTTATAAGTATTTACTTAAGTACTGTTGGGGGGGCGTGTGTACCTATGTGTTTATGGAGATCTAGAATAATAAATGAATAAATTTAGTTTGTGCTCTTATAGTTCAATGTAGAGGTCAGTGTTGATGTTATACAGTCAGAGCTATAAGGATTCAAGAGTTTTGCTACTTCAATAAAGTTAAATTGTGCTGTACGTTGAAAGAGTTTCTTATTCACACATAACCATTCTTCAGCTACTAGACTTATTGTTACCCTCTCTCTTGGCTGTCACTATGATTGTTCTTACTATCATTGCTACTGCATTTGCTGTTTGAGCCTATGGTAGCCTATAGCTTTAAGGGTATCCCTTTCTTCTATCCTCCTAGGTCATTAGAGAATCTGCTTCCAACTGTGGACAATCTAGTCCCTTTAATACATACTACACTCTTTTGTTGATCAGGCTACATTAAAGTTTGTGGGCTTTGTTAAAACTTTCAGTTCTACAGCCAGCCAACAGTGTGGCTTCTCAACGGCTGAATGAGACCAAGGAGCCATTCTGTTGAGAATCTCATATCTGGGAGGGCAGAAGACATCAATTTAGTATCCTGCCGTGGCCATGTTTAATTTATTCTCTTAGTAATTCTGAATGATTTGGGTCACGGTTCTTTCATGTTTCTCTTTATTGTTTATTCTAAGGGATCTCTCTTCTTTACTATGTAGCTTGTTTTCTTCCTTTACAAAGAAAATGATGATATCAGTTTATTAAAACTTGAAGTGCCCTCAGTGCCCAAACATTTATGTATGGATTTGTTGCCTAATATTCATTGTAACAGTTGTTTCTCTGTGATTGCTAAGTACTATAGTAGACAATAATGGATTCTTCTATCTTCCACATCATCTCCGAGAATGCAAGTTCTGTAAAAATAGTAGGAAAATAGATTAGACATATGGTAGCTTTTCAAATATTGGTTGAAGATGAGGGAACTTCTTTAGACTCTCAGCTAATGGCCTCTACACACCACTGTGTCTATTCACCAGGGTTTCACCTATGGCCCTCTCTCCCCTTAGTTCTTTGGTTTTCACCATTTGCTTATTATAGGAGAAAGGTACTAGGAAAATTCCACCGTCTTTCTGCCATGAGAACCCTCCCTCCACATTATCTTTTCCCTTTCCTCTTATAACCAGGTTTCTCTGATGGGTAGATGGTGCTGTTTATGTCCTTTATTAAAACATAAATTTCTAGCATGCAACAAATGTCTTCCAAATATTCTTGTATATCTATGCCTGTTCTAGTGTTTTTTAAGTAATCGATAAACGATCAATAAATATTTATTGAAGAAAATGCATACTCTACTTAAAAGAGGATGTGAGAAGAATTGTTGTAATATCTGGTTCTGATTTTTAATAGTTGATTTGCAGTGTTGCTATAATAGATATATGTGTTCTGCAACACCCTCCACGGGTCTTTTTCAACTTTTTTTATAACTACTAAGGTTTAAAAGTGGCTTTGATTTTTGTAGTCCTACATGTGTACTTCTGATCCTTGTAGGTGATGGAGCACTTCCTGGCAGCTATGGGAACTATGGCTATGCCAATAGTGGCTATAATGCTTGTGAAGAAGAGAATGACAGGCTCACTGAAAGTCTGAGAAGCAAAGTAACAGCTATAAAATCTGTAAGTAAAGAGCCAGTGCCATTCACATTGTAACTCGTAGTTTTGAACTTTTTGTCATCACAGGAGATGATTCATTTCAAAATGGTGCACTGAGGTCAAAGTACACCAGAAGTTCAGACCATTTGTTAAATAAATTAGAAGATGTGGCAAGTTAAAAGATACGATATTCTTGCTTAATTTTTTTTCTCAAACCATACCTAGCATAATCTAAAATGTACTATACATTATATGCCGTAGTTCCAACTGTTCCAGGCATGCTTTCTGATTATTTTAGGTTATAGAAAATAATAACTTGTAATTTTTCCCCATTTGTTATTGTAGTAAAGAAAAAATTAAAATAATTATCCTGGACTTATAATCAAAGAAATGCCATATTTTGTTGGAAAATATTAAGTGTGTATGTGTGTATTTGATTTGGTTCTGTGGTACTAGCATGTTGTAAAATGTAAGGATTATACAGGTAAATACAATTATATGAATAAAAGAGAAAATGTGCTAGAATAAGAGAACCAGAGAATGTTAACAAGTAGGTTGGATATTATAAAGAAGAGAAGAGAGAAAATGTGACTGTTGGAAAGACAAGAAACTTTAAATTTATTCTCTAATAATTTTACTGGTCAGAGCATTGGGGAATCCAGTGAAATAGCCCTTCCAGCTTTTTCTGCTAGTGGCTTAAAATGTAATACTTAAGTCTTTCTCACTTCCATCTTTGAGCCTCATTTGTATTTGGGCCTTCCCATGTTTCTCTAACATGACCCAGACATTTATGTATAGACCCCTGGGAGAATCCCTGAACCTGTCTCAGTTCCCCCTGATCTTCATAATGTTGTCACAGCTATTGGCAGAATTTCGCTAAAGCACATCCTGCCCTCTCAGAAGTCTTTGGATTCTTCTGTTATTGCTCTGTAGATTTATTGCTCTCTATATATGTTCTTCAGACAGTGGCCTGCCCTTCAGAGCTTCTCCCTGATACATCCAGAATGCATATGGATTTACTACAGCCAGACAAATGAGAGTTCTCTTTTGTGCTCTGCATACCACTGTGCCCCTATTCCATGTTTTTTAAAAGAATCAAACTGCCTTTGGCACTGTTGCCATCCTCCTCCTTCCAGGAAGATGCCAGTGCTCTATCCGACCCTCTCTGTGCTTTATCTCAGTACTACAACTGCTGTTAACTCATTCCCTATAAAACAAAGATCATTTGTGACATTCATTGTAGTTCCTTCTCAGCAATACTGAGTAAACTTCTGTTAAAGGAATTATACAAGATGATTTTAAAAGTGTGTCATTGATTTTTCCCTTGGCAATCAACATACTACACAATTGTGAAGCATTCAATAGAAACTCACATTGTAACGTGTAATTGGTATTTAATATCAGTCTTTGGGATGTTATATTCAAGTTGTACTCAAAATAGTGTTTTGATATATGGTATTATTTCCAAAGTCATCTTAACTAAAATGATTTAATCTATGGACCTAATAAGGTAGACTGTTAAAAAGTTAAAGATTGGGAAGGACATAGAATTGAATGTCTTAAACCACAAGCAAGGGAGAAAATCCCTCTGTGGTTGATTAGTGCAATTCTATGGTAGAAGAAAGCTGTGATATGCTAGAGATTTCATTCGTTGGCATGAATGCCATGCTCAGAGTATTTGGTTAGATTGGGATGCCTGCTTTATCATCTGAGCTGATGAATTTGGAGGAAAACCTCATCTGATCTCTATAATATTATTAGTATGATTTCATAAAAGTATTATGTATGCTTTTCACACAGATTAAATTTAGAAGAACCTTTATGGTTGCACACAAAAACTTTCAGTAATTGTATTTAGTCAAGGGCATTAGAAGGTAAGTCTTCGGTGACTTTGTTGTGTAAGTTATGAAGTATAATTTTGCATAGCAGCTGTAATTATTTATATTGTTGTTTGACATGCGCAGACTATATAATTTTAGGTTATACATAATGCTATTAAGAGATTTTGCAATTTATTATATTAAAGCAAAAGTCTTTAAAATAATAAACCTAGACTTAAATTCAAAGAAATACCTTAGTTTTAGGGGACTATTAAATATATATGTCTGCATTTGAACTGGTCATGTGAGTACTTGTATTTGCTAAAATATAAGAAAGAAATATACAGATGAATATTTTCTATGGCAATAAATAAATAGAACAAGAGAGAGAGAGAGAGAGAGAGAGAGAGAACAAATGCTGTAATAAGCGAAACAGGAAGGGAATGTTAACACGGGCTGAATAATATGCGGAAGACAAGAGAACAAAATGTTCATTGTTGGAAGGTGGGGAATTTTCCAACAATTTCACTGGACATAGTACCAGGAGAGAATATATATTTCTAGAATACAGTTTCGTCTGAGAAATTAAAGTGCTTTGCTGCTTTTACTTTATCACCATTGAATACCTTCACATAAGCAATAATGTATATGCTTTCTTCTTCATAGCTTTCCATTGAAATAGGCCATGAAGTTAAAAGTCAAAACAAACTATTAGCTGAAATGGTAAGTCATTATGATTTTTAACTAAGAAATTTTCCCTGATGTTTTCAAAATTAGTCTGTTCAACAGGGATAATGAATTTCCTTTTTAAAAAACATTCTTGTTAACAACTTTGTAGGATATATATTTTACATTCTGTAATATTGCGTTTTTCAAGCATTCCCTACAATGTTTGAGTATATTCAACTCCCCTGGCTCCTTCTCTTACCACTCTCCTCATCCCTTCACTCTTTATTTCCATCCAGTTTAAAGCCAAACTCTGGCATTGTACATCCGGATGGATTCCACTCCATTTTAATCTAATGAGTTTACAATTTCTATCAGATGTATTTTTCATTGTTCTTGTCTAAGATATAAATAAGTGAAGGTTGAAGCCAATGCATTTTATTTAACTCTGGGCTTAAAGCACTGTTAAAGTCTGAAGGCTAATGGATATTTTGAGTGGTCTTAGAAGTCTTAATGGGTAGACCACTAGTAATTTATTAACCAAGCAATCAAAAAACACTTTATATCCAACCAACTAAATGCTTTTCACTTAACAAACTCCTACTTCAGCTTTATTTCCTAAGGATTACTACTGAACAAATCCCTTGAACAATCTACTGAACAAATTGGAGTAGCCAGCGTCCCTTTATTTCTAGTCTAAAACAAGCTCAAGAGCATGTGCCTTTTCTTCTCAGAGCAGGCTTCCAGTCATTAATGCTAACTTTGGATACCCAGCTTCTCTACCTTCCTTTGTTTCTTTACATGCATTCAGAAATGACTATCTGAAAGCAAATATGACATTGAAAGCAGTGTTCTTTGAAAAAATGGATATTCCTGTTTCTTTCTTCCATAAGCTCATTCATAATCTATATATTTTGTGAAAAAGCATCCCAAGTGGTTCTGATACAGTGACTCCTGTGACAAAGCAAAGATTTCAAGTCCATGAGTGTGTGGAGACATATCTGTATTTAAGTTCTCTCCACTTGGTGCTTTATCAACATTATATTCTCTTAACACTAGTAAATTTTTACTGTTTTTCAAACTCGTGTGTCTAAACAAAGTCTCTACCATCTTTGCTAACTGTATTAAATTTTAGATGAAGTTCTAATATCTAAACACTCACACATTTGACCTTGGAAAAATAGTGCCTTAACAGAAAGTGGACAAAACCTTGCTTGATAGCACACAAATTATTCACTTTTATTATTGATGGCTTTTCATCCATATGACTGGAATAAGAAAAATCTAAATCATTTGTGCTTTTTAATTATGCTTAAGAACTGAAAGAAATGCTTATTGGATAATGAAAGAGCCACTGAGAGAACTGCTCTATTTTGCATGGAGCAATCAGGCTGATTTCCAAGCTAATAGATACTTGAATTGATTAAACATACAGATTATCTTTAAAAATACATACTAATAACAATATGAAATTGTTTGAATGTGCATGTTTAAAATATTAGAATTTATTCCATTTTCCTTACTTTCTCATAGGATTCACAATTTGATTCTACAACTGGATTTCTAGGTAAAACCATGGGAAGACTGAAGATTTTGTCCAGAGGGAGCCAAACTAAGTTGCTATGCTATATGATGCTGTTTTCATTGTTTGTCTTTTTTGTCATTTATTGGATTATTAAACTGAGGTGATGCAAGTTAGCGTGGCCTTTGAATTTGTTACATTTAATGTCTTGAGGTACCTATTTGATTGCCAGCATCCCAACATTCCTAATCGTCATCTCCATTGAAGATTAGTGGAGTTTTCCCTTTCAAAAATCATACTATACCATATAATGTTTTGAGTACTGTTCCTTATTGACTCATTATGACTCCCATTTTCAGGGGTATTGAGTTAGTTTGGAGTCAGTGTGGCTGTACCTATCTATGTTTTCCCAGTGTTTTCCAGTCGCAGTAAATATGACTACCATACCCTGCTGTTGCATAAGTGTAACATTCTAAAGTGTGGGAGAGCAGAATGCCAGAGAAGCTGGGGTCAGCCTTTGGGGGTGGCTGCATGGTGATAGAAAGCTCGCTTCTGTTTGTCTGATTTTATCCTTGTGATGACGGGCTCTTTGCTTGGTACCATGTAGGGCCATTTCTTTCCCCCTACAGTTTTCTTAAATTCATTTGTCACAAGAATTCTTTGTACAAAGACTTCCTTCAGTAAAGCTATTGACATATTTCTACTGGAGCCTAGTACACATGTGTATCAATATAGGTGTTGTTTTATATTAATGATAAATTCTACTCACTTACTTTATAATAGTTTCTGATTTCTATCTACTTAGGTGGGCCATTTGATTATTATTTGTGTCAGAATAATGTGAAGTTAAATGCTTGCTAAGCTCTGACTGGAAAATTAATTGCCTTTGTTTTACTATATGTTCAAAATAAGTACTGAAAATATGTAGGCTTTGAACCCAGAGTTCAGAGGATTGTTATTCAGCTCCATTTTATTTGCTTACAGAAATTAAAACATAAGATGGAATTAAGTAATAAAGAAAAAAATGCTAAAATATTATAAAACATTCTGTATTGCTCTTATTTTAGAAATGTACCTATTTCTAGGTTCAAAAATAAACTTTTATTAAAATATGTTTATGGCTTATTTATGTATTGTATATTCTTGGCATAAAATCTACTATCCCCAAAGCTGATTCCAAATGAAATAATCAAAATTAATATTTGTATTAAATTTGAAAAAGTAAGACAAATTTTGGTTGCAGCTTCAAAATCTTTTAATTCTGTTTCTACTCAAGAGTCTCTCCCTTTGGGCTTGAATGAGTTTTCAATTCTTTTTGCTCATTTGCAATTCCTTATCAAGTTAAGACCATTTGGTTGGTTGGATGTTCTGGTGTACCATTTGGGCTTCTTGTACAGGTTACAAACACTGAATCTGAATGCCCTGAAGTGACCTGAAGAGACAGGGCTGAGGTGTAGAGAAGAAGCACTAATGTGTCTTACCGTCCTGCATTATGGTCACCATTCCTTCTGCACCTCCTTGAGTGTAGCCTCTATTTCTTCCTTTGTGCACAACATGGAGGAAAGTGCCTGACCTACCATAGGAAGTGTTATCCCAGTCCACACTCAATACCTGTTCATTCATTTCAAAGACAGACAGTAGTCTGATTTCAAGTCTTAAGATGCTGATACAACCTCTATGGAGGTATTTTCATTAGGCATTCAGAGTGACTCATTGTTTCAAGACCTTTTTAGCTGTCTTCTTCCTTACACAACATTATCACTTAAGAAAGACTTGGAAGTCACCATCAGTAATTTAAGTTGTAGTTGAGACTTACCGAGTGGAAACAGCAGAAGTCACATGGGATGACAGAGAAGTGATTCTCCTATAATATCTATCTATATAACAGTTTTATTTTTATTGAGAACTACACCTGAGATTTCCTATCAAACCGTAATCTCTGTGTGCTGAAATGGCAGAGGCAGGGAGTCCTCTGGAAGTACTGGCCTGCATGGCTCCTCTTAGGGTCCTTGGTCAGTATTCTATTTCCTTTTGTTGGAAACCCTTACAAAAGAGCATTCTTGTGAATCAGATGTGGGGAAAAACTTAAATATGAAAAATTCTGTTTCTATGTAATAGTATATAAACTCACCAGTTTATTAAAAGTTTATAAACTTCTATGTCTTTAAAAGATGTGTGATTTTAGAAAAGTTGACTGTAATCATAGGATTGATGAACTATTCACATAATCTTTATTCTGAGGCTAGAAGTTGTTTGGGTGGTGGGTAGGACAGTAGCAATCTCTATTTTACTTAGTAAATTCAGAAAGCAACTTCTAAAAGTTCCAAATGTCAATTATTTTTCCTAAAACATGTAGTCGCTTTAATTCACTAGATGTTGGCCTTTAGAAATATACCAAACACTTGCAAATAATGAAAAAGCACAACTTATTTTTATAGGTCTAAGAGGCATATGAATGGGAAGGGGTATACTATATGTTATTGATGTCATGTAAATTATTATGCATATTCTAGAACATTTGAACTGAGAATAAGTTAAATCTGATGTATGGTATTTTGATGCAGAGCTAGAGGCATGCAGAGCCCCTGCCCCTGTGCATCCATGTAAAGCTTCTGGTTCTACAAAGCTGGCTTTTAACGTTCTAGATGCTTCTGCATGTAAACATATAGATGTTGAATTTACTTAGAAGGTTGAAATAATTCTTGGTAACTGGAGCTGGTCATCATGCTGTACTGACCAATGAACTTACTGGCAAGTTGAACCTAAACTAGTAAAGTCACATCGCCCAACATAAACCCCAGCTGTACCCCATATTCTGATTTCAAGCTCATGAACCTTTAATCCCTGTATTTGTGAAATGAGTCAAAACGACATGTAGAAAGTAGTTCCCTCTGAAGCTTATTGTGACAATTGAATGAAATCCCATTTGAAATGGTCTAGACTAGGTGCTTGGCACTGGTTCCTTGTTGAGCTTCTTGGGATTCTTCTGTCACACCACCTCACGTGTGCTGATGAATTTGGGCTTGCTATTCCCACTCTTCTGCCAGTTACAAAAGTAACTGTCTTTTCTAGGAATCTTCTGGAATTTAGCTCATTTGGGTTCCTTTCCATCACCAGCAGATTGATGGGATTATGTTTTAATTCACAGCCTGTTTTTGAGTTACTAGAGTGAGAATAGTCCTTTCAACATTCCAGAAACAAAGAAATACAGAGTTGCTGACTGATGACTTGCCAATTCCTGCCAGTCTTTGTTTAACAACCACTCTGGAAAGCAGTTTGGCGGTTCCTCAGAAAACTGGGCATGACACTCCCGGAGGATCTGGCTATACCACTCCTGGGCATATACCCAGAGGCTTTACCTGCATGCAATAAGGACACATGCTCCACTATGTTCATAGCAGCCTTATTTATAATAGCCATAAGCTGGAAAGAACCCAGATGTCCCGCAACGGAGGAATGGATTCAGAAGATGTGGTATATTTACACAATGGAATACTACTCTGCAGTGAAAAACAATGAATTCACGAAATTCCTAGGCAAATGGTCAGAACTTGAAAATATCATCCTTAGTGAGGTAACCCAATCACAAAAGAACACACATGGTATGCAGTCACTGATAAGGGGATATTAACCCAGAATCTCGGAATACCCTAGACACATTTCACATATCAATAGATTTCTAAGAAGATGGAAAGAGAGACCCCTGGTCCTGGAAAGACTGGATGTAGGGGAACGCCAGGACAGAGAAACAAGAGGGGGTTGAATGGGGAAAAGAGGGAGGGAAGGGAGCTTATGGGACTTTCGGGGAGGGAGGAAACGGGAAAGGGGAAATGATTTGGAATGTAAATAAAAAAAACTTAGAAAATAAAATTTAAAAAGAAAAAGAAAATTAGGAATACACATGTGTTTATAACCAACAAATCAAACATAGTAGGTCTGACTTTAAAGTTCATGTAAACTTTGTTAATTATAGCCTTTGAAACTAAAGTCTTATTAAAATATAACCACATTGTGTATTTTAAGAGTCTATATCCTGCAGATTTTATGGCACTTGAAACCTAATGTTTTTAATGAACTAAGTCAACATTGCAGGCCTCAACAAGTGTCAGTACTATGCATTTTTATATAGTTGGAATATATGTGCATATATGCACATATATATATGTGCCTGCTGTGCTTTCTCATGTATCTATTCCTGTGGTAATGACTCATAAGAATGCACAGCTGGATATGTATAGATTCTTTGACGGTTGTAATGAATTTAGAAATAGGCAGAAGCACGAAACATTTTTTTCAAAATTTGTATAAAACATGCTAATGTAGAGAGTTTTAATTCATTGATTTACACTTTAAAGTAATATAATAATTATTTTTTCCTGAATTTTGCCAGTAATGACTGAGTAGAGCTAGAAGCAGATAACCTATTAGACTTCTGCATTATTTGGTAACCATTTGTTTTAGAGCACTCAGGATAAACTCTTTCAAGGAAACTAGTTGAGTGTGAAATTCAGTAGCGTGTTTCAGAAAAATTATTGAAATAAAGTGCATTGGATTCCTACAGATTTTATAATTGGATGTTTAAAGGGCCTTTTAACATTTTAATTTCACACTTAAATATTGAAAGATATTAAAGGCAAGTTGCTGGTCTTTACACACAAACAAAACAATTATAAAATGTATGACAGTGGAGAAGTCAGCTAAAGAGGTTCATACTGTTAGATTACAACTCAATAATTAGTGGATTATCTTCTAGATTATTGCTTTAAAGACAAGCCAATTTCAGAGCAATATGCGCTAGTCAGCTTCGTTAAACTCTTTACTTTGCACTTATTTCTCCTGACTAAATAGTTTGGACTTAATTGTGTTATTTCTACAATGGAGTTTTAAAATTTTTTTTATTTCTTCTCTTGTATATTACATCCTGACCACAGTTTCGCTTTCCTCCCACCTCTGATCTCCCCACTCCCCGCACTTCCCCCTCCTCATTTTCCCTTCAGAAAAGGGCAGGCTTCCCAGGGATATCAACCAAACATGGCATATCAAGTTGCAATAAGACTAGGCTCTTCCCCACAATCCAGCGGGGAAAATAAAGCATCCTAAAAGAATCAGAGAAAGCCCTGCCCCCACTGTTAGGAGTCTCACAAAAAGACCAAACTACGCATCCATAACAGATATGTAGAAGACTTTGGTTAGATTCATAGAGACTTCCTGATTGTAGGTTTGCTCTAGGTGAGCTCCTATGAAGCCTGGTTAGTTGATATTGTGAGTTGTCATGTGTCCTTGATCCCACTATGGGGCTGGCTCCTATAATTCTTCCTCCCCCTCTTCTGCAGGATTCTCTCAAGCTCCACCTAATGTTTGGCTGTGGGTCTCTACATCAGTTTTCATCAGTTGCTGAATTAAGCCTCTCTGATGATGACTTTGCTAGGATCCTGTCTGCAAGTGTAACAGAATATCATTAGGAGATGATATTATATATCATCTAATATAAATATATATAAATTACAGGAGATGGCCCATTCAGAATCCATATCCTTTATTACTATGAGTCTTAACTAGGGTCACCCTTGTAGGTTTCTTGATTTTTAGCTCATCCCTGAGATGCCCCCCAATTCCATTTGTCTCTGCCAGTACTTTCCATTCTCCCTGCACCTAATACCTCCTGTTTCCATTCCCACCTGCTCTCAGTCCTCCCGTGATACCTATTTTCCCTTCCTAGGGACATTCATGCATCCTCCACCCCTGTTTTGTGCCATCCTTCTTACTTAATTGTTGGGGCTGAATAAAATGCTTAATGGTAAGGGTATATACTGCTGTTCCAGAGTACCCAAGTTCAGGTCCCAACAGTCACATTAGCTCCAGAGAGAATCTGATGCCTCTGGCTTCTGAGGGTACTTGTATTCATATGCACATTTCTATAACACAATTAAAAACAGCAAAATTCTTAAAAATGCTTTTATTGAATTAAATAATAAAATCTTTGGCGAATACCAGTAAAGAGACCTTATATTGAATACCTATGGTTTCTACCGAGATTTCAGTGCCGTGGTAGATGCCAACACATGTTTGAGAAAAAAGTTAATGATGGGTTAATAATTCCTGCTAGAGAGCGTATCTTTATTTTGTCATCTCTTACTAAAATTCCAGTACTGAGTTTCTGAAAGATATGTAGTTAAAAGGTGATTTGGTCAGTAAGATAAATTTACTAGCTGAGTTTTAAATTTTGAATATTGAAAAAATAACATAGCCATTAGGTTAATTGGAGCATGCAATTCTTGCCTATAAATTTTTTCCTATATTTTTTTCATTTATAAAGCTGACAGTGTGGATTAAGTTGAATATTTTGTTTGTAGGGTCAAGAAAGGATGTGATTTAAGCCCAGGGACAGAATAAAGGGAGGAAGCTTTTAATATTCTTTCTCTTCAATCAAAATTCACATAACATGATTAATGACTACAATGACCAAAATTGATCCTATAATTAATATACTTATTCCAGACAACTTAAATATTTTTCCTTTTAAAATTGGCCCTTTTTTTGTTCTATTTCTAAATTATAAACTTCACTGCTGGCCATAACTAAGGTATCTGCATTTTACTCAAAATCCAACAGTATGATGTGGGAACCACTTTTCATAGAGTAATCTGCTTCCTCTCATTTGCTAGGGCATTTCTCTGGCACACTGATTAAGGGTATATTTGGGTGAGTTAGTGAGATCCATCACTGCTGTCAGCAGCTAGGCACTTCTAGTCACCATGGCATTCATGGCTGGTGAGTAATTCAGTCATTCATTCACTTCCCCATCTATGTCAGTCAGACACTTCACCATCTATGGCAAATGGGAACCATAGAAAATAGAAGCTTCTTTTTTCAGGTTTCAGAGGAGGTGATCCATTAGTGAATTCGTTAAAAAGAAATTGATGAATACCAAAAACTTAAGAACTTGATTCTTTATGTCTAGCATGAATTTTCTGAGCTTAAAATTTATGAGGTAATAGAACTCTGAATTTCAAATGACGCATTATTGAATGAGAATATATTTCATACAGTTAAAGTGCTGGCCTGCATCTCTTCACAAGTAAGATCAAAAGAGAACTGAGGACTAATTTTTCAAGAGAGTACTCAGAGATAGAATAAGGTACAACTATAGCTGAACTGCCATTATATCTCATTTGCAACAATCTAACCACTGATTTTAGCTGGGTAAATAAAAGCATAGCTCTTAAAGAAAACTGAGATGCGGGCTCAGATAAGATAGACATGCTCAGATGTACTAACATGGGCAGTGAGAGTACACAAGGCCTCAGCCATACACAAAGACCAAATAGGCAATTAAGGAATGTTCAAAATGGGAGAAATAGTCTTCCCTAGGGAAGAACAAACCATTTGGTTATTCAATACCAAATGATGCACACACGCACAAACACACACACACACACACACACACACACACACACACACGAAAGCCCCCCAAAATAATATCTATGAGTAACATACAGACTGAGCCGAATGTGTTTGTTTGTGTGTGGGGAGGGGGTGTGGGGTGCGTGTGTGTGTGTGTGTGTGTGTGTGTGTGTGTGTGTGTGTGTACATGTGGGTTTGAAAGAGCAAAAAGCTGGTATATGCAAGGCTTTGTAAGTTGGAATGAGACTCAGGGAATAATGTAAGTATATTAAAATCTTAAAAACAAAAGAGTTTTTTTTTTTAAGAGTGAAATCCCAGTGTCACTGAACTTCTATAATGCACTGCAAAACCCTACACACAAGCTCAGAGAGGTTCTGGTAGGTCTTTACTAGGTTGTCACTATTTTCCTCTGTTGTTTGTCATCATGGAAGAAGTTATTTGAAGGACCGCCTCTTGCTGTGGGAGAGCACTGAGCTTGAAATATGTCCTTATTCATTGAGTCTCTTTCTCCTCAGCTCCATCAGCTACTCATGAAGCTGGGTCACTTCAAATTTCAAGTATGTATACTATGGGAAACCAACCATGATTTTTGTTCCTAGAGTTCTCCATTGTTTACGTGGAATTCAGATGTGTTTACTCTTTGATACACCAGCATCATCATAAATAATAGTGACTATGAGGTCAGGGGCTACTCTAACATAACATTTTCTAATGTGGTTTTTCTCACATTTTTTCCATATTATTTTGAGGGTATTAATAATAGCCTTATTTTTCATGTAAAACTCTTACCTAGAACCAATAAGCAGCCCAAAGTTACACATTGAACTTAGAATTCAGGGAGTCTGGTCCTAAAGCCTACAATAATCATAAAAAAAAACATGTCTCTGTTGCTCTCAGTACAACTTTATAGACATTTTCATAGCCTGGTGGGAGGAGAGCCAGCTGGCAGCTGCATGGCTCGTACTTTCTGGAGTTTGGGACTTGCTTGGAGGAGCGAGGATGCATACAGTACAGTTGAAGTCAGAGCTATCGAGATGAGAAAATGGAATAGCAAGGCTATCTTGCTGAGAGCTGAGCCTGGTTTAAAAAATTCTGAATTTTCAAAATACAGAGTGGAGGTATCAGTTCCTTTTCTCTTTGAAAAAAAACCCAATTTGTCTAAAGGTGCTAATCTGCGAACTTAATTTTTAAAAGTCAGAAGCTGACTTTGTGAGCAAATGTGATAGGCATAACCCCGTGTAATCCCAAACTTGGCATAACATCTTATGGCAATATAGTATATGATCCACATTTCTAAGGACTAATACTTATTCATTTAGCCAAACTTATGTCTGGATTTTCCTGGAAGATCTTTTTTGTTTTCTAGTTTGTTTAATACTCTACAACTCTTGGATCTGAATTTACACCAGACATTTGCAATCATAGTCCAGATATTTACTGTAGGAAATAATGCTAATACGACATGTTGTTGGAATGATTATGAAGGAGATGTTGATCAGCACAAAGCTTTGCCATTTTAAATAACAGGATTTTTGGTAAATCACAGCCTTTAGTTCAACTTATGATACAATAAGGAAAGTATCTTTCTCAAAATATGGGGATGTCTTCAAAGAAGGAATGTAATGGTTAAATTTCATACCTCTTGACAGAGGCTAGTTTAACACTATTAGAAGGTTGCCAACTACTAATTGGCTGCTAACTGTTCTCAGGTTTACTAGATTAACTGGTATCTGCTAATGACTCAAATCTATTCAAACTATCAAAATTTATTTGGAAATAAAGTCTTTAGAGACTAATGAAGTCAAGGAATGGATGGATTACTATGGCCACAGCCGAGGCCTGATATTCAGAAGGATATTTGGTGGTCTGAAAGGAGAATGGTATGGGGAGACAGTGAAATAATGGGGGCTGTGCTTCTACACAGAGAGTTGCAATAAATTACCAACAGCTACTGGACGCAGGTGAAGAAAGATTCACCCTGTATGCCTTCAGAAAGAATATGGCTCTGCCAACATGTTGGTTGTGAAGTTCTGCCCACAAAACTGTAAGGTAACAAAGTCCTGCTGTTTTGAGCTACTGGTTTGTGGCAATTTTAATCCCACCTGTAGAAGCAAATACATTGCCATACCCACAGGTTTCAAAACAGTGCTGGGATGATGTCTCCCATGCCCATCATGGAGACCCATGGAGAGGACTGCAGGACTCTGGCTGTCCTGTGTTTTTCTGCCAGCCTGAGCCTAGGCAGACAACTCATAGAAACTCTAGAGATAGTTACTCCCAATTTTTCATCTTAATATTTTACCTTTTCCCCTTTTACAAACATACACTTGATATATTATAACATTGTATTTGGAAAATAATGGAGATAGGTCAGTGGGATCAGTATCTGAAATAAGATTGCAGTTAATGAAAAGATTCTAAAATTAGAACCCAAAAGTGAATTAATAGGAAACTGACCCATTCTGGTCAATACAGTATAATGCTGAAACATTTTTTCCATTGATGTCTTGTAAAAACCGTGTTCATATTGATTTGAAAAACATTAACCCAATGTCCATCAAAGTTAACCTTTGATACATGAAATATATAGTTTCCACATGTGCAAGTGCTTGTGACTTTTGGCCTCCTAAACACAGCACAAGTTTCATAGATTTCGCTCATGAATTTCAGACCAGTTCACGTCACCTCTAGGGTTCCAATATCTGGGAACGAGCGGTCATTACACAAGCTTTTGAAGCACAGGCATCAACTTGGCATGTAATAAAGGAATAACCAATAAGTCTCCGTGAAGTCACAGGGCATTCACATGACAATTAGAACTGTAGAAAGTAATGAGTTCAGACAGCATATTCCATTACTGTTGGAAATGTAGCCTGTGGACTGAGCACAGGGTCCCTAATGGAGGAGCTAGATAAAGGACCCAAGAAGCTGAAGGGATTTACAGTTCCATAGGAGGAACAATAATGTGTACCAATTAGAACCCCCCAGAGCTCCCAGGGACTACACCACCAACCAAAGAGAACACATGGAGGGACCCATGGCTCCAGCTGCATATGTAGCAAAGGATGGCCTTTTCAGACATCAATGAGAGGAGAGGCATTGGTCCTGTGAAGGCTCGATGTCCCAGTGTAGGGGAATGCCATGTCTTGAAAGTGGGAGTAAGTGGGTTGGTGTGTAAGTGGAGGGGGGATGGGATAGGGGGTTTTCAGGGGGAAACAAGGAAAGGGGATAACATTTGAAATGTAATTAAAGCAAATATCCAATAAAAAAAAAGAATGGAAAAAAAAAGTAACCACCAAACCGTTGTTGCACATTGAATAAAGGTAAGACAGTGAACCCCCTACCTCTCTGTCCCTTGGTTCAACCTCTCTATCCCTTGGATCCAAGCACATGCCCACTCTGGTTCTCTGATGGTGAGTATTGGCATCAGTACACACATCATATCTGTAAGATGGATTATTTGAAGGGCACAACACCTGATCTCATCTTCTCTTTGCTTGGCTTCATATTTATGAAAAAAATGTAGTTTCTCTTTTTCCCAGGTATAAGCAATGCAGATCACTGTTGCTATTGGAATGTGGAGAGGTGTTTAAAGAATCAAGCACAATGTAAACAAACATAAACAGTCTTAATTCGAATCCTCACACCTGGAAATGAAGAATGGGGTCTTTCATTCTACCTCGATTTCTTTATTGCTTTTATGATTATACTTGGAGTCTCTTGAAGATAAGAAAAGGATTGCCACACTAGTCTGTATTACTTCTATTAAACATAGTAGCTGGTACCGGGTAGAAAATGGGGGAACTGATGTATAAATAAATGAGTACAGTACCAATCTTCATTGTCAACTTATCTGGATTTACAATTACTTAGGACATATATTTCTGAGTATCTCTAGAGAGTGTTTCTAGAGAGTTTAAGTGAATGTAGGTGAGGTTTAACCTTGAATATAGGTGTCACCTACATCAAAAGAAGAAAAGTAAGTGGAGGGAGGCCAGCATTGGCATTCATCTCTCTCTCCTTACTGGCTGTAGATGTGGTGTGGCCAGCTGCCTCAATGTCACTCCTGCCATAACTTCCTCTCCCTGATGGATTCACTGTACACTAGAATTGTGAGCCTAAATAAGTCACCATGCTTTTGTTGATATTGTAGTTTAAATGATAACAGACCCCATATACTCATATATTTGAATGCTTGGCAGGCTCTTGGTGGAACCATTTGTGAAGATTGGGAGATCTGGATTTGTTGGGTGAAATATGTCACTGGGCAGAGGGCCTTGAGATTTCAAAAGCCCATGTCATTTCCAGTTAGCCCTCTCTCTGCCTTATGCTTGTGGATCATATATCAGTTCTCAGTTACTGCTCCAGTGCCATGCTTGTCTATCTGCTGCCATGCTCCTAGATATGGTGGTCATAGACTCATCCTCTGAAAGCCCCATTGAATGCTACAAAGTAGAAAAGTAACTAAGAAAGTTATGCATTTGACGAAGCAAAAATTTTTGAACAAGAAGCACCAAATTATAGAATTCTAAGGGCCAAGATAAATGAGCAGGCTAATGGCTGATAAAATGTAATTTCAAATGGAATGCTAAGATGAGATAGACTTAATAACAAAGTGATCATAACATCAAAGGATAGATCATCTCACACTTCTCATTTTTTTTAGTGAAAATAGGTTTTTCTCATACAATAAATTGTAGTTATAGTTTTTCCTCTCTCTACTAATCCCAATTCCTCCCCACATCTTCTCCCCTCCAGATCCACTTCTGTCTCTCATTAGAAAAGACTTCTAAGAGATAACAACGTAACATGACAACATAAAATATAATAAGATGAAATAAAAAAAATTCATATTGAAGTTGAACCGAGCAACCTAACAGGAAGAAAAGAGTCCCAAGATCAAGCAAGAACCAGAATCACACTCGTTATCACAGTCAAAAGTCCCATAAAGGAGTAAGCTAATAGCTATAACATACACATAGAGGATCTGGTACAGACAGACCCCTGTGCTTGCTTCTTCAATTTCTGTGAACTCATGTGCATCTTGCTCAGTTGACTCAGAGAGCTGTTTTCCTGGTGTCCTCCATCCCCTCTAACTCTTACAATCTTTCTGTTTCCTCTTTCCTGAGATTCTCTGAGCTCCAAGGGACAGGATTTTATGGAGACATCCAATTTAGACTCTCTCTGCAAAATTTCTGTCTGTAGTTCTCTTCTCCCATCCCGCTAAGTCATGTTTGGTTTTACACACGGTCTTTGGTCTATCTAGTCTCTGATTCTTGGTTACTCAAGCAATGTTAGATATAGCTTTCTTCTTATCAAGTGGACCTTAAATTAAAGAAGATGTTGGTTGGCTACTCTACAAATTCTGTACTACCATTTCCCTAGCATATTTTACAGACAAGATATATTGTAATTTAAAGGTTTTGTTCCTGGTTTGTTGCTCATGTTTCTCTTTCAGTAGCCTTCAGAGTACCATCCCACACCAAAGATACTAAAAAATTATAGGGAAGGCCCCATATAGGTATAGCTTTTCCATGTTCAATGAGTTGTGTGGCTGTTTTCCTTGGCAATGAGGCCTTACTGTCAGGCTTTAGAGAGCAACCTTTTTTCTTAGAATCAATCTGGGTTGTTTGGGGATTTCCATGGTGGAATCCCAAATAAGTAGACTCCAATGCCAATGAAGTAATGGATATTCTAGCAAGGCAAGGGCAAGCAGGCAATGAGCAAAAGCTTTCTTCTTCCATATCCTTATCAGTAGAAGAAATGGCCCAGATTAGAGGTGTGTCTTCCTACCTCAAAGGTCCAGACTAGAAGTGTATTCATCCACTTCAAACCATGCAAAAACAACAGTTCACAGGTGTGCCCTCCATGTCTGGGTAGTAGTTCATTCCAGATGCAGTCAAGTTGACAACCAAGAATAATATTAAAGTCATCTTGGTGGTTCTTTCCTTTGATGAATATGTAGTGTTCTTTTCTATCTCTTTCGATGAGTTTTGTTTTGGAGTCTAGTTTGTTAGATGCTGAAATTGCTATACCAGCTTGCTTTTTTTGGTTCATTTGCTTGGAATATGTTCTTTCATCTCTTTATCCTGATATTTTATCCTTGATATTCAAGTATGTATCTTGGATGCAACAGACAGAAAGATCTTCATTTCACATCTATCCTGTTAGTCTGTGTCTTTTTATTGGGCATATTGAGAAATATAAATGAACAATGATTGTTGATTCCTGTTATTTTGTTGTTGGTGTGGTGGTGCTGTGTGTGTGTGTGTGTGTGTGTGTGTGTGTGTGTGTTTGTGTGTGTTTCCCTTCTTTTAGTTTTGCTGGTGTGATATGATTTATTTCTTGTGGTTCTGTGGGTATAGTTAACCTCCTTAGGTTGGAGTTTTCTTTCTAGCACCTTCTGTAGGGTTGAACTTACAGATAAATATTGCTTCAATTTGACTTTAGCATGGAATACCTTTTTTCATGTCTGTGGTGGTTGAAAATTTTTGCTGGGTATAGTTAGTCGGGTCTGGCACTTGTGGTCTCTTAGAGTCTTCAAGTCATCTGTCAGGCCCTTCTGGCTTTTAGAGTCTTCATTGAGAATTTTACTATAATTCTAATAGGCCTTCCATTGTATATTACTTCATCTTTTCCCCTTGAAGCCTTCAATATTTCATTTTTCCTGTATATTTAGTGTTTTAATTATTATATGGTGAGGGAACTTTGTTTTCTGGTCTAATATATTGGTTTGTACCTTTATAGGCATATTCTTTAGGTTAAGAAAATTTTCTTCTTTAATTTTGTTGAAAATAATTTCTGGTCCTTTGGGCTCTATTCCTATTAGAATAGGGTGTTTTTCATAGTTTCCCAGAGTTCCTGGATGTTTTGTGTCAGAAGTTGTTTAGATTTATTATTTCTTTGACCAATGAATCCATTTCTTTTATTCTTGTATAATACCTTAAATACCTGATTCTCTTTTCCATCTTTCATATTCTGTTGGTGAAACTTGATTCATAGTTCCTGTTCAAGTTCCTTAAATTTTCATGTTAAGAATTCCCTCAAAAAGAAAGAAAGAAAGAAAGAAAGAAAGAAAGAAAGAAAGAAAGAAAGAAAGAAAGAAAGGAAGGAAGGAAGGAAGGAAGGAAGGAAGGAAGGAAGAAACAAAGAAAAAATAATTCTCTGTTTCAGTTTGTGATTCTTCATTGCTTCTGTTTCCTTTTTCGATTGTTTTGTTTTGTTTTGGTCATAAACAATTTTGTTCATTTCCTTCAACTATTTTTGCCTTGTCTTGCTTTCTTTTTCATAATAAGGGATTTATTAATTTCCTCTTATTCTGTTTTTCTGGATTTCTTTAAGGGATTCATCCATTTCCTCTTTAAGGAACTCTGATGTCTTCATATAATTGAGTTTTACATCCTTTTTCTTGTGTTTCAGCAATGTTGGAGTATTCAAGACCTTCTGTGGTAGAATAGCTGGGCTCTAGTGGAGACATATTGCCTTGGCTGTTGTTGTGTTCTTATTCTGCATCTATATATCCGAGTTTGGAATGATTGTAGGCCTAGGTGCTGATTTCTGGGATTGTTTTTCTTTGGTGGATGTTTATTCCTTGGTTTATGATTCCTCTCTAACATTTGGAAGAGCGTGATGGCTCTGTATTACCTGTTTTACCTGTTTAACTGTGTTACCTGTTAGGGTTAGGGTTAGGATTAGGGTTAGGGTTAGGGTTAGGGTTAGCTGCTGTTCTTGGATTATACCTGTTGATGTTGTAGTCTGGGATCAGAGATGATTTGGGTGAGGGAGGTTGGGAGGGGATGGTCTCTGGAATCCACAGGAGATGTGCCAGGGAGGAAGGGAGGCTACAGCTGATGATCTGTTGCAGCAGTAGGCATGAGACTAAGAGTTTGGGTCTAGGGGAGCAGAGAAAGAGAGAATGTCTATGGGCAGCTAGTTTCCTGGAAACATACTTCTGTTTTTACTAAGAAGTCTAACAATGAGCATTGTGATTACAGAACCCATATAGTGTTTTATTTAGAGTTATAATTAAGCAAAGACAAGTGGATTAATAATGTAGGGATTTTATTTAATATCTGTACCAGATGCAGCTAGCTATGTGCATCTGCCCAAAAACTCTTTTGCATCCAAAATTGGTTCTGAAGCCACATTACACTGCAGACTCTCATTCTTCCCTGGCCGTTTTCACCGTAGTCCTTCACTATGTTCCTTACTCACAGGCTGGGAGGATCCAAACATTTTTCCAGTCTTCCTCTGATGATTCTATGACTCTTGCTACCACCTCTGACCTGGTGGAATGATCCTGTAACTGAGTTAATAGAATCACCACAAGGACAATCCAGCAAGTAATGGAAAAGAAATCATGTAGGGTAGCCAATAAAAGTCAGGGCAATGGCTCAGAATCTGGAGGAATCAACAATTTGACACAGATAATATGGTTTTTAGGATTAACTGTAGAGTTAAGATTTTGTTTTTTTTGTTTTTTTTTTGTTTTTTTTTTTATTTCTCCAAGCTAGAGACCCATCTTCAGAGAGAAGTTTCTGTGTACAAGGTGGGGTGGTCATAGGAAGGATGGTCCCATGTCCAGGGCTGAGTTCTAGAGAGCCTAGAACTGGAATCTGAATCTAGTGCCAGAAAGAACTTAGCAGAGGCCAGATATCCAGGATCTTTTAAAACGTGTTTTCTAAGCCAACATGCATCCTGTTGAAAATATAAACCCACAGGTTTGAGAATAAAGAAAGAGTCAGAGTAAGATTTGGTTTTGCATAAGTTACTGAAGCCATCTGACTGATGAGAAGTGTATTTTGGATTCTGAAATTGCATTCTTCAGTTTTATTTAAAGCCCTGTGAATGCACTGCCTACCCTTGGCCAGCCCTTCTTTCCTATCAGACACTTGCCCTTTGACCTTTCCATAGAGACATTTTTAGAGATATGTTTGGGCACAAATATTTATTTTTAAACTTAAAAACCTAGAAACAAACAAAAGGGCACCACAGTTTTATGGGAGAAATAATTTAACATTCATTTTAACATTTAAAGTGAAGACCATTTAGTGTGAAAAAAAATTTAAATCAACATTTTTCTAACCACTGTAAAAAACACAGATCCTTCTGTAAAGATTAAATATGTAGTGAACTAATTGTGTAGCTCTTGGAGAAATGTGAGGCAACATGCAGCAAGAGCTCTTACCATACTTTTTATTCCAGGAGATATAACCGTTTTTCTAAAATCTTGAGCTAAAGCTGAAACCACTGATTACATGGGCATATTGTAGGCATTATTTTTGCCAAGTTCAACTTATAACCATTCTATATGAAATGTGAACTTCATTAGATTTATTTTAAATAGCAATAGATGTATTTTTCTAGAAATGGGACTTCTGGGTAGCTTCTCATCATAGGCACAGACTTTTTAACACAAAATATTACTTCACTGTTGGAAATGTTGGAGTATTACAGAAAATTGATTAAATAGCAAATAAGTCTATAGTGCTCATGCATACTTGTCATAGGAAGGAGATAAGGTACAAAGAATTGAAGGATGAACTAATTAATTTGTTAAAAAAATATTCTTCACTAGTCTTAATGCCAAGTAGGTAATTACTATGAACACAGCACAGCAGATCCTAACAGGTGCAGGTAACTCTGACTATTCTGCATTGCCTGCCTTTCAGAAAAAGTACCCAATTACAGAGAGGCTTGTGTCTGGCTTAAGTAGGTAACTTATCTCCTGAGTGTATTGCAGTGATAATGTTTGTGGTCTATCCAAAGATCAACCTTGCCTTGTAGTTAATCAGTAGCAGCTGATTACGGACATGCTAAGATTAATTAACTTCAAATCCTACCCGAATCATAGCAGAGTTCTAACGTGCTATTTGCAGTAGATAGTTGCTGGGGGATCAGAGAATCATTCTTCGTTGAAATGTCCACTAGTAAATTTCTCATGCTCTTGCATAGTCTCATAGGTGTGCACATACAGACAGCTCTAACTAGAATTAGGAAATTACTAAGAAAAAAATTCTAAATGGAAAAAATAAAAACAAACAAAAAGTTGGATGAGGGAGAAATAGGAGAAGTTGAAGGTAGGGGATGGGAGGTAGATACAATCATATTTCATTGTATACATTGAAATTCTCAAAAATAAATAAAACATAAAAAATGCTTTGAGTCATACCTATGTATTCAACCAGAATAACTTGTAGACTTTAAGTAATTTAGGAGAGTTTTGTCACATCTTCATTTGTGAAAAGAAACTTAATACTATTCCAAGTGGATTACAATAGCATAAGTTTTAATAGAATGTTACATACACTATTATATCAATTCGTATACTTCTACACACACCCTGTTTCATTTCATTTATTAATTCAGAAACATTGCATGTTAGAAATTTGGACTTTAATACTAAAACAAATAAAGTGAAAGTATCCCTATCTTAAATGGTAGAAAATACAATAAAGCAAATGTTTATTTTTCCAAAGCCCAAATGTAAAAAATTCGTTATTGTTCATATAGGCAAAGCAATGAACTTTCTGCCTTAATGAAAGCTCTGAGTCTGCAAACTATTAGGACTAATGTTTTATTTTTGAGAGGTGGGAATAGGGAAGAATTCAATCCTTGATAACCTTGTATAAGTCTAGATAATGTATCAACAATATTTCATTCTGCTACTTTATTTCAACAGGGAAATACCGATTATTAGTGGTATATCAAGCATTTTTTATTAATCTGTAATTCAGAATAGTGAGAAAGTCATGTGTTGTTTACTTAATCAAGGTAGAGTTCATTGTCTGATACCAGTACTCTATCCAAAGAACAAAGCATTCTCTCTTTTGATTCACCTTTAATTGCCATTTATTGGCTATGAGTTGTTCAGTTTCTGTACATGCGACTACACTTATCTATTAGTTTGTATCTACATACAGTTTACTTATGTACAGTTATTTTATAAGTATAATTTAAATATAAAATTATACAAAAATAGAAAGTAAAGATCTGTTTTGGAGAGTGGGAAAATGCAGATTTCATGCAGCTCTAGATAGGTAGGTGAATGTTTTCAAGTTCTAAAGTATACTATGCCTTTGATTCTTAGTACCAGACAAAATTAATAATGATAAGCCTGTACAGCTAACTTTCTGGGCAAATTGGTGCCTAATAGTTAAAAAGTATAAAGGCAAGTGTGGTTTAATTGAAATATCTTCTTAATCATAATATGCTGTTTTAACATATGTGCTATAATATTATTTAAAATTAAATCTGCCACCTAAACTTTCCTTAAATGATTTCTCCTAAAATTTACAACTAAAATTATTAATAACTGGATCAAGAAGTAAATTTAAACATAATTTCTAGTAGCTACTTGCTCTTAATAAAAAATATAGTAAAGAAACCATAGTAATAAAAGTACATGATTGTGGAAGAGATTTTTGGAGGCAATACAACCCAAAATAAGATTTCTAAGAATGATAAATAATTAGAGTCATGTGTTGAATTAACAATTTCACACAGTGGGTGTCAAAAAAATTGAAACCAGCCTGGTTGCTGTGTCCAGTGATACTGTCCATCATTTTATTGAGATTCCACTTCAACGATGTCCCTTGCAGTGACAGTTGTCATACATATTATTTGGAGGAAATGATACAGTTGACATCTATCTGTATTGAGGTCAGATGTCAATGTCTAATGCCTTTCTCAGTTGCTCTCCTCATCTAACTGTTTGAGATGAAATCTTTCCCTGGACCTGTAGTTCATAGCTGTAATGAACTGGCAATGAGTTCCAGAGATCCTTCTGCCTTTACCTATGTCCCCCATACTGAGATTTCAGAAGAGTGTCCATAGCTTTTTATTTGGATGCTGGGATCCAAACCCAAGTCCTCAAGCTTCCAGATACTTTTCCAACCAAGCCACTTCTGTAGCACTGCAAGTTAATTTCGAAACTATTAGCAATGTAAATGAGGTAATAAAGCTTTGTGATCAACCTCAGAATTCTTCAGTCTCTTTCTGCATTGTGTTTCATGTCCACATCATGTTGATGAGAAGTTCTGCTTCATGTCACCTTGATTACTTATATTGAAGAAACTGCTCCATCTCTGAGCTTTGTAATGAGGGAGGAATAGCATACGGCTACAAATGGTACTTTATGGTTTTTGTTTTAAAGTAACACTGGGCATATACCCAGAGGCTTTACCTGCATGCAATAAGGGCACATGCTCCACTATGTTCATAGCAGCCTTATTTATAATAGCCAGAAGCTGGAAAGAACCCAGATGTCCCTCAACGGAGGAATGGATTCAGAAGATGTGGTATATTTACACAATGGAATACTACTCTGCAATTAAAAAAATTGAATTCACGAAATTCCTAGGCAAATGGTCAGAACTTGAAAATATCATCCTTAGTGAGGTAACCCAATCATAAAAGAACACACATGGTATGCAGTCACTGATAAGGGGATATTAACCCAGAATCTCGGAATACCCTAGACACAATTCGCATATCAATAGATTTCAAAGAAGATAGATGGAAGGAGAGACCCCTGGTCCTGGAAAGACTTGATGTAGGGGAATGCCAGGACAGAGAAGCAAGAGAGGGTTGAATGGGGAAAAGAGGGAGGGAAGGGAGCTTATGGGACTTTCGGGGAGGGAGGAAACAGGAAAGGGGAAATGATTTGGAATGTAAATAAAAAACTTAGAAAATAAAAAAAAAAATAAAGTAACACTGGGCACTCTGTTAACATTTCACTACCAGATCCTGGCTTGTGGGCTTATATGCTTCAAGACAAAAAAGGGCCCTGCTCTAGATAGAGGGAGATACAACTAATTAGAAGTGATGTTAATGATGGAGGCATCTTGTACATAACACTGCACTGTGATTAGGGTGCATGCACCTCGCTATGCAGTCATTGAGTAATGAATATAGATCTGGGGAAACAAAAGGCTAATGGGGTTGGTTTGTTAGTTTGTTGTTTGTTAGGTTGAAAGATGGTGATCCAAGTGCTTTCCAGAAATCACTTCAGGGAAGAACGAGAAGTTTGTTTCAGTTCATGGATTCTGCGGATTTTAGTCATTCTGGAGGGAATTATGTCTTGATATTTGTGGTAGGGAAGCAAGTAGCAAAGTGTCTTTATAAGGTGATAGATAAGAAAGCAGAGAGTGAGCTGAAACAAGGAGCCTGTGTGGAGATAATCTTTAAACAACACTTCTAAATGACTTAGTTCTCCCGATGAGGACTGGAATTCTGAAGGTTGAACAGTCTAACTGTCCATCAGAGGGCCACCAGCAGAGGAACACACAACAAGTACATCAAAACATGACAGTGTCTGCTTATGCTTATATATCCATAGAATAGATTATAAAACAAGATTGTAACTCCCCAAGTAAAAACAACAGAATTTAAAACTCTATTTAAAAATTATCCTTTACCATTTTCAGATAAAATATCTTCAAAGATTCATTTCTTTATTAAGTAATTCTATTTTTAGCTTCAATTTCATTTTTAACCCCCTACAGTAAGAAAGTCTGTGGGAAAATTTGTGCTTAAGAAATGTTTTTTTTTTTTTTTTGTTCTTGCTTTATTATGAAACTACCATGGTTTGGGAGAAGTAACTAGAGCAAGGACAAATTGCCCAATTTTATAGAAGACTCAAAAATTGGGCTGAAAATGTCAAAGTCATAGCTTAAAAACTTGAAATATTATTTTTTTTGAGGGGGGTATTTAGAAGCCACACAAATTCTAGCTTATTGCTTAGAATGTAAGTTCTGTGTCAATTTATTTATTTTCTGATGTATAAGAACAATTAATTATCTAGGTAAAGTCTAAGAAAAAAGTTTTGATTCAGAAATGCTAAAAAATAAATAAATTTTACTGTTTGCACATATGTCTGCATGGCCTGGTTTCTGTAGCCTGTCTTTTTGTTTTTTTCCCTTCTTCTCTAACCTGGGAATGCTTCCCTACACAAGACAGTTTGGAGGACTATTCCTCTATTAATTAGTGAGAATGTTTAATATTGTTAGCTTTTCCAGGTCTTAAACACTGTGCTAGATACTAAAGACTCACAAATTCAAAATAGCCACAAGACAGGCTAAATGAACATGTAAACTTAATAGCACCTTTGAAAAGAAGCAAATAGGCAAGATCATGAGAGTGAATGTTACTCACCAGGGCAGGCCTTTCCAATGGTAGACTCAGATAAAGCCTTGTGAGCAGCTGAGCTTTTGTGGGTGGAGATGATCCTGCCCAGAAAGGAGACCAGGAAAGGCCCTGTTGGTCATAGGATGTAGGAGGTGGAGTGGTAAGGAGGGAGACTCTGTCACATGCTCATCAGAGTATCAAGCGCTCCTGCCTCCACGTGGTTATTTGCCTTGGAAAAACATCCCTCTCAGATATGTGCTGACAGTTGTAGGGAGTTCTATTCATGTTAAATAACAATTTATAAGAGCCTTTGGTAAATTCATTATTAAAGTTTAGAACAATCATTTAAGTTTAACTGCCTGAAATACTTTAAAACCAAAACAGACAAACAAACAAACAAAATCCTTGACTGCAATTTACCCTGGAATGTGCAATCTTGCCATATGTCATCAGTGTTGAATCATACAAAAACAACAAAAAAATGAATCTATTTGCATTTGTATAATTTTATGCTCGACTTAATTGCATTAACTCTTTTTCTGAAGTAAGTGATTTAACAATGAATTCCTTCCAAGGAAAATAATAGTCGAGTCTGTTGATCTTAGAGAGTTAGGTAACCAAACTTGTTGCTTTACGCAGACTGAGATGAACAAATATCTCTTGCTTACAGACATCTTAACTTTGATGCCCCTGGAAGAGTTAATAATTTTACATGCTTTGTGGGTATTATAGAAAATTTGCTCTGAAGAAGAGCAACGGTCATAGACCATCAAATAAGGATTCCTGAAGCATGTGGAATTGAAGAACCACTCATGGCTTCATAGACACTTGTTTTAAGAAGTGTGTGAAGTGCTGGCTGGGGCCTTCTGGCTTAACATACATAATATTCAAGCTTAGAGACATCAAGCCACATTAAACACCAGAAGCATTCTGGCACTAGCTTCCTTTGTAGAGTACTATTTGAAAGCAGGGTTTGAGAGGATTGCTCCATTACTTGTGATCAAAAGCCCACAGTCTCATATCATAATGATTGATTTAAAAAGATACAGGTCAGATTAAGTACCTGTATGTTCATCACTGAGGAAGTAACCACAAATAATCTAGAATACACAAAATATGAAAAAAATAGCCAAACATTACTGTTACAGTAAATGAATTCCCTTTTATGGTTGCCTAGAAAAATAGTATTTCAGAGAGCCTTTGAACTTTCAAGTTCATCTGGTATATATAAATTATAAATATATAATATATAAAATTGGTATATAAAACATTCTTACATTTAGTTTATATATTAGATATATAAAAAGGATGTATATATGCCTATGATATGTAAATGCATTACATGTATCCATTCTGGTAAGACTCTTAGAATATCTTGTGCCATCTTTACTCCTTTACCTTAATCACTTTGCTTTATGGTGTTTTCTGGTTCACAACCACAGCACATTTCATTTCTAGATTAAAAGAAAAAGGGCACCAGTGAAAAACAACTAAGAAAGTTTGTTTCTATCCTGTCAGCCTCCTGTGGATCCACTGACTACTCAATTTTTCTGCAGCTCTTGAAAGTATATTTACTTATACCTTTAAACAAACTTTGTTCAAGTTATTTGGAAAATTATCTTACGTGTTTATATAAGCAGATCCTTTGTGTTCCATGAAATGACAGTGGCAACTGCCTCAGAGGACTCCAGCTATTCCTACTCATCATCCAGAAAAAAAAAAGGACACAGGCTTCCTTCAGTCTCCTTCAGGAACAGATATACATGAAAAAATGTAGGAATTGTGACTCCAAGTCATTGTGAAGTTTTAAAGTCTGTTCCAAATCTTCTAAGAAAGGTGTAGTTTTTGTAAGCCTTTAATATCTTAATGTTGAAGTTCAGTATTAGATATGTATGGGTGAACAGAATATTAAAAGATACTATCATAATATTATTCAATTACTCAAGAGAACACAACTTATTTTCTTTTTTTCTTTTAAAAAATATTTTATTTATTTTTTTCCTAAGTTTTTTTATTTACATTCCAAATCATTTCCCCTTTCCCATTTCCTCCCTCCCCAAAAGTCCCAGAAGCCCCCTTCCCTCCCTCTTTTCCCCATTCAACCCTCTCTCCCTTGCTTCTCTGTCCTGGCATTCCCCTACATCAAGTCTTTCCAGGACCAGGGGTCTCTCCTTCCATCTTCTTGGAAATCTATTGATATGCAAATTGTGTCTAGGGTATTCCAAGATTCTGGGTTAATATCCCCTTATCAGTGACTGAATACCATGTGTGTTCTTTTGTGATTGGGTTACCTTACTAAGGATGATATTTTCAAGTTCTGACAATTTGCCTAGGAATTTCGATGAATCCACACTCCTATGGTCACTTGATCTTTGACGAAGGAGCTAAAACCATCCAGTGGAAAAAAGATAGCCTTTTCAACAAATGGTGCTGATTCAACTGGAGGTCAACATGCAGAAGAATGCAAATCGATCCATTCTTATCTCCTTGCACTAAGTTCAATTCCAAGTGGATCAAGGACCTCCACATAAAACCAGACACACTGAAACTAATAGAAAGGAAACTAGGGAAGAACCTTGAACATATGGGCACAGGGGAGAATTTCCTGAACAGAACTCCAATAGCTTATGCTCTAAGATCAAGAATTGACAAATGGGGCCTCATAAAATTACAAAGTTTCTGTAAGTCAAAGGACACTGTCAAAAGGACAAAGCGGCAACCAACAAACTGGGAAATGATCTTTACCAACCCTACATCTGACAGAGGGCTAATATCCAATATATACAAAGAACTCAAGAAGAAGTTAGATTCCAGAGAGCCAAGTAACCCTATTAAAAAATAGGGTGCAGAGCTAAACAAAGAGTTCTCACCTGAAGAATATCTAATGGCTGAGAAGCACCTAAAGAGATGTTCATCATCCTTAGTCATTAGAGAAATGCAAATCAAAACAACCCTGAGATTCCACCTCACACCAGTCAGAATGGCTAAGATCAAAAACACAGGAGACAGCAGTTGTTGGCAAGGATGTGGAGAAAGAGGAACACTCCTCCACTGCTGGTGGGATTGCAAGCTGATACAACCACTCTGGAAAGCTGTCTGGCGGTTCCTCAGAAAACTGGGCATGACACTCCCAGAGGATCCTGCTATACAACTCCTGGGCATATACCCAGAGGCTTCCCCTGCATGCAATAAGGGCACATGCTCCACTATGTTCATAGCAGCCTTATTTATAATAGCCAGAAGCTGGAAAGAACCCAGATGTCTCTCAGTGGAGGAATGGATTCAGAAGATGTGGTATATTTACACAATGGAATACTACTCCGCAACTTATTTCCTGCCAAGCTTGCTACATCTAGGATCATCTCAGCTCTCAAATATGGCAAGCAGATGGCTTATAGTTAAAATAAAAAGCATGACTCAGTGATGGCTGAAGTGTCTGCACAGAACAGTTTATCCTAGAATGTCTGTGGTTACCAAAGGGCCAATGCCCATTTACTGTGAAGACCTTCATGTACCCTGAAAACTGTGATATGATGTTTTTATGTTATTTCTCAACTGAAAAAGAATTCATTGTTTTTCACAACTACATATGTTGGCTTTCCTGACTGAAACATAAAACAATCACATATTTCTTCTGTATGTTATGATCATTTCAGCTATTTTAGAGCCAGAATTAGGGAAAATATTAAAATATCTATTTTTTACCCTCAAAGACAATTATTATTACCATTCTGCTACAATTTGTTTTAGTTTTTAAGGTTCTTTTCTTTTTTTATTATTATTATTTTCTAAGTATTTTTATTTACATTCCAAATGATTTCCCCTTTCCCGTTTCCTCCCTCCCCGAAAGTCCCATAAGCCCCCTTCCCTCCCTCTGTTCCCCATTCAACCCCCTCTCACTTCTCTGTCCTGGTATTCCCCGACATCCAGTCTTTCCAGGATCAGGGGTCTCTCCTTCCATCTTCTTGGAAATCTATTGATATGTGAATTGTGTCTTGGGTATTATGAGATTCTGGGTTAATATCCACTTATCAGTGACTACATACCATGTGTGTTCTTTTGTGATTGGGTTACCTCACTAAGGATGATATTTTCAAGATCTGACCATTTGCCTAGGAATTTCGTGAGTTCATTGTTTTTAATTGCAGAGTAGTATTCCATTGTGTAAATATACCACATCTTCTGAATCCATTCCTCCGTTGAGGGACATCTGGGTTCTTTCCAGCTTCTGGCTATTATAAATAAGGCTACTATGAACATAGTGGAGCATGTGTCCTTATTGCATGCAAGGGAAGCCTCTGGGTATATGCCCAGGAGTGGTATAGCAGGATCCTCTGGGAGTGTCATGCCCAGTTTTCTGAGGAACCGCCAGACAGCTTTCCAGAGTGGTTGTATCAGCTTGCAATCCCACCAGCAGTGGAGGAGTGTTCCTCTTTCTCCACATCCTTGCCAACAACTGCTGTCTCCTGTGTTTTTGATCTTAGCCATTCTGACTGGTGTGAGGTGGAATCTCAGGGTTGTTTTGATTTGCATTTCCCTAATGACTAAGGATGATGAACATCTCTTTAGGTGCTTCTCAGCCATTAGATATTCTTCAGGTGAGAACTCTTTGTTTAGCTCTGCACTCTATTTTTTAATAGGGTTACTTGGCTCTCTGGAATCTAACTTCTTCTTGAGTTCTTTGTATATATTGGATATTAGCCCTCTGTCAGATGTAGGGTGGGTAAAGATCATTTCCCAGTTTGTTGGTTGCCGCTTTGTCCTTTTGACAGTGTCCTTTGACTTACAGAAACTTTGTAATTTTATGAGGCCCCATTTGTCAATTCTTGATCTTAGAGCATAAGCTATTGGAGTTCTGTTCAGGAAATTCTTCCCTGTGTCCATATGTTCAAGGTTCTTCCCTAGTTTCCTTTCTATTAGTTTCAGTGTGTCTGGTTTTATGCGGATGTCCTTGATCCAATTGGAATTGAACTTAGTGCAAGGATATAAGAATGGATCGATTTGCATTCTTCTGCATGTTGACCTCCAGTTGAATCAGCACCATTTGTTGAAAAGGCTATCTTTTTTCCACTGGATAGTTTTAGCTCCTTCGTCAAAGATCAAGTGACCATAGGAGTGTGGATTCATTTCTGGGTCTTCAATTCTGTTCCATTGATCTTCATGCCTGCCACTATACCAATACCATGCAGTTTTAACACTATTGCTCTGTAGTACAGCTTGAGGTCCGGGATACTGATTCCCCCTGAGTTTTTTATTCTTGAGAATATTTTTAGCTATCCTGGGTTTTCTGTTATTCCAGATGAATTTTTGAGTTGCTCTTTCTAACTCTATGAAGAATTGCATTGGGATTTTGATGGGAATTGCATTGAATCTGTATATTGCTTTTGGCAAGATTCTCATTTTTTCTTCAATTTCTTTCTTCAGAGACTTTGAAGTTTTAAGGTTATTTTCCAAAGGAATTGTAGCTTATTTAAACATCGCAAAGGCAGTCTCATTATATTTTTCATACAATTCTCCTTCATGTTAATTCAGTGTATAACCATGGTACAATTACAAAACAAAAACAAAAACATCAATCATGGTGCAATGGCGTTGATTCAACTACAACTTTTTTTTTAGCTTAGATTCTTCCAGGATTTCTACTATATTCTCTTCTGCTCCATGATCCTATTCAGAACCTCAAGCTATATTTAGCTACTCTGGTTCCATGCACTCCTCTGATGGAAAGTGAATAGTTGGAGGAGAATTGACAATCAACTTGACATTACTTTCACTATTTTAGTGATATCACTAGATAATTTTTTAATACCATTCATTTTGATAGCAATTTTGTATATTGGATATATCCTCAATATACTATACTAGGAAGTACATGATAAGAATATAGTCAGTTATTGCTTAAATTATCCTACAATACTTTCTAAGTAGAGGTTATCAGGTCTCACTACTCCAAAATTCTTGCTATTGATTTCTGTAAATAATAGATATTTTAGGAGAGGCTCTTTCCAATTCTCTTTCTATGCAAACTTGTATCCACTAATTTTAGCATCAATCTTGAATGAAATAATTTTTACCATACTTTTCTAATGGTGCTTAATAGTCAACTTTTATTTACTGGTGGGAACATTGTTCTAAAAGATAGTCATCTCCTTCAGTTATCCTTAATTGAGACTCTAACATTTGAAATAGATAAAATACTATCTTAAAGGTTGATTAATATGCTGGTTAATCTTGACTGTCAACTTGGTTAGATTTAGAGATGACTAAAAAGAACCACCTAGGAAATTGTTTTCTTATGGTCAGCACACAAAAACCAATACAACTGTGATCTAAAGGGCAAGACTCCATACTAAGCTGGAAATAAAACTTGTCAACATTGTCTACATGGTACTGCTGTTTTTACCATGAAAGATATGAGATTGTGGACTTCATGGAGTTTTACACACTGTGGTGCCAGAGATCAGCTGAAAACACTCAGTGGCTAGATGAGTCTTATGTTCATCTGACGTTCTCACATTCAATGCAGAGCACATGTGAAATACTACCTCTGATATTCAGGGTGGGTCTTTCTGAATCAATTGGTAGCCAAGAAAATCTCTACAGACATACTTGATGTAGATATTTTTCACTGAGATTGTCTTCCACATAAATTCTTGGTTGTGACAAATTTTCACTATAATTATCAAATCATGGTTCCTTACTTTATTATTTCATTATATATTGAAGTATTTAACTTGCTTTCGATTGTATAGGGACTCACACTGGAGTTTTCCCTCTAGTTTCAGATGGAACATGGACTTTGGTTTTTAAAATCGTGTTGAGATTATTGAAGAATAAGGGGCTTTTAAAGTTGGATTTAATGCACTTTACACTATGGAATGGCCTTGGGTCTTTGAGGACAAAGTGTGGAAAGACGACATCAAAGAAATGTGTTTGTTTCTCAAGCTGAGAAGGACTGAAGTTGTACTCTAGGTTAAATTAGTTGATATGGAAAAACCAGCCAAATGCTGGTAGTTCCATTCTACATTCTGGAGTCCTGAACTGAGCATAAAGGAAGAAGCAAGATGAGTATAAACATTCTTTATTCTCTCTTACCTGACTGAAGATAAAGTGTTTCAACACTCAAACACCTACCATCTTGTCTCTCCTACAATGATGAACTATACCATCAAACTGTTAGCCAAAGCAAACATTTTTTACTCTTATGTTTGTTAGTTTGGTCAGGTGTTTTAACAAAGCAATTAGAGTGTAACCAACCAATACAGGCAAAGGATCCTTTATTACTCTAATATTTATTTAATCTTATTATGTTTTATGGAAATTGGTTTCATTCTTTGGACAATAATTTCACCCATCTTTCTTTATTTTATAAATTATGGCCCTTTAGGCCTATCTCCTGAAACAGTTTGCCCACTGACTTCCCTATATTCTAGTTTTTACCCTGAGATATTTTCTGTTTGCCTCTTCAGTGTTCTTTTGTTTGCTTGTTTGTTTGCTTTTTACTTTTCTCCATCTATTTTTGAAAGTCACATTGCTCCCTGTAACTTTTTCTGCAAAAAAGCATAGACTTTCTTCATCTTGCTTATTTTTGTTCTAGCCTTGAACTTTATCCTTCCAAGAAGCTGTGGTGTCTTTCATTAGAATGGTCCTACAAATCAAGATACATATGGTGAGTCCAGTTATTGTTTTCAGAGTGTCACTGCTTAAACCTTCACACAGTCAATAGACCCTGAGATCATATGTATGTGTATTAACCCATGTGTACTCTCCCAAATCTCTGTCCCCTCTCAGTTCAGTGACGCTTGCGATCCTAGCACAATAATACAGGCCTTGTTTTGTCCATTTCTCTTCCCACATTTGTAATTTTTTTTTATATTTCAGGCACTGAAAAAACTGAGGGTCTTAGTCATCCAGTACATTTTTCATTTCTTTATCCCAGCATGTGAAGAAAATTGTTGCTCAGATATGAGTCATTCCTCTGTGAAAAACATATTTACTGTGAAAGATGCATTATTTGTAATTTGTCTTTATTCAGAGTACTGTTTTCCAAAGTAGATTAGGTTAGTTTTTTCCCTTTTATACCTCCTCCAGTTTTGTATTATTCATTTATAATAACTATATTCATTTTCTACAATTTCTACTCCATTAGACCGTGTTCCTAAATCCAAACTTTTTAAGGTAGATTACATAATGCACAAAAGACTCTTTTGAAAGTAGAATTCCATAGGTTTTGAAAATTTTTCAGTCTGTGTCCATCACCATAGTGATAATGCAGAACACATGTGTACCCTTCACATACATCGTCAATAAAAAAGCTAAGGGTCTATGTACTCTCACTAAAGTACTCTCACTAAAACAATAACAGTAGAAACAATAAGGTTATTTTAAAAAAACCTCTCTGTTTAGCTTTATTTGCTTTTCTGCTTCTTGAACACAGAGTTCCAAGCAGATGTCTATACTGGGGAATCCTGCAAAAATCCTTCTCTTCACGGTTTTGTCAGTTACTTCTTCATGAATAAAAGTCAAGAAGCTTTATAAATCAGGGTTTTGTGTATTAAAATCCTTACTCCTCTGAGTACTCTTTAAGACATTTAAAGCAATTAACACTGATAATTCATTAAATCTTATTTCTAGAGTTTGTTTCTTGTGGACAAGTTTTGTTGTGGTGGGAGTAGAGTTCTACCTTAGAGATAGCTCCCCCAACTACCATAGACAGGGCTGAGGTCATAGTTACCAGCTAGTGCTGTGAGAATGAGCAAAGGAAAGGAATTCAGAAGAACACTCTTCTCTGCAGACAAGCTTAGGGATACATGATTAGGCAGATGGTGGCATCTTTTAATGTTGTCTGGAGTCACTTCTGTATTGTGGATAGTTTTTAAACTCTTGTGTGGAATATTAATACCTGTGGCAGGTATCCATGGCTGCACGTGTCTCAGGGCTTTTGATCTATTAAACATCAAATAGTTGTATAAGCTAATACTTATTGGTTCTTGGAATTTAAAGGAAGTAAGGAGAGATTTTCTTGATGGACCTTGATTCTTTTTTTTTTTTTTTTTTTTTAATTTAATTTTATTTTATTTTTTTAATTTACATTCCAAATCACTTCCCCTTTCCCGTTTCCTCCCTCCCCGAAAGTCCCATAAGCCCCCTTCCCTCCCTCTTTTCTCCGTTCAACCCCCTCTCATTACTCTGTCCTGGCGTTCCCCTACATCCAGTCTTTCCAGGACCAGGGGTCTCTCCTTCCATCTTTTTAGAAATCTATTGATATGCTGATTGTGTCTAGGGTATTCTGAGATTCTGGGTCAATATCCCCTTATCAGTGACTTCATACCATGTGTGATCTTTTGTGATTGGGTTACCTCACTAAGGATGATATTTTCAAGTTCTGACCATTTGCCTAGGAATTTCGTGAATTCATTGTTTTTAATTGCAGAGTAGTATTCCATTGTGTAAATATACCACATCTTCTGAATCCATTCCTCCGTTGAGGGACATCTGGGTTCTTTCCAGCTTCTGGCTATTATAAATAAGGCTGCTATGAATATAGTGGAGCATGTGTCCTTATTGCATGCAGGTAAAGTCTCTGGGTATATGCCCAGGAGTGGTATAGCCGGATCCTCCGGAAGTGTCATGCCCAGTTTTCTGAGGAGCCGCCAGACTGCTTTCCAGAGTGGTTGTACCAGCCTGCAATTCCACCAGCAGTGGAGGAGTGTTCCTCTTTCTCCACATCCTCGCCAACAACTGCTGTCTCCTGTGTTTTTGATCTTAGCCATCCTGACTGGTGTGAGATGGAATCTCAGGGTTGTTTTGATTTGCATTTCCCTAATGACTAAGGATGATGAACATCTCTTTAGGTGCTTCTCAGCCATTAGATATTCTTCAGGTGAGAACTCTTTGTGGAGCTCTGTACCCCATTTTTTAATAGGGTTACTTGCCTCTCTGGAGTTTAACTTCTTGAGTTCTTTGTATATCTTGGATATTAGCCCTCTGTCGGATGTAAGGTTGGTAAAGATCATTTCCCAGTTAGTTGGTTGCCGCTTTGTCTTTTTGACGGTGTCTTTTGCCTTGCAAAAACTTTGTAATTTAATGAGGTCCCATTTGTCTATTTATTCTTGAGCCAAATTTCCAGTTTAAAAAGTTTGAAAAGATCAATGAATTTAGCTCATTTAAAATTTTAAGGCATAAACAAATTGGAAACAGTAAGACTTCTTTGTTCAGGGCAGTAGTGAATGCCCTACCTCTAGAATATATAATCTTTTTCATAATGTTGTTAAGCCTAGATGGTAGAGAAAGGAATAAGAATGATGGTGTCAACTTTTTGTCATAGAGAATGAATGTATTAATGATGCGTAAAGGAAACTAGATATATTCAATCTTGGCTACATATAGGGATTCTTTTTTTGAATTGGTTATTATATTTATTGACATTTCAAATGTCATTCTTCCCAGTCTCCCCTCCACAAATACCCAGCCCATTCTCCTTCCACTTTGCCTCTAAGAGGGTAATCCCCCACCCACCCACTCCTGCCTCACCGCTCTAACATTCTACTACACTGGGGCATCTAGCCTTCACAAAACCACTGACCTCCCCTCCCACTGATGCCAGATAAGGCAATCCTCTGCTACTTATGTAGCTGGAGCCATGGAACTGTCCATGTATACTCTTTGGTTGGTGGTTTAGTCCCCGGGAGCTCTAGGGGATCTAGTTAGTTGATATTGTTGTTCTTGCTATGGGGTTGCAATTCTATTCAGCTACTTCAGTCCTTCCTCTAACTCTTCTCTTAGGGTCCCTGGGCTCATTCCAGTGGTTGGCTGTGAGTATCTGCATCTGTCTCAGGGAGATGCGGGTGGAGCCTCTGAGAGGGCAGCCATACTAGGCTCCTGCTTGTGAGTCCTTCTTGTCATCAGCAGTAGTGTCATGGTTTGATGTCTGCAGATGGGATGGATCCCAAAGTGTGGAGGTCTCTGGATGGCCTTTCTTCAGTCTCTGCTCCAGTTCTTGTTCCTGCATGTTCCTTTAACAATTCTGAGTTAAAAATTTTTGAAATGGGTGGGTGGTCCCATTCTTCAACTGGGGCCATGTCTATCTATTGGAGTTGGTCTTTTCAGGTTCTTTACACTAATAAGAAAGGGGTGTCTACATCTTTGGAAGTTCTCTTCTCAGTAGATATCAAAGATAGAAGATAAAGAGGTATTTTGAAATAGAATAGAAAGAGCTAATATTGAATGAATCAGTCTTGATTGACCAACCTTTTCATCATTACCCATTAAATGATATTAATATCTCTGCTTCTCTATATCCCATCTGGAAAGCCATGCACTCCTCACAGGCTGTTCTTAGGATCAAAAAAAAGTTTGCATAAAAATGCTTGCCACATAATAATTTTCCATAATGCTAATTCAATCAGAAAATAACCATGGTCCAACATGCATTTAAGCCAACATCAGCAATAGCATTTTATGCCTATTGGTTTCATTGCCTGCCTACATAAGGTATTTCTAGAGATGCCACAACACATTCCCAATGGATGGCAGTTGGTACTTCAGAGCTAACATTCCTCAGGTCATCACTCATGAGCAGAATGACATGTACTTTCACAGAAGAATTTTATAAATTATTTAGTGAAGACAGTCATTCTCCAGGTAAGAATCACAATGAAAGCTTAATACTGCCTAAGAAGACTTAGCTATGAAACCTGTGGAGGGAATTTCCTTCATATTACTTTCCTATTTCTAGCCCAGTTACCATTCATTTAAGTCCAGCTACTGGGAAGAGTAACAGAATATCAGCATGATTCATTTACTAAAGCATTTATCAGCTCCTTCGGAGGCAGCTTATTTCAAAGACTGTTTCAAAATAACTAAAACTTTCTTAGTTAAGTCTCATTAGCAATGAATCTGTATTGCTAATAAAATCTCACATTTCTTGCCTATGCCTACGTTATGATAGCTTGATAGTTTATTACCTAGGCAGATGCACTTTGAGGTGGGACCATTAGCAGGACAATTCAGAGAGAATGGTTTGCTTGTTTGATCATTGATCTCTAAGGGAGTTGATCCCAGGGGCCTGGAAAATGAAGCTAGGCTGTTTAGATTCAGCAAAAAGCTTATGGTTATTCTATTTCCCCTAAATTGTGAGAGTTTCATGTGATCCCTGTTTTAGTATTAACGTTATTCCAAGAAGATATCTGTATATCTAAATTATCCTCAAGAGCCAAAATGGGAATAGAATTCCTGCTTTGGTGACCTTGACCTTGACAGACAATATGGTAATTTTATAATTATTAGATTTAAATCTTATTTTATGTTATCCCTTTAACCAAAAAGGAACTCACTGTTTTCAGCAAAATATATGATTTACAGACATGTCTAGGCATCCAAGTGAAAATATGATATGCATGATATAAGAACGTAAGGAAGAGCTTTCCATTGCATTTTTGTCTGGGGTTCTTGGCAGCTTCAGTGATATATATGTGGTATACTGGGTTTATCAGTTAGATGCATTCGGGCTCCTCTTGATGTAGTTCAGAGGGAGTTGTCTTAATATTGTATAGTATTATCTGTCAGGTAATCTGATTTATAACACAAATGTCTTCAATAGTTGTGATTATAAGTAACTTGCCGTTATGTAGTGATTTGATAACACAATTTCCATTTCGCAGACAGTAGGGAAGGTCTATTAATACTGTCTCATTTCTATCTAAGCTTTCTATGTTCATCTGACAATTTATCACATAGATTTATCTTTTATGTAGTATATTTGTAGAGATACTAAAAGATTTAAATAAAACTTGATTAACAAGTTTGATGTGTGCATGTAACAAAATGCTATGAAATATTTTAAGTTTCTTTTTTCTGTGTTTGTAAACAGATGCAATATGTTCTTTCTATGATTCATTCATTTTATATACAAACAGTATATAAAGTATATCCTGTTGACAACTACTGTGACTGTTAGGTTTTCAGGTAAGTAGGACATGTGTCTCATGAGGTAATGCATGTTTTTAATATTTATAATAATATAATAGTGAGGATTATGACTATATTACAAATGTGTGCTACAAATACTCAGGGTTCAGTTAAGAAAATAATAAATTCTAAAATTTTTGAAGTCTAATCATGTGAAAGATTTAAAAGCTGTATTTATTTCCCTCCAGAGCTAACAAAGTATGCCAAGCAAAGAGGTCCAATTTGTTTTTGTATTCATTAGCTTCTCCATAGGTCCACACCTTGTCCAGGAGGAGGTAATTATGGGATGCCCCAGGGTACCTGGTGAAAGCATTTTTAAGAAGCAGTCTGCTGTCTTGGTAGTATTTACTTCTTTCTTTCTATCATACAGAGGTCTTTGTGAGTGTTCTTTCCCAACTCTGCCTGCCTTTCTTTCATAAATGTTACATTATACAAAATCTTGCTTCTGTTTAATTCAGCAACCTTGGACAATACAATTTTTGTATAACTGGTTGATTATGAATTCACATTAATTTACAAAGGGTCACTTACTGATATTCTTAGTAAATAGAGACTAATTCTCTGTGAAGACTCACAAAACAAAAAAGCAAGTAGAAATACACAAAATTCTTAAATATTTAGATAATTGTTACTTATCTCAATGTGGTTTTAAATTATTCATATATTAATTTTTCTGCACTTCAATGTTGATGAGTACAGGTGAATTCAGAGAGGCTAACTAGAAAATTTGAAAACAAGCAGGATTAAAGCCATTATCTCCATAATAATAACTCATAGACAGATTTTTAAATATGAAAATTAAACTTGTAGATAATTACAATAGCTACAAATCTAAAACACTAATTGTCTGCTGCATGGAATTTCAGAGTGCTATGAACTGGGAAGAATTGGAAATACTAACATGAAATTAACATGTCCCTGGGTGACTTAGGATCTATGATTTAAGTTTCTAAAGTTTTTCAGAAAAATATAAGTGGTACATGACATTTTTCCATTCAGATTGCAAATGCCATAATCTATGTACCCTTCTTATCCCATACAGCATGTTCTGCAACACACAGATTTATTGTGGATTATAATTCTTTGTAAGGCATGGAACATTCTATAGGGGAGGAAAAACTTCTTTAGAGAGTGAAGCCCTTCCAAGAACTGTTCAGGGTTAGAATCCATTGTTATCTGATCACAAGTCCTTCTCCAGGAACTCTGAACTCACTTTCATGAGCTTAAGAGCTGAACAGTGGTCAAGCAACTGATATTTAGTCTTCTTGGATTAGAGTATAGCATGTCCCTAATGACAAGGGTACCTCTCTGACTTGATCTCCTCCCTACCTTTCATAAAGATGGAGGAATGTGAAGGCTCCCTATATAACATAATAGTGACCAGAAACTAGAGACCTCCTTAACAATAGCTATCTTTGTTTAGTTATCTCATCATGGTCTTTGAATTTATACATGCACGCTTCTATATTCTCCAAGGGCACTCATTATGGTATAAAATCATATTAGGTTTTATAGTTTTATCAACTGTTTTTTATGCATGCCTTACTTCTCCCATTTTTATATTTAAAGTTACAAAAGGAAACTAGAAGATGATAGGGAAAGAATGTGGCCTGAGTTCCTGAGAGAAATGGTCACACATTTTGATTTTACAACATACCCCCTGTGCTACCTTGACTCAATGGCTGACCCTTCTGAGGCTAGATAGTTTTGGGTATAGAATGTTCTTAACTGTGAAGATTATTAAGATGCATGAACATAAAAATCCTTTCCAAATATCTACTGAGCTGTGCTACATACAAGCTGGCATTCATATTACTCTATAAAAAGCACCTATCTATCTTTTAAAATCAGTAAGATTGTTTGAACTTTAAAAAGAATGTCAAATGACAATGAATATTCTCTGTTCTACTGTGGCCAACTGTGTCTAAACAGGAAATACACTTGGGTGCATTGGTTTGGAAGATTTGTATTCTTACCTGATAAATTAAAAATGATTTATTTTTCAAATTAGAACCATTTCTGTAAAACTATGGTAATGCGTTTGCAGTCGTTTCTACATAAACGCAAATGAAAGGTTATTAGGAAATTATATTTGGCTGGTTGTGTTTACTATTATTTTTAGATTCCATGAATCACCAAGAGTAATTCCATTCAATTCAAAGTCAATGTGGTGAAAGTAAGATGGAGGAAGTGAGCTCATAACTAACGTGAAATGTCCGTGAATAGAATGTGCTCATTTTCATGCTGCCCAAATAGAAAGATCAAATGGACTGTCATTTCACTGCCTCTCAGAAAACAAACAACTCAGTTAACATCTTCTAGTCAGTTTGTGTCAAATGAGTTTCTGTCAGAACTCAAGTTGGTAGTGTTTCTCATGTGCAAAGAAACTCTCCGTGACAATGACTGCTTTTAATTTCGTTCTTCAGAACAAGCTTTGATAGCCACCAAGGTGCCACAAATGACACTTGAACTATTCATTCTGGTGGCTTTTGCAACAAAATCTGTAAGAGGAAATGTATTAAGCTAAAAAATATCAATAAATAAAACCTCAGTGATTCATAATCTCTGAAGAGCACTTTTACTTTGTTTTCTAGTACAAGATAATTTATTAGAAATTGTTTTAACTTAAATAAAAGAAATTTGAAGATTGGGTGGTCTATTGTAACAAAGTCCAATTTAGGTTTTTAAAATTTAGTGTTAGCTTCAAAAGTCTTATTTAAAAAGATAACTCAGTAATTTTAACTATTTCCTTGCAATGTTCAACTTCACACCTTGTGCCTCTCATTTTTAGAATGGTTTCTGTGAATGTTCAGCAATGTAGTGCCATAAAGAAATCTTACAAATGAAGCAATACAGAGGCACATTTCTAGTAGTGTTGTTAGAATATATAATAATATAAAATAAAAGGTCAGCTACTGCACATGCACGTGCCCATTAACTCACTTTGTATCAATTAGTGAAATATATTTCCAGTCTGTGAAAAACTGATGGGATATGGAAAAAGGAAATAAAAGAAGTTCTGAAGGCACCGTGAAGATTGCATTTAAGAGTCACTGTAACGATTGAAGACACTGATGTAAAAGTAGCTTACAGAACTGTATGACTGATTCTCATCACTAAGAATACTGTATGAGGTTCTTCTGCCATAGTGTGATGGCTCTGAGTGGAAAGTATTTCCCACTAAGTAGCGCTTCCTGATTTATTACTATGCATTACTGATTTATTATATTTCATTCTTTTTATAGCTGTGAATATTAACACTTTAATTGCATACTCAAAATCGACCATGAGAGATAAGTCAATCAGAATGCTTTTGAATACAATTAAAAAAATAACAAACAAAACAAAACAAAACAAAATAAAAAACCCCACAATGCCAAATGGACCAATTGTAACCCGAAATTCAGAGCAGAGAAATGCTAAATTTGTTTGATGTACTGGTTGATTAATGTCACCAAGGGCCAAAGGTTATTTTGTTGTTGTTTGAGTTTGGTTTCTATATTGCCAAAGTGCCAAGATCTTGGATTTATAGCTTTCATATCTATGTAAGACTGATGCTCCCTAAGAAAGGTTGCACCAACAAATCCTGAGACTTTTCAAAGGGATGAAAGGACTAGCACTTGGCTCATTGAACTGCAAGTCTTGGCTACATACAAGGTTGCTTAATTGAATGTGGGAGATAAAAAAAATGACAACAGAAAAATTATTTAAAACTTAAACATGTCAACAATCAGAGTTGTCTTTGGCAAAACCCACTGTTGTGTCATTTGACTTCACTGCAGCCTTGGTTCTGAATACATAACATATGCTCTTTGTACTGAGCATGCCCACATTCCACACAGTACAAAAAAAACATTGCTGAAACACTTTGACTCAGATCCAAGACTGTGTTTGTCATCTTAGGACTGTAGTATTTACTGTATGTTGTCTTCTGCTCTTTCTTATAGTTGCATAATGATCAAATCGCAGAAAACAAAAGATTTTTGATATTTTTCTTCCATCATCCCTCAGCATGTTAGTATTTCTAAAACAAGCATCAGAACGGGAAGGGTATGATGTTAAGTTGCTTGACAGCATCAAGATTTCATCCAGCCAGTGAAGAGTTGTTAAGGCTCCTGAAAGCAACATGGATGCATGATGGAACAGTTAAAGAGCAATCATTTTTAAATGTTGAAGTTCAGCAGAAATAGTTTTATGTGTGAACTAAAATTTACATTTACAAGACACACATTACTATCTCTCACTTCACCTCTTTGAGAGTTTTAAATTTTGAACTTACTTGAAAAGTCTAAGTTGTCACTTCTTAGGAAAAAAGTCTGCGATGGAGAGTTGAGAGGCATCTCGTTCTCTCTGCCCTTTGCTGTCTATCAATGAGTTCTCCATAGCAACGCAGATTCTTTCTCAGATTAGAGTCATTTCCAGGATTTGGCTTACCTGGATATCAGACTTTTGTGGCACTGTGAATAAGTTCTCAAGCCAAGATGGCCTTCTTTGGCTGTTCTGACTATGGTTACTCTTTTAAAGTAGATTGATTTTGTTTATCAAAGAGATGAATCCATTCATCAATGGTTTGGAATGCTAGGGGAGTAGAGGCAGTCTGCTCTCTAAGTACAGAGAATAAGAATTGACAGTGCCCATGAAGAACTTAAAAGTGATAATGAAACAAAACAAGGGACTGTCTTGCTTTAATATCTCATCTGCCATAGTTTTAAAACTGTTGACAATGAAATTCCTTCTAGAGAAAAATATTTTATTAGTCTATTTTCCAAAGTGCATAGGTTACCGTTGATTTTCAGTAGTCTATTTTAAGTTTGAAAGTAACTCGAGGAGTCTTCCCTTCCAGCCACCATTTGCAGCAGGGAATGAGGCAGCTCCACAACCTTCTGTACTTAGCCTACCAGGAGAGAGTGATCTCCCAGCAGCAATTTCACTTCTGAGCACTGAGATAAGATCTCCACCTTCTCTCTGGACGGGTACAGCTAGGAGCGCACAAGACATATGATCATTGGAGCAGCTGGGACAGGAATCTTCCTTTCCGGCCACCATTTGCAGCAGGGAACTAGACAGCTCCACAGCCTTCTGTGCACAGACCCTGCCAGAAGAGCGTTGGTCTCCCAGGAGTACAGACACAGGTTTACAGGCCCATAGGAGGGGCAAACTCCAGCCAGAGACAACAAGACCAACTAACACCGGAGATAACCAGATGGCAAAAGGCAAGCACAAGGACCCTACCAACAGAAACCAAGGCTACTTAGCAACATCAGAGGCCAGTTCTCCCACCACAGCATGTCCCGGATAGCCCAACACACCAGAAAAGCAAGAATTGGATTTAAAGTCTCTTCTCACGATGCTGTTAGAGGACATCAAGAAGGACACAAATAACTCCCTTAAAGAAATACAGGAAAACATGGGTCAAATGGTAAAGGCCCTTAAAGAGGAAACACAAAAATCCCTGAAAGAAATACAGGGGAACATGGGTGAACAGATAGAGGCCCTTAAAGAGGAAACATAAAAATCCCTGAAAGAATTACAGGAGAACACAAACAAACAAGTTAAGGAACTGAACAAAACCATCCAGGATCTAAAAATGGAAGTAGAAACAATAAAGAAATCACAAAGTGAGACATCTCTGGAGACAGAAAATCTTGGAAAGAATTCAGGAATCATAGATGCAAGCATCAACAACAGAATACAAGAGATAGAAGAAAGAATCTCAGGGGCTGAAGATACCATAGAAAACCTGACTCAACAGTTAAAGAAAATGCAAAAAGCTCCTGAGCCAAAACATCCAAGAAATCCAGGACACAATGAGAAGTCCAAACCTAAGGATTATAGGTATAGAAGAGAGTGAAGATTTTCAACTTAAAGGGCCAGTAAATATCTTTAACAAAATTATAGAAGAAAACTTCCCTAACCTAAAGAAAGAGATGACCATGAACACACAAGAAGCCCACAGAACTCCAAACAGACTGGACCAGACCAGAAAGTCCTCCCGACACATAATAATCAAAACACCAAATGCACTAAACAAAGAAAGAATATTACAAGCAGTAAGAGAAAAAGGTCAAGTAACCTATAAAGGCAGGCCTATCAGAATTACACCAGACTTCTCACCTGAGACAATGAAAGCCAGAAGATCTTGGGCAGATCTCATACAAACCCTAAGAGAATACAAATGCCAGCCCAAACTACTATACCCAGCAAAACTCTCAATTACCATAGATGGAGAAACCAAGATATTCCAGATAAAACCAAATTTACACAATATCTTTCCACAAATCCAGCCCTACAAAGGATAATACATGGAAAACGCCAACATGAGGAGGGAAACTACACCCTAGAAAAAGCAAGAAAGTAATTTTTTTCCAACAAACCCAAAAGAAAGTAACCACACAAACATAAAAAGAACATCAAAAATAACAGGAAGCAACAATCGTTATTCCTTAATATCTTATAATGTCCATAGACTCAATTCTCCAACAAAAAAGCATAGTCTAACAGAGATGTTTTTCATGTGGATCTTCGATTTTATCAGAAAATGTGACTCTTCTTTCAATTCAGTAATGCTTTTTGTGTCTACCATTTTGACTACATTATTTTCCATGATAATCATTAATTTTAACATTTTTTCTGTGTATTTCTTCAATTTTGTCAGAAGTGTTTTTCAGGTAGATCTTCAGTTTCATTGAGGGGTGGTGGTGTTTGTAGTTCCACTTTCAATCAATTTCGGAATGTTTTTGTGCCTACCATTTTGTCGGTATAGTTGTCCATGATAATCTTCAATTTTAACATTTTTCTATATTTTTCTTCAATTTTGTCAGAAGTATTTTCCATGTGGATCTTCAGTTTTATCAGACAATGTCTATAATTTTATTTTCAATCAACTTAGGAACATTTTTATACCTTTCATTTTATCTGTATAATTTTCCATGTAATAGTCAGTTTTAACATGTTTTTCTATATATTTCTTGAATTTTTCAGGAATATTTTCCGTGTAGATCTTCAATTTTATCAGAAACTGGGAAAGGGGAAATCATTTGGAATGTAAATAAAGAATATAGAAAATAAAGTACAAATAATAATAATAATAAAAGATTGAGCATTTCATGGAAAAATTATACAGATAAAATGGTAGGCATAAAAATATTTCTACGTTTTTTGTAGATTTTCAATTTTATCAGAAAATGTTTATAACTCCACTTTCAATCAACTTAGAATATTTTTATGCCTACCATTGTTTTTCTATATATTTCTTCAACTTTATCAGAGATACTTTCCATGTATATTTACACAATGGAATACTACTCAGCAATTAAAAACAATGAATTCATGAAATTTTTAGGCAAATGGGGAACAGGGGGAGGGAAGAGGGCTTATGGGACTTTTGGGGAAGGGGGAACTGGGAAAGGCGAAATCATTTGGAATGTAAATAAAGAATATAGAAAATTAAAAATAGAAATGTAAATGAAGATTATATTCAAGAAAAAAAGAAAGTAACTCATCTTCTTATTTACCTTTTAATAAATACTGTACTTGACACAATAAATTCAAAGAGCACCTAGTTAAACAAGTAGTCATAGATATTTGACCCAGGAATAGAGTTATGATGGGTCATTTCTGAAGGTTGCTAGGGAAGCAGATTATATCTCTCTCCAGTCCATTCTTTTTATGATAATTCTTATATATAAACATATCTTTCTTGTGTGTAATATATAAATTGATGAATAAATAATGTATCTATATTATATATCTTTATAAAGACAAAGAAGTAGAACTTGAGTGAGTTCAAGTCTGTCAGTATAAAAACCACTTGAATGTTTTACTTTGGGAAAATAAATACTAGTTCTTTCCCACATTTATTCTAAGGAGCTAGTGTATAATAAACACTTATCACTACTAACATTACATTCTTCTCAATACTTTAAAAATGTCTAAGGATCCTACAATATTCCTCTTCCAATCTACAATTCATTGAAGTCCATAGAACAACATTTAGGCTCTAGCCTAAATAAAGGAGCAATAGTGAAAGTTGCCTGCGAATGACAACAATCCACAGGTAAGCAGCTATGATGCAATGTGTTCTTATCTGGACTATCACCAGAATTCCCACTTTGGTTGAGAAGTGAAAAACTCTTTCACAAGCTAAATTCTCAACAGAAACAGAGTCTCAATGGAAGTGCCTTGGTATCAAAAGCAATCATATTCCTGCTGCCTTCTTTTACCGTAGAGAAGAACATTTAAGTTAGATGTTGTATGTGTATTGGAGTGGTGGTGGTAGTGGTGGTGGTAGTATGTGTGTCTCAGTAAGTGGAGGTGTGGTGGCCAGAAGTCAATGCTGGGTGTCTTTTTTACTCTTGTTCCACCTTGTTTTTTGAGGAAGGATCTCTTGTTGAAACTGGTCCTTGCAGGAAGTATTAAACTGGCTAGACAGTAAGATCTGGGGAATGTTTCAGGGCTGTACTTAGATATACTGTCACACCTTACAAGCCAGGTCCCTGTGTTTGGATAGCACACACTTTACTGATGAGGTTATCTGCCCAAATCCTTAAATCAAACTCTTAGTTTAGTTGTACCAAGAAAAAAATATTTGAGGAGGTTGAGCAACAAAAGATCGATGTACTTCTCATTTCACAAAGTTCTACAAATAGGCTTTAATAGACTAATCAGTTTGCTAAAGTCTACAGTTATAAAAGTCCATAAATGTGCCTCGTTTGAGCCTGCCTAACTCTTAGTGGAAGAAACAAGAACTATGTGCAAAGATAGGTAAGATGTAGCACTAGTGAGTGCTCTGAAGGAAACTTTTCAGATATTTAGAAAATACAACTTCTGTTATCTCATACTTGGGCCCTTAATACAGCATTGTTTCATTCTTAAAAGGCAATAAGAAAAACAATTATGTATGTCAATACCACTTACTTCTTCTCTTGAAGTAACTGGCTCTATTGACTAATTAGCAATGAACATATCGACACTGGCTAGATAAAATCATAAACAAATGGACTTCAAAACACATTGAACTTAGTATTTTTCTGGTACCACATCAAGCCAATTACAAAGGATTTTTCCCTTAAATATCAAGATTAATGTACAAAGATGTTTATTTTCCACTTTCCCTACAGTGATAAAGTTGTTAAAGAATTCAATATTCCCAGCTTTAATTTGATATATTTGTTAATAGATTAAATATTCTCTGAGGTGAACTGTGGGGATTCCATCAGCACAATATTTTGAACTTTCACGTAGCCCAAATTTTGATTATTTTTTTAAAAAATGTTTATTTTGTTATTAAAATTCATTTTGTTATGTATGAAAGTTTTCAATACCATGTGTTAAAACAACATTTCCGAGGCACTTATTTGGGTACATGAGGATTCCCAGCTTACATTTATCAATGTGCAAGAAATTGCACATTACTTGACAGTTCCTATTACATCTCAAATATATTAGCTTAGTTTTATCTTTGTTCTACAAAACTGTTTCTTCACTATCATCATTGGTGCTAAAGGTTCTGCTACTTCTTTAGACTATGATAAATTATAGAAGTAAACAAAAATAAGAACTAGGAGTTTTCAAGTAATCTTGTTATATTTTCATAAATTCCCTTTGATGTATGTTTCTGTGTGTGTGTGTGTGTGTGTGTGTGTGTGTGTGTGTGTGTATGTGTTTGTGTGTGACACAGGCATGTAATTCTGGTGGTAATCCTTCAGTAAAAATTAAAAGTATACCTCTGTACAAAGTCTAAAGGCTCAATATCAACCTTGAATATGACACTGGTGAATGAAAAGCTTAAGAGATTGTTTATTAAACATTAGGTCTATGTAGAATTACCTTTAAATGGCGATTAGACAAAGAGTGGGGATTCTTAGTGTCTGCCTCAGAAATAGACTCATTCTGAATGCAGTGACTTCCAAATCTCATTTTTGGTACCAAGAAATCTTGTTTTTATCCAATAAGCCATGCATTGCCTTTTTTTTTTTCGTTTTTTTGCCACTGAGGTAAAATCTGTGAGATAATCATTCAAATTAAGGGAAAGATATGTTTACTCTGGTAGGTGGTTTCAATGATCACTTGGCTTGCTTTGAGTCATTTGTCAAGGTATAACACCATGGTAGGAACACTGGGGTCAAGGAGCACCCTCTCAGAGTCGAAGGGAAACAGGGATGGGGTGAAGAACTCTGGGAGGGGGGACCAGAAAATGGGGCAACATTTGGAGTGTAAATAAATAGAATAATTTAATTTTTTTTTTAAAAAAGAAAGCTTCCTATGTCATGGTGACCAAGCAGTAAAAATACAGGAAAAGGCTATTGAAGTCTTTAGTTTTGTGTCTATTGTTGAAGTTTCTGCCTATATATTGTATGTTCCTCAATGTCTTGTGATTCCTGTGCTTGTAGTGATCTCTTACATTATGGAATTTTACTCTTTTTCTTTTTCCCAGTATCTTGCATGAGTTCTGACATCTGTAATCCTCCTTCAAAGAAATGAGTGTGCTAGTGAGGTTTTCATGCATTCATGTGCAATGTCTTCCAGAAAGAACTTGTGTCTATATGAGTCAGCTTGTCTCAGGACCGTAGTCATATGCCTAAAACCAAGGTTCATTAAATCTGCCCTTAGCTCTGCCGCTATTTCACGAAACTGGTTATCTTCTTCATTGTCAAAAGTACTGACTTTCAGTGATATTAGTGCTCTGCTAAAGAATGAAATCAAATAATAAAAGAAAGCCTTGCAATTTCACATAGAAAGCTATAATTTCACACTTTTCAATCAGTGACACACATGCAAAAAATGTAAGATGCATGAAATAAAAAAAAAAACCTTCCTTTATGTCACTTGGATGATTACTATAATTAAAAATACCTTTTGAATATTTTATATAATATATATATTCTTTAATTAAAAAAGAAGTGAAGCCTAATGGCTTATAGTTAACAGTAGGTAAAAAGGATAGAAATGTCATTTGGGCCAAGGTCATTCTAGATCACTCAGTCATTCATCTTTTCTCTTTTGTGTGAGATGGGGGGGTACAACATAGTTTTGTTTCATATTCAAAATACATGTGAAATTAGGAACTTAACTGAATGTATTATTTATCTTGTGATTTTTCTGACAGCAATTCCTTTGCTCTAAGCATACTGGCAGCATTGTTTTGGAATGTATCTTGACTTGATTTTTACAACATACTACACATTTTATTTCAAACTCAAGAAAACTAAAATCTGTAACTACAGGAATATAGAGATTGTTAAGGAAAAAGTTCCCAATTACTTATTTTATAAAATCTTGGCGAGAATGAAAGGAAGGTGCCAAGCAAGGTTCATAGTTAGCCTGCGGAATGATGCCTCTGAATGTTCAGATTTTTTGTGTTTTGCTCCTTTAATTTAGAAAGCTGTATTCTCACTGCAGGTTTCATACTGAAGGACTGCACACCAGTCAACAAATAATTCCTGTTTAGACAACTGGATTAATTCTCTTCTGTGTTAAAACTAAGAGTAGGAGCCTAAAGTATGTTGAAGTTATCCATTTCAGATTTTACCCATTTCTAGAAGTCCTCAGGGCTGGTTGTTGTTGTTGTAATGCTTTGCTGTCCATTTTAAGCTACTACATGTTGCCTTTTCATGTGTTATTAAATTAATCCCAAACAACATCTCCTAGGTATATCTATTGGCAAAAGAAGGCATGTACTGACTGCCATTATTTTGTTCATACTTAGAAAAAGCATAACTATAGATGCTAAGAACCAGAGATAGTATCTGTGATGGTTAATGTCACCTTGATGGGATCTAGAATCTCCTGGGCAATGTGTCTATGAGAATTCCAGTTTGGTCTAATTTAGGTGGGAAGACATGCCCACTATGGGTGGCACCATTCCCTAGCTATATTGAAGAGAAAAGAGAACTGAGGATCTGTATGAATTAACAGTTCTCTGCTTCCTGATTGTGAATGCCAAGTTACTACCTGCTTCAAGTTCGTGCCACATTGACTTTCCTGCCACGATGGCCTATATGCTTGAAATATGAGCCACAATAAATCATTTTTCCTTTCCATTTCTCTTAGAACTTTGTCATAGTGTTATGAAAAGGAAATAAGGCAATAGCTGTAAGGGTAAATGAAGATGTTGGGTTCTGCAGTGGGTCCTATAGGATTACCATGCCTGGTTAACTTCCTCAGGAGTGGCCGTCAAAATCTTCCTTCAGGACTGCTCCATTTTTCTGTGAATATAGGTTATGGTTATTTATTAAAACTGCATCATTTTCTTTCCCTGACTGGCAAAAGGACACTCTTTGGCTACCTTGGTGTCTAAGTTAGGGTTTTACTGTTGTGCAGAGATACCATGACCAAGACAACTCTTACAAAGAGAACATTTAACTGGGGCTGCCCTATAGATTCAGAGGTTTAGTCCATTATCATCAAGGCAGGAACATGGCAGCATCTAGGCAGGCATGGTGCAGGTGAAGCTGAGAGTCCTACATCTTCATCTGAAGGCTGCAAACAGAATACTGACTTCCAGGCAGCTAGGATGAGGGTCTTAAGCTCACACTCACAGTGACACCTACTCCCACAAGGCCACACCTATTCCAACAGGGCCATACCTTCAAATAGTGCCACTCCCTGGGCTGAGCATATACAAACAATCACACGTGGTTAAAGAGAAATGAAACAATTTATGAACACACACAAAAATAGAGAAGTTTTGAAATATGGAAGATTGAAGAAAAAAGGAAACAAATAAAATAATTTAAAGTTATAGAAAAGACATGCTAAATAGTAGAATCATAAAAAAAAAATGGGAAAATAGCTGTGGCAGACCTGCTGGTGACAAAGGGAAGATATGACGAGGAGATATTTCACCTTCTAGCTATTTCAAGTGAAAGTGGCTGCTTCTTCATGGCTTACCTCAGCAGGTGCTCAAAGCCTGTCTATTTTAATACAGCAACCTTTGCATAGTAGGTATCCAATCATTGCTGAATGTTAGAACCATTTAGAAATGCTTGTAAGTCTAGATAGACAGACTTAGTGTCAGATCATTTATATTCGACCTCAGAATTGATTCTGCACTGGAGTTTTTAGAGGTTACCCAGTGGAGTTGTACACTCCATTTCCTGTCTCCTGTGATCAAAGCCACACGACAAACGTCTCTCAATTTTCTATTTTCCCCCCTCAAATTTACTTGGCATTGTCCCTCTTATTTTTCTCTCTTTCTGTGAATTGGGAAGAAAATTGTCTTGGTTTCCCAAGGTACTTTCCCAAGTACCTTGGTTTCCCAAGTACCTTGGTTTCCCAAGGTATTTTCTCTACTTCCTGCAGATGCAACTATACACTTTTCCTATATAAACTAAGCCTCTTGTCAATATTCTTTCTCATTTCAACTCATCTCAAACAGCTTTCCTCAATGAAAAGATTTTCTTTGCTCTGCTTCCTCTACAGGTATCAATTATATTTCCTCTTTATCTTCTTCATTAGATTCCTTCTTTCTTCATTAATATGTATGGATTTTATATCTACTTTTCAACTGAGTCTCATTTCCAACACCAATGACACAAAGCACAGAGGACCCTGGTGCCTACATCCTGAGTCTCACTTCAGTTCTCCTCTAGTCCAGTCAGGCTGCATCATTGGACAATGCTGAAATCTTGTCTCTCAAAGCTTTATGCTGTTTTCTTTCCTTTGGTGATGATGTCCGCTCTCATCACTATACCACTATCCCTAAAAATTCCACTCTAATGCATTCTACACAAACCCATGCATGCGTGTGTGTATGTGTGTGTGTGTGTGTGTGTGTGTGGTTTAAAACTTTTTCTACAAAGAACTATAACAGGCCTGGGGAACATATATAGATATTAAAGATATTAATATTTAGGAAAGTTTAAGCAGGCTGTGTTTGGTTTCTGTATGTCTAGCTTAAGCAATTACCTGTGTGGGGTTGGTAGAAACCTCACAGTGGAATAACAGATTAAAATCATTCCACTGTGAAGCATGCTGTGCAAAATCTGCCTGAGTGCTGTTGACATTGACTCATATATGAGATATTTTTGTTGCATCATGAAATTTGATCCATTTTTCTATCCAAAGCAATCAAAATGAGGGGAAGTCAGAAAGGGAAGCTACAGAAACCAATATTTGAAAATCAGAGAGATAAGACTTATAGATTAGAAAAATCAAATTCTTTGAAATATTTGATACCATATCAATAGAATATAACTGGTATTTATTCTGAATACAAAACAGGATGCTATATTATAAAAGGAAATTAAAACAGTCTTGCAGGGGATGCATTCATGAATTTATTCTTGAAGTCTGCCAGCTCTGTCCTGGAGATGCTACCCAGTGGCTCTGCCTATAACAAATAAAAGTTTTGCCTGTGACACTGTTTTCTGCTGTGTCTAGCAGGAGTGGATATGATCAAATATCTGATTGCTTTTAGGGTGATGCTTGTTCCTAAGGAAACCCAAGGAAGGCAACTTCATGAAGCTTGGAGTACTGGTTTATATGAAGGTTCCATTCACACTAGCTACAGAACAATTTCAATCTACCAACAACTGTGAGTGAAATAAAATTAAGGGGCAGAGAAATGGATACATGTGTAAAAGTGATTATCATCAAGTTTGATGATCTGGGTTTAACAGACCAGAACTTTGGTGGAAGGAGAGAACTGAATCCCACAAAGTGTCCTCTAATCTGCACATACTTGGCATGTTTCAGGCATACCACACACACACACACACACACACACACACACTCATGCATGCATGCACATTTCTCACTACCACCACTACCAACATCTCTAATGATTCTAAGATCATGGTTTGTGCCAGACATGGTTAAATGCTTTGGACTTCATAATAAGACCATTAGGATCACTTGAAAAGGAATATATCACAGTTTAAAATTAGTTCCCTCAGATCATGTACATTATTAAATAGTAAAGATGGCCTTCATCTGTAAATACAATCCAGGAGCTCATAAATATCACAGCAACTATCTAATTCACTTTTAAGCTGCTATCAAAATGTATGATGTTTTAAAACTCTTAGAGCAATCCAGTACTTACCATTTAACTTTTCAAAAGGCTAGAGGGGAAACTCCACATTTCATTATGCTTTGGCTTATTCAAAATGAAGATTAAAATGTAGGCAGTCTGTTCAGTAGATGTGTTCTTGAAAAACAGTGTCATGTTACTATAACAAGTGAGCACTCTTGAAACTTTGTATATTTCAAATTCAAATAAAGAATTTCAAGATTATGTGTATCATTTCAAGTGACTCACAGCTTTAACCAACTACTTCTGTTGACCTACCTATTGGCTTCCTGCAGTATGATTATAAAGTTTCCACCAACCTACCAGCACGGTACTTTTTCACAATGCAGTACATTTTCTACCCCATGTTTCTTACCAGTTTATGACTTCTTTGATTACAGCATCAGGGACCTCCTGATCTTTATTTATGACTCTGAGATATAATTTAGGTTTCATGTTTTAGTGGTAGCGAATTTGTCAATCTGCAACAATCTAATGATACAAGTATGCAATGTGGATCCAGGCAAGCCTTGGCCCTCAGTCCCCATTCTCCAGCCAGTTATCACTGACAGACATATCACCAGTCTTAAGCCCTCTCTCTTCTCTTTCTAAAAATATGCTCCTTAAATTGAAGCAGCAAATAATTGACTTTATGCAAAACTTCCCTATTTATAATTTTTGTTATGATATGTAGAGAATTATATTAAGGACATACTAGAGATTAGTTAAGTATTTTATATGACATGTAATTCCATAGTGACCCTTCAGAGCAGTTACTACATTCATATTCTGGATGAGAAAATCAAGTTTACAAGGAAAGAAGGACTTGTGTTCCATAGATAACAAAGGTCTAATTTCAAATTCTGTGAGAGCAGAAGCATCATAGCATTGTGTCATCAAACCAAAACTGAGTGATATGGGACACAGTAAAATTTTGTCCATGTGTGTATTAGTCAGGGTTCTCTAGAGTCACAGAACTAATGGAATGTGTCTATGAATTAATGGAATTTATTGTAATGACTACAGTCTGTAGTCCAACTAACCCAACAATGGGTAGCTGTGAATGGGAAGTCCAAGAATCTAGTAGTTGCTCAGTCCCACAAGGCTAGTTGTTTTATACGGTCTTCTGTATAAGATGAAATCCTGAAGAAGTAAGTTCCAATAGATGTGCTGACAAGTAAGTGCAATCAAGTGAAGAATGAGTCTTCCTTCTTCCATTATCCTGATGTAGGCCTCTAGCAGAAGCTGTGACCCAGGTTAAAGGTGTATACCACTGCACCTGGATTAGGAATTTGCTTGTCCCAGGCTGGCCTTGAATTTAAAGATCTGCTTGCCTCAGTCTCCTGGGATTAAAGGTGTGCACTGCCTTGCCTGGGCCTAAGCTTTTCATGGCCTCTAATGCCTCAAGATCTGGATCACAGATGTGTCCCTTCATTTCTGGATTGTAGTTCACTCCAGATGTAGTCAAGTTGACACCAGGAATAGACATCACATTGTGTTTATTTCATGCCAGTTTGATTTATTTAAATTTAATATGTAAATTGTCAGACAATAGACTTACTTATTGATGATAAAGTTCATGTTAGGTTGTTATATGTAGATGGAAATGTAGATTTGGTGTTTTCTACACACAAAAAGAGTTTTAAGGGATTACTCTTTGCATAATCTGCTGGCTTTATTATATATACCTATTAGTATGTGTCCATAAAGTCTGTATATTTAGAAAACTTTCTACTTTTAAAGTATGTAAGACAGAGAGAGATTCCCTGTAAATACAGCTGTCACCGCCATCATTATCATGCCAGGAGCTTCATCTGCTTTTACGTGCTCCGTTGGGTGCACTCAATTTTGCTGTCATGCTGTCCTCACACTATGATGACATACCATAATATAACTAGTTTTGATGAGCAGTCCGTCCTCTAAGGTCTAACTTGCCCTCTTAATCCTTTTCCTAACTCCATCAAACTGCCTTGGAAACAAACACTTGGAGTCTAGCGACTTCACATTTGTGTGTGAGGCAGGAAACATCCCAGAATTGAAAACAATCTACACTTCACTTTGTTTTACAACTCAGCAACCTGTATGGTCAACAAAACCTTTGTTTTTTGTTTTGTTTTGTTTTGTTTTTTTTAAGTGGTAATAGAACTTTCCTCTTTTTCTTTATAGGTATTTTAATCAAAATATTCCATTGGGATTAGGTCCAGATATTAGGTAGGTCTGTTTTGCCTTTCTCCAATATGAATATTCTATTAGCAACAGAATAACAAAAAAATAGACTTTGGAAGGGTAGAGTTGCAAAGCCTTGGGAAGGAAATTGACTTGAGTAATGAAAATGCTACCGGGCATTTAACTAAAGCAGCTCTGGCAGGGACAATTATAATATAATTTATCACAGAAAGCACACGAGGATGCGGAATACATAATTATTCTATCAGGAATCTGAGAACACTGGCAAAACTCATTTGAATTAAGAACCAAAAATTTGAGTCATGAGGAAATTATGAGGTGGCAAACAATCAATAAAATTCAGATGAATGCTAGAAGTCTTTCAAAATCCATATGCAAATTTTGGACTAAAATCTGTAACTAAATAAAAGGTTAAAATGCACTAAAACTTCAGCAAAAAGAACAGCTCCTTTGAGATGTATTTGTAGCCTAAACAGAACCTTTCTTTCTTTCTTTCTTTCTTTCTTTCTTTCTTTCTTTCTTTCTTTCTTTCTTTCTTTGGGAATCGGTCCTTGAAGGTAAAATTATTTCACTTTGCTTGAGCACCAGGGACACACTTTCTACTTGCATTTTATCAATGCTGTAGAGTATCCTGTTTTCTATCATGACTTCACCCATCCCACTCTCAGGGAATTTATGTTATATATTGTATTTATTAGGGGTTCTATTGCTGTAACAAACATACCATGACCAAAAGCAAGTTGGGGAGAAGAAGGTTCACCCTTCCAAATCATAGGCCATCATTAAGAAAAGTCTGGACAGGAACTGAAACAGGGCTGGAACCTGGAGTCAGGACTTGATGCAGAGGACATGGAGGGGTGCTGCTTACTGACTTGCTTTTACATGGCTTGCTCAGCCTGCTTTTTATACAACCCAGACCATAAGGCCAGGGATTGCACCACACAAAATGGGATAAGCCCTACACCATTGATCACTAATTGAGAAAAAGACTTAGAACTTTATCTTATGGAGGCATTTCCTCAATTGAGGATCATTTGCCTCTGATGATCTTAGCTTGTGTCACACAGAAAAACAGCCCATACATGTATGAAGCTCATTCAGTTCCTTATGTAGCATCTTTCCATAGTTACCTGTGCTGTTTAAATCATACTGTGTATTTCTGACAATTTTCACTCGAGTTCCTTGTTGGTGACAGTGGAAGTTTATTTAGCTTGTTTAGCTTTTGGAGACAGAGTCTCACGTAACCTAGGTTGGCCTCCAATTCACTGAGCACATAAAGCTAGCCTTGAACACTAATTCTTCCTGCCTCAGCCTCCCTGGCACTAGGACTACAGGTTCACTTGTGCTTTTATAAAAGAATTGCCAGGGACAGAGGAGAAAACAGCAGTGTTCTCTGTTCTGATCATCCTTGACAAAGTAAGTACCTTTAAGGAAACAACCTAGCCAAAGACATCTCCACTTCCCGGCCCCTCCATAGACACAAATGAATCTATATGGGGCTGATCCACCAAGAATCATTTTGCCTTCGTTTTTGCAATAAGAGAGTTGGATATAATTTACAGAAGAAAATACTCTAAAAAGCAAAAGGAAACTGATACCTGAAATAATACATGAAAGCAGAAATGACCTTACAGGGTGATGAGGTCCGATTTTAGAATCTGAAGTCCACAGAGAAGCTGTGAAGGAGGCAGGTGGGAAGTTCTAAAGATTTTAGTTTTGGTTCAAAGTCCTTTTTGTTTAATTCATGATCATTAGTATGTAACCGGCGGATGCATAATTTCTGGTTTGCTTCATTGCGTTTTATATGATGAACTGTGATGCTTTGCATGTTGCTGGGACTGCAGTTATGGGGGCTAGCCTATGGTCAGATTCAGAGGTGTACTTAAACAGAAGGCATGTTTGACCTCTTGTGTGATGTCGATCAGCTATACGCCAGTGACTGCTGCTGCAATCCACTCCACCCATCCAGATGCAGACAGAGTTCCTGGTCATCACTGCAAAGCACTGACCTAGTTTTAAGCACAGAATCAACCAAGACCTCAGCTTGGCCACACCTATATGTAATAAGTAAAAGGAAAAAGCTTGCCTGATGCATTATGTTTGTACTTTTTAAAGGCTTATATTCCCTACAAAGAATTTGCCTCCCCCTTCTCTGCCTAAAATTAAAGTTCTTTCTCAGGCCATATCTTAGTGTTTGCTTCATTTGGATAGAACAGCCATCATGTATGCCTTAATGAAGTCAGTCCTTCTCAGGTATATAGAAAGAAACGGGAGACAGCATACACTAACAGCTTAATGGCACACCTGAAAGCCTTGGAACAAAAAGAAGCAAATACACCAAAGAGGAGTAGAAGGCAGGAAATCATCAAACTCAGGGCTGAAATCAATCAAGTAGAAACAAATAAAACCATACAAAGAATCAACAAAACGAGGAGTTGGTTCTTTGAGAAAATCAACAAGATAGATAAGCCCTTAGCCAGACTAAGCAGAGAGCACAGAGATAGTATCCAAATTAATAAAATCAGAAATGAAAAGGGAGAGATAACAACAGAAACTGAGGAAATTCAAAAAATCATCAGATCCTACTACAAAAACCTGTATTCAACACAACTAGAAAATCTTGAGGAAATGGACAATTTCCTTGACAGATACCAAGTACCAAAATTAAATCAGGATCAAATAGACCATCTAAACCATCCTATAACCCCTGAAGAAATAGAAGTTGTCATTGGAAGTCTTCCAACCAAAAAAAGCACAGGTCCAGATGGTTTTAGTGCAGAATTCTATCAGACCTTCAAAGAAGACCTAACACCAATACTCTTCAAACTGTTCCACAAAATAGAAACAGAAGGAACACTACCCAACTCGTTCTATGAAGCCACAATTACACTAATACCAAAAGCACACAAAGATCCGACAAAGAAAGAGAATCTCAGGCCAATCTCTCTTATGAATATCGATGCAAAAATACTCAATAAAATTCTTGCCAACCGAATCCAAGAACACATCAAAACGATCATTCACCACGATCAAGTAGGCTTCATCCCAGGGATGCAGGGATGGTTCAATATAAGGAAATCCATCAATGTAATCCACTACATAAACAATCTCAAAGAAAAAAACCACATGGTCATCTCATTAGATGCTGAGAAAGCATTTGACAAAATTCAGCATCCTTTCATAATAAAGGTCTTGGAAAGATCAGGAATTCAAGGCCCATATCTAAACATAGTAAAAGCTATTTACAGCAAACCGGTAGCCAGCATCAATCTAAATGGAGAGAAACTTGAAGCAATCCCACTAAAATCAGGGACTAGACAAGGCTGCCCTCTCTCTCCATATCTTTTCAATATAGTACTTGAAGTTCTAGCTAGAGCAATTAGACAACAAAAAGAGGTCAAAGGGATACAAATTGGAAAGGAAGAAGTCAAACTATCACTATTTGCAGACGATATGATAGTATACTTAAGCGACCCAAAGAACTCCACCAGAGAACTCCTACAGCTGATAAACGACTTCAGCAAAGTGGCCGGATATAAAATCAACTCAAGCAAGTCAGAAGCCTTCCTATACTCAAAGGATAAGCAGGCTGAGAAAGAAGTAAGAGAAATAATACCCTTCACGATAGCCACAAACCATATTAAGTATCTTGGCGTGACTCTAACCAAACAAGTGAAAGATCTGTATGACAAGAACTTCAAGTCTCTGAAGAAAGAAATTGAAGAAGACCTCAGAAGATGGAAAAATCTGCCATGCTCATGGATTGGCAGGATTAATATAGTAAAAATGAGCATCTTACCAAAAGTAATACACAGATTCAATGCAATCCCCATCAAAATCCCAACTCAATTCTTCATAGAGTTAGAAAGAGCAATTCAAAAATTCATCTGGAATAACAGAAAACCCAGAATAGCTAAAACTATTCTCAAGAGTAAAAGAACCTCTGGGGGAATCAGTATCCCGGACCTCAAGCTGTACTACAGAGCAATAGTGTTAAAAACTGCATGGTATTGGTACAGTAACAGACATGTAGATCAATGGTTCAGAATTGAAGACCCAGAAATGAATCCACACTCCTATGGTCACTTGATCTTTGACAAAGGAGCTAAAACCATCCAGTGGAACAAAGATAGCCTTTTCAACAAATGGTGCTGGCTCAGCTGGAGGTCAGCATGCAGAAGAATGCAAATTGACCCATCCTTATCTCCTTGCACTAAGCTCAATTCTAAGTGGATCAAAGATCTCCACATAAAACCAGACACACTGAAACTAATAGAAGGGAAACTAGGGAAGAACCTTGAACATATGGGCACAGGGGAGAATTTCCTGAACAGAACTCCAATAGCTTATGCTCTAAGATCAAGAATAGACAAATGGGACCTCATTAAATTACAAAGTTTTTGCAAGGCAAAAGACACTGTCAAAAAGACAAAGCGGCAACCAACTAACTGGGAAATGATCTTTACCAACCTTACATCCGACAGAGGGCTAATATCCAATATATACAAAGAACTCAAGAAGTTAAACTCCAGAGAGGCAAATAACCCTATTAAAAAATGGGGTACAGAGCTACACAAAGAGTTCTCACCTGAAGAATATCTAATGGCTGAGAAGCACCTAAAGAGATGTTCATCATCCTTAGTCATTAGGGAAATGCAAATCAAAACAACCCTGAGATTCCATCATACCCTAGACACAATCCGCATATCAATAGATTTCTAAAAAGATGGTAGGAGAGACCCCTGGTCCTGGAAAGACTGGATGTAGGGGAATGCCAGGACAGAGTAAGGAAAGGGGGTTTAATGGAGAAAAGAGGGAGGGAAGGGGGCTTATGGGACTTTCGGGGAGGGAGGAAACGGGAAAGGGGAAGTGATTTGGAATGTAAATTAAAAAATAAAATAAAATAAATAATAAAAAAAGAATTAATCATGCATATATTCATCATCTTGTCCAAGACCCTCCTGGGAGTAAAACACCAGTCAGGATGGCTAAGATCAAAAACGCAGGAGACAGCAGTTGTTGGTGAGGATGTGGAGAAAGAGGAACACTCCTCCACTGCTGGTGGAATTGCCAGCTGGTACAACCACTCTGGAAAGCAGTCTGGCGGTTCCTCAGAAAACTGGGCATGACACTCCCAGAGGATCCGGCTATACCACTCCTGGGCATATACCCAGAGACTTTACCTGCATGCAATAAGGACACATGCTCCACTATGTTCATAGCAGCCTTATTTATAATAGCCAGAAGCTGGAAAGAACCCAGATGTCCCTCAACGGAGGAATGGATTCAGAAGATGTGGTATATGTACACAATGGAATACTACTCTGCAATTAAAAACAATGAATTCACGAAATTCCTAGGCAAATGGTCAGATCTTGAAAATATCATCCTTAGTGAGGTAACCCAATCACAAAAGAACACACATGGTATGCAGTCACTGATAAGGGGATATTGACCCAGAATCTCGGAATACCCTAGACACAATCCGCATATCAATAGATTTCTAAAAAGATGGAAGGAGAGACCCCTGGTCCTGGAAAGACTGGATGTAGGGGAACGCCAGGACAGAGTAACGAGAGGGGATTGAATGGAGAAAAGAGGGAGGGAAGGGGGCTTATGGGACTTTCGGGGAGGGAGGAAACGGGAAAGGGGAAGTGATTTGGAATGTAAATTAAAAAATAAAATAAAATAAATAATAAAAAAAAGAATTAATCATGCATATATTCATCATCTTGTCCAAGACCCTCCTGGGAGTAAAACTAAGAGCATTCATTCCCACAAAAGGTAACACATCCATCTCTACCTGTAGAATGCAGGAGAATTTCCCTAAGACTGAAAGAGAAGGAGGAGAACTGAGATAAATCTTCTTGAAGCCAGGGCATTGTATAAGCCACAAATAAGTGATGCTTTAACTCAAAGGAAAGCTGAGGTGGGGGGCACAGTGATATACACAAATTAAAGCCATTTAATGGATAAAGGCAGAAAGTGATAGAGTTTATTTAACACTTAAGACTTCAAGTATCTTTTATATACAATGAAAAGCACTCAGTAAAAATTATAATCTACTATAAATGAAAAGTGAGAAAATATACTGTCAAGAAGAAACAGTCCACAATGGAGAACCAGGTATAGAAAGGATGCTACTATAACTAGAATGGGAATGAGAGTAACTATTTGAGGGGACTCTGATGGAGAATATCTTTCAAAAAATATAAGGATTATTGCATTGAGAAAATTTTGTTCTTATTTATTTTGTATGTAGGTTTTGGCTAGGTTTCCAGACACAAAACAGCACTGTCAGAAGAGATCAGATTATACTTTATGAGCTGTGCACTAAGGACCAGGGATCCCTGAATTCTGGAAAGGTGATGTCAACAGTGATTTCATATAATACAGTGTTCCTGATGCTAACTGTCCAAGCAACAGTTCTCACAGTGTGTACAGAAGATCAACACTTGCATTGTCTCCTGAGAAATTATTGGAGAGGGGCTTAAGCCTGTCTGGTTTGAAATGATTACCAGGTGACTGTGATGCTTAGAAAAGCGTCACTTTTTAGGATGTTTTTTAAGAGAATTTACCCTCATTAACAAAAATAACACTCATCCCAGAATCTGCCTCATGAATTCTAATGACCTATCAAGATGAAATGACTAAAAATTTGATAAACATTTTCAGAATATGAGCAAAAAGAGATGGTTTTGAACTCATAAGAGCTTAAAATTTTTACCTATACAAACTGATGGTATGATATGAAATAATGGCACTTTCTCTGGGTGAAAGTCAGATATTCAGTAAACCATGATCTGGTTTTGGATCATTGTCATTTCAAATTGTTGACTTCTTTTTATTGTTGGCAGTGGGGAGTAGTAATAATGGTGATGGTGTGTGTGTGTGAGCGCATGTGTATCTCTGTGTGTGTATAATGGTGTGGTGTCACACAGAGCAGAGAGGTCTGGAGTGGTGCGGTGTGGTATGTCTTGGTGTAGTGTGGTGCGCTGAGGTGTAGCACGCATGCCAAGACACTCATGTGGGACTTAACGAAAAAAAATGTGAAGTCCATTCTCTTACACTTCTCAGGTCACCAGGCTTGAATAGTGAATGTTTTTAACTATGGAGTGATTTTCTCTGGGCCATTACCATTTTTAAAGTAAAAATTTATGTTTGGTTTCAGAATTTGGTGTTATATGGTTACTTTAGTATTTGGGGGGGGGAAGATATCAGGGATTATAAAATTCTTATTAGAATAATTACACTTTTCCTCTGATCTAAGACATTGATAACTATCTTCACACTTTTCATAACCTAAAACTTTTTGTAGCAGACTACAAGTTTGTGCGCGACTATTGATCCGTGGAAGAGGATAAGTGTATAAAGATCAGTCCACCTCTGTTAATGTTTCCTCATTTGTGTGTCTCTCTCAAGGATATTTGGTCTCCCCATGTAACTGCAGATTATACACCAAGTTACACACATTCATTAGGCCCACTTGTATCTTTGTGCTCCAGTGATATTTTCCAAGACAGACCTTAAAATTCAGAATTCTGCTGACAGGATTGTGATGTCCGCTTCTCTTTGGAATTCTGATCTTACTTCCTCCCCACACCCCATTATAAAGTTGCCTTAAACTGCTTGAAAATTCATGTTCAGTTCTTTGAACTCCAGTCTTCTCATCAGAAGGAAAGAGAAAAGCTGCCATTGTCTTTCACAATCCATCAGCCCTTTACCACCATGTTGTGGTGTGACACCAATATCTCCCATTCAGATGAGAAGACTGAGTGTCAGGAAGACTAGCTAGGATACAGTGTGTTGCTGATGAGCTGTGAAGGGGAGATATGAACAAAGATGAGCCAGTTCCCGACCTGCAAGTGCTGAACATTGTACAATGTTGATGTTTGGTCTGGTGTTGCTATGTATTCAAATGATAAATACTGGCCCCAAAGATCTGGCTCAGTCCAGACAAGCATATTCCCATGGACACTGAATGATGTTGTGTAAATTTTATTTACCAATATTCTCTGACTCTATGGTGAATTCAATGTGCTTGATACAGGGAGTGGTGCTTTTTGGAGGTGTGACCTTGTTGGAGAAAGTGTCATGGGTTTTAAGACCCTCCTCCCAGTTACTTGGAAGTCAGTCTTCTGTCTCCCTTAAGATGAAAATGTAGAACTCAGCTCCTCTAGTCCCACATCTGCCTAGATGCTGCCATGCTCCTATCTTGATGATAATGGAGTGAATTTCTGGACCTCTAAGCCAGCCCCAATTAAAGTTGTCCTTTATAAGAGTTGCCTTGGTCATGGTGTCTCTTCATGGCAAGTAAACCCTAACTAAAACAGACTCCTCAAATAAAAGTGGATGAGAGCCAATTACTGGGGAGAATAAAGATAGGCGGGGCTTTGGTTTCCAGGCTCGAGTTTGCAGGTAGGGACCTTGAATTCAAGGAAAGACAATGGAGAACCAGGAAATGGCCTGATGGAATGAATCCAGCATAGACAGGAAAACCATAGGCAAGTAACTTGAGGAACACAGCTGGGAAATAGACTACCATAGAAAGAAATACTGTAGGGATAATCACCCAGTAACTGTGCTAAAGCTGATTAAATAAATTGTTAGAATGCTGTCTTGATTATTGGGGGGGCTGGCTGGGTCATAAATAAGAACTAGCAGAGGTATTAAATACAAAACAACAGTATTAACGCAAAATCATTTGCTTAATGTTGCCCTCCAAGTGCAGGTTTCCTAGCATCAAAAACTATTTAGTTAGCGAGCCCTAAGAGCACACTTCGGAGTTTCCAAGACACGACAATGGAATAAGTTCTGATGTCAAATAATCATCAGTCATTTACAGATGAGGAACCAAATCTGAGGAAAATAAAACCACAATGGGATGGTGGTTGTTCTTTCTGAATCAAGAGAATAAGCAGGGTACTCAAGGTTTAAAAGGGACCACTTTAAATCCAAATGTCATTTTTTTCTTTTTTTTTATATCATGATATTTGAACCCAATTTGAGGAAAATTATTGAGGAATAAAGTAAAATGAGAGAGAGACAGACAAAGAGACAGACAGACAGAGAGAGACAGAGACAGAGACAGAGAGAGAGAGAGAGAGAGACAGAGAGAGAGAGAGAAAGAGAGAGAGAGAGAGACAGAGAGAGAGAGAGACAGAGAGAGAGACAGAGAGAGAGAGAGACAGAGAGAGAGACAGAGAGAGAGAGAGAGAGACAGAGAGAGAGAGAGAGAGACAGAGAGAGAGACAGAGAGAGAGAGAGACAGAGAGAGAGAGAGACAGAGAGAGAGAGAGACAGAGAGAGAGACAGAGAGAGAGAGAGAAAGAGAGAGAGAGAGACAGAGAGAGAGAGAGAGAGACAGAGAGAGAGAGAGAAAGAGAGAGAGAGAGAGACAGAGAGAGAGACAGAGAGAGAGAGAGAGAGAAAGAGAGAGAAAGAGAGACAGAGAGAGAGAGAGAGACAGAGAGAGAGACAGAGAGAGAGAGAGACAGAGAGAGAGAGAGACAGAGAGAGAGAGACAGAGAGAGAGAGACAGAGAGAGAGAGAGACAGAGAGAGAGAGACAGAGAGAGAGACAGAGAGAGAGAGAGACAGAGAGAGAGAGAGAAAGAGAGAGAGAGAGACAGAGAGAGAGAGAGACAGAGAGAGAGACAGAGAGAGAGAGAGACAGAGAGAGAGAGACAGAGAGAGAGACAGAGAGAGAGAGAGAGAGAGACAGAGAGAGAGAGAGAGAGACAGAGAGAGAGAGAGAGAGAGACAGAGAGAGAGAGAGAGAGACAGAGAGAGAGAGAGACAGAGAGAGAGACAGAGAGAGAGAGAGACAGAGAGAGAGAGAGAGACAGAGAGAGAGAGAGAGACAGAGAGAGAGAGAGAGAGAGAGAGAGACAGAGAGAGAGAGAGACAGAGAGAGAGAGAGAGAGAGAGAGAGAGAGAGAGAGAGAGAGAAAGACCAATGCCAACTTATTACTACAGGTCTAGTAGGCTTAATGTGAAAGAATTGTGGCTTCAAGACCAGCTTGGGCTCCATATAAGTTCTTGTACAGCCAGGCTGAAGAACAAGATTCTCTAAACACAACTCTCCAAACAAGAAGAAAAATAAAGCAATGGGAAAAGTTTGCTCCTTTGGGAATTATGTATCACACCACATTCTTCGCAAGGCCTTTAAGAGTACTTTCTCAGTAAACATCAAATAATATAATTTCCCAAGAACCAAAGGAACAGGACAGCTGCTAGAAATGGCCCCTTCTAAAATAATAATATAATAAAGGAAGACATGAATTTGAGGGTAGGGTAGCGAAGAAGGAGTGCATTGATGGGGAATTGTGGGAAGGAGGGAGATTAAATTTGAACAAAATACCAAGATATATTGTACAAAATTTTCAAAAAAAAAATTAACAACATCATCTGTCAGTGACATCCATGGTCTGAAGTACCTGAGTGGATAAGGATGATAATGATGAGGATGAGGAGGAGAAGGGCTGATGAGGGCTGATGGATTTTATGATGAATAGTGCTCATAAAGGAGAAAAAAAACAAAAACAAAAAGAAACTAAAGTTCTGCTCACAGGACAGGATGTTACTTAGCACCATTAGGCCATTAGCCTCTGGTGTGAAAAATTCACTCAGTTTGGTTACAAAACAGCACATATTGATTCAGTTCAGTCATTAAAGCAGCACTTCAGAACCTGGTTCACAGTTGTTTGCTTCTTTTACTTCTTGAACTTCGTAGTTTTCACCATGTTTTTGGCACATCATGAAAATCTGAAAACTGCAGGAGAAATAGCTTATTTCAAATTCTGAGAGGCTTACCTGACTGAAAGGTATTAATACCTTGCCACAAAAATTAAGAATAGGCAAGTCATTTGTTCTGGTTCTTTACAGATTAAGAGCTGAGATGAAAAAAAAAAACCATCATACTCTAATGGATGGTGATGACTAGTAATTATTAAAGTACTAATTATTACTGTAATAAGAATAACAGCTAACTCAAGAAAAAACCACCATCAGCACTGATATTCAATGCAGTTTACCCTATTACGTTAAATTGTTTTTTTCTTAAAGGAGGAGATTAAAAAGAAATTGGAAAATCAGACATTTTCTCCTATTCATGGTCAGCTACAGGCAGAGCCACAGGACACAGCCACATGAATAATGGCCTCTCGCTGCCCAGACGAGCGGGTGACTCATTTGCAGACTGGCCTGCTGAATTGAATCGTAATTGCTGGAAAATTTCACAATTTTCTGCCTCATGTTGTGAATAAAAAGAAGGAACAAACGCATGCTTAATGAACAGCTAACACATTTGTTTTGCTAGTTTGAGTGGCCTAATCTAATGTTTCAATCTTTGGATCAATAAAAGACCAAAACACCTTCCACTGACTTTTAAACCTAACAAGAAAAGGAAATGGACTCAGCAAGACGCATCTGGACAACCTGTGAACAGAAAGCAAACTGCAGTACATTGTCCCCAAGTGTCCTTGTCTGGATGTTCTGTCCTTCCTGTTTTCCTATATTTATTTAACAAATATGTATTGAGATTTTCAATACCCAGCAGACAAGATTATGCATATGAACTGTGCTACAAAGCCATTCGAGGAAGCTAGGGTACCAAATAGAAATATGACAGTATGTAGTAGATGACATTTGGATGGTATGCAGCTCCAGTGATCTTAGCAGGTGTCCCTAGATGGAGAACACTTTCCTCTGGGGTAATGAGGATGGGTGTGGAGACCTGTCTTGAATCTCCTCAGTATGTCCCACCTACCTACAAATCCTCCCCCCACCTTTGTTTTGTGTTATATATATATTTTTTCATTTTACTCTTAACCACCCCAACATCCCAAGAGTGCTTTAGCAGCATTCTACATATATTTATGACCCTATACTTTGATCACCCTAGTCTTTTAGAACACTAGCAATAAATAAATTTGCTATTGGTTTTTCTCCTTGCTTGTGTGCTCTTCCAGCATGCCAATGATTGTTTTCAAATTCTTCTATGACTTTTTTGAATGTTCACTGAATAGTTAGGACTTTAGGGTTTCATGTTACCCTACATTCCTTATTTTTCATACTTCCCTGTTGCCAGTATTTATCATGTGAATCTCTTCATACCTGCCCTAGGTCACCAAAGGCACTCTCCTCTCTCCTCACCCACTGCTATGCTCTCCAACAGAATTTGGTGATTTCCTCCTGGCTATGGTCAAAGCTCTCAACTACAGTTTCTCAATTCCTCCTCCCCTGTCTGTTGAAGAACTTTACACAAGGCATATTTTTCTTCTCTCCCTTTTAAACATGAATATTTTTCAACAGCCTTGAAGCTGTCTATAGCTTCTCCCAAAGAAGAGGCTAAGCCCTCATCCCTAGCACCTCTGACAAACTGTGGAAAACATCTTCAGTGTTTATTTATCTCTGTTCCTTCAGTCCTAGTCTCCAGCCAGTATGCTAATCTGTACTGAAACTTCTGCACACCTCCAAACGATCCCCACCAAGGTTGCAGTGGCAAGCATGTCACTCTAAGGAGCATTCATGACTGCTCTGGGCTTCTCCTTTTTCTCTCACTTAATGTCTTTCTATAAAACCTTCCTTATTTGGAATTGCGCAGTATCATTTTTTTCCTGATGTTCTTCCTATACTTGGACATGACTTCTTGACCATCTTTAGGTACCCATTCTCTTGTACTCACATAATTGGTCTTCTTCCTATATTCTTCTCCTAGAAGTCCATGACTTTAATTATCATTCTTGTCTCTCTTGTACTGTGTGCATCGACCTTAGGAATCTTCCTATAGCTGCCTGGTTTTCCCCAATTGGTTAGTTCCCTATGTAGGCATGGCCATACCTCTGCTTCAATATAAATCCTAAAATTGTTTTATTTTGGTGTTAAAAGTTAAATAAAATAAAAAAGTATAGAGGATAGAATTAGAGAGAATCAATACAGAAATTAAAAGTGGTGAAATAAATAGGAGAAAGAAGAGCAATAAATGTTGAAATTTACTAATTACCTGGATGGCATTTGCTTTGTGGGTAGGTTTAACTTGACCCCTAAATAAACTGAATGGTCAGATCAGTAACTCAGTTTCCTATCAAAGAGAAAACAATAATATAGTAGTTTTCAACAAGGACACATGTCTGTTAAGATTATGGACCATAGCACCTTCTCATAATGGTTTTATTAAGAAAGACTATCAGAGATAGAGACAGAATTAGAATATAACTACTCTAAACATTTTGTTACGAGATGATAATGGCTTTTACAATATGGGATAGAAATGCCACTTAGCAGAAATGGCCCTAACAAACATACTTTAAAAATAGCAACTGTATTTGGTGTGAAGACACCTAGTAGATTAAAATTCAGGCTAAAATTTTTCCTTAGAGGCTAAAGCGAAGGCCCCACTGCCATCAAGCTCACATTGCAAGCACAGGGACCTGAGTTTGATCCTCCCCAAACCTCACATTTAATAAGAGCTGAACGTGCTAGCATGTATTTGTATTGACAGCCTTGAAGAAATATATACAGGTGGCAATCCCAGCACTTGCTGTCCAGCCAATCTAGCTTAATTCATTACCCTGAGGTCAGTGAGAGAGACAATCTGAAAAGCAAAAGGAAGAATGTCACTAATAACTGACACCAGAGGTTCCTATGACCTCTAAATGCACCTGCACACCTGCACACCTGCACACACACACACACACACACACACACACACACACACACACACTCACAGTTCTTAAGGTTAAAACCAACTGAAAAAAAAAAGAAGAAGAATAGCCAATATTTAGTATTTCAACTTCAACAGGGAACTAAAAACACAAAACCAGGGTCAAAGAGAGAAGCCTGTGGAGCTGAAATTAATTTGAAAGTCCTAAGGAGAGAAAAGAGAAGTTTCTGAAGTTAAGCTCCTAAGGAGAAGCATGCCAAGAAGGAGAGAAGAAGGTCAAGAATTAGAAACCAGGAAGTAAACAAACTGTCATCAAAGCAAACTCAAAGATTTCAAGCAGAGAAGGCATTTCATTCAGGTAACAACAGATAAGCCAAAGAAAGGGATGTGTCTAGACACTTCTGGGAAGCCAAGGGCACAGGAAAACATTTGGTAGATTCTGGGGTTTGTCAACATTTGTAAGTGCTAAGAGGAAATGGATGACAGGGCCTCTGCCTTTTAAGAAGTGTTTTGGCTAGTGAGGATGGAGTGAAATGACAGCATGCTAAAATGAGTCTGGAGGAGACTCTGTGAAAACTTTATGTATTGTTTATGCAGGAGAGAAAAAGTGATACCAATCTCAGATAATGAGGATGGTGAGCACCAGAGAAAGGAAATACACGATCAGAAGATTAATTGATTGACACACTGGAGGATAAAGACACTGAGGGAAGAGGGAAATATAAGTCACAGAGAAAAGGAAGGACAGCTTGGCCTGGACAGTGGGGGTTACATAAAGGTTGGAAATAGATTGCTTCTGAAGACCCAAGAAAGGCACATTGAGAAGTCTATTCAAGTCTATTCGAACCAGGTGAGATAATGTTTGTAGCAACTGCTGCAAAAGAGAGATAAGAGAAGACTCGGATCCTGTGCAGACATGCCCTCCTCAAGGAGTCAGGTATTAGCCAAAGTAGGTTTTCAGCTTTCCTGTTAGAAAGTGACTAATGTTTTGTCTTACTCGGATGATTGTTCTATCTGTTATATTCAGAAAAGCCTAAACCTGCAAAAGCAAATAGATTTAATATCATATCAACTCAATCAATATGAAATCTGCAGGGCTATTGGGAAGGATTATAAAGCCCTTCTAGAACAGCAGGAGACAGCCTTGAGAGCGATTAGTAATGTCTTACTTTGGTCCAAGCATAAAGGGTTGATATATTTGCTAACTCTGAAACCATAACTATAACTTATTGAGTCCCATTTTCTGATATACAGGTCAGAAGTGAGGCATCATCGAGGCATCCATCACAGGCTTACATGAAAATGGAAAAGCCTGGAAGAACTATCTTCCTTAAAATCTGTTTATCTGAAGGACTGGGACTGATGCGAGTTGAGTTTTGAAATAGAAAAAGCAGATTCTCCTCATCGATCTGTGTTTTGGTTTCAAAGTCTTTTTGCCCAAGTTCATTTGAGTCTGGCTTATAAATATACTTGAACTTTAAAGGTTAAGAAGCTAATACCAATATCCTCTTCATCCCAGAATGCTTTTCCAACTCATTTAAGAAGAGCAAAGTACTGCAGCCTAGATTTTAAAGCTTTCAAAGTAAGTCAAAATAGAATATAATAGGGGGGAGAAAGTAGAGTGAGAATATCTCTCTACCTAAAGGAACCTGTACTGAGAGTCAGAGCACGTAAGGTCATTATGGAGCACATCCTTCAGAGCATCCAGCCACATCAATAATACCAATATCAGTCACCTGTAAAGAGAGCAGGGTATGTGGCTGGGAGACAGTTGGTATCTACATTTGCTTCAAAGCATAAATATTCACTGGAGAGAATGTCATTCTATGACAAAAAAACAAACAAAAAAACCAACCAAACAAAAACAGGAAGCCTGTCACCTTAATAAATATACAGAAAATCCATGCATGGATATATTTTGAGAATATAAGTAACTTTCTAATGAACATTTCCAGAGTAATTTCTATCTTTAAGAATCACATTATTGTTTTCTATATTCGTTATAAAATTCCTCTGCCATTGTGTCATGTACTGTTCATGAAAAACTGTTTTTAAAGGAAACACAGTCCTGTCTTGATAACTATCAGAGAATGACCAGATGTTTCCTACTGTCTAAGCTGAAGCCATCAACAGCATGATGGGGCTTTCACTGCCAAAGTCATGAACAGCCTACCACCCACAGGCTTCCTAATGCAGAGTGCAGCACTTCAGAACACAGCAAAGTGTGTGATCTAAATAAAAGAGAAAAGAAACCAGGAAGTGAGGGGCAGACACTAACATCATTTCACCATCCCCACAAAAAAGAATAGATGATGCTGTAGTCCTTTTTACATTCTTGGTTTCTAAAATCGTATGACATCTCTACAGAGTAGAACTTAAATGTTTTTCTTCTGGAAAAAAAAAGGTAACTCAGGAAAAGGAAGAGAGAGAGAAACTGAAGGTAAGAATAACAAGCATATCAAGACATCTTAGCTGTTTTCCCAGTTTGCTTTGTGTTGCTGTGATAAACACCATAACCAGAAACAACTTGGGGAAGAAAGGGTTTGCTTTAGCTTATAGCTTATAGTGTATAGTCTATCACAGCGGAAACATAGAAGCAGAAACTGATGCACAGGGCATGAAGAAGCTGATATTTGATTTCTCCTCGTGACTTCCAAGGCTTGATTTTTCATTTTAGGACCTTATGCCTAGGAGTGGCACTGCCCATAGTAGGTTACAGTCTTCCACAACAATCCTTAATCAAGGAAATATCCCCACAGACTTGCTTCAATCTGATGAAGGTATTTTCTCAGTTGAGGCTTCCCCTTCCCCCAGATGACCCTTACTTATGACAGGTCGACCATAAGTAACTATCACAGCTGGTAAGTAATTTTTATATCAAAATAATCCAAAAATGTTTACTGTGCTCTTGATTGGTCTGTATTCTGACCTGACCTCAGGACTACCAGGATAAGTAAGGATGAGAGGAGAGAAGATGGTTTCTGACTGACTGAGCACTACTGTTTTGGTTGGTAGGCTTTTCTAAGCTTTGATTAGCTTTCTTGGCTATTGATCAGCAGCACACACCCAACCCCTTTCCCTCGAGACATACACAGAAAAACAAGGGAGAAAATTCTAACATAGTAGTAGGTTCAAACCGTGGTGTTAACCATGCAGCCACACACTAAGTGATTTGATTTTACTTTAGGGGGAAAGAAAAGCTACTATGAGTTTATGAAAAATGAAATGTATTACTGGATGGTTGGAGATATCCACTAGAGTAGAAGCATGAATATCAGGGGTTGTGACATGCCCTTAAGACCCTAGAAAGAATTCCAAAATAAACTAGTGAGAGAGGATCTGAGTGCACTGGACTCACCAGGTGGTGAGTCATAGGGAGAACGTTGTTAGAGGGAATGGAAATGGAGTCTAAGATTTCAAAGAATAGATTCAAAGATTTGCTAGTAGTAAGAGACAATGAATGACACAGGCAATGTTCTAAGAGATATAAAAATAGATAGAAGCATGAAAGGTATGACTTCATTAATATAGTAACTCACTTATGAGTGATTTGTACCAGAAGTACACACCTGAATTCTGTACAAATAGATAAAAACAAATTTTCTTCAAAAGTATTTTGTTTTGGAAAGATCTATTGGATCAGTTAAATTTGAGGTAAAGATGGTCTCTCACACCTTTCATTGGTGTACAAAGCTGACAGGAAGCTTTGACCCAATTTGCTTAAGAGTCTTATTGTTCTAGGATGGAAGGGAGACTTCTCCAATGTCTTAACATAAAAATATTTGTTGTATGGGATTATGATAGTACAAAATCTAACCACATTTTTAATACTTGGTTGATTAAAACTATGAATGTAGAATCAATAGGATATATATGGCAATCAATGGTCTTATGCTATTATAGTATATCTATATATATAATAGCATAAGACATTACAGAAAGTGTTGAAGGAAAAGGGAAATAGCACACTGCAAACCAGAACCAATGAAGACTTCTTCCAGCTCTGTAAATTATGTGTCTAAGTATCTTGTCCAGTGGACTGTGAGGACAGAGGAAGTAGAAGTGTTCTTAATCACTTGCTGTCTTTGACAATTTAACGGTAGTGATTCACATTCAATATACTTTGACTTACAGAATAGAGAGAAGATAGATAGAGGAGCATGAAAAGCAGAGGCGAGTATGGGATTGGCTCCATGGAAGTACTGCTGACAAGTATATCAAAGACAGTCTCCTAGACACGAGGTGATCTAGAAAGAAATGAAGCTGAAGATAGAATGAAAGAAAGGCTACATGTCCAAGAAGTAGACCCCAGTAAAATGCCATTCAATGCCAAAGAACAAATGCCAGCAATCAGAGAGGAGTTGGTGCCAAAGACTTGCTATTGAAGAAAACGCAAAATCTCAAGAAAAAGTCCAGTAATGAAAGCTGAGATGAAGGCTGGGTTAAGGAGACTTTCAAACTAAACCAAAGTAAAGCACTCTTAGAGGTGTGGAGTGCCAATAAAATTCAAAATCAAAGAGACCTGAATTATCTCAAATGGAGATAAATGTATATAATTGAATGCAGGTATTTGTTATAGATAAATATACAAGGTTAGATTATGAAACAGTTTGTCTTATTCATGCTACTTAGGAATATATATTTGTAATGATAACAAATTTAAGAAAATGAAAATGATTGAGAAAATAAATTAAGATTAAAATCAATGGCAGTGAGTATATCAAAAAGGGTAAAGGTTCATATTAGGGAAAGAGTTGTTTTAAGAAAAATGGCTTCATCAAGTAGATGAATGAATGATGGTTGAATAACATTAAAAATCGACCATAACTGGGAAGTGAAACAGTAGAAGATAAGAATGGGAAGAGAAACATGTATCAGGAACAGAGAGCATGGCTGGGAAGATCATAGAAACATCACTTACATAGACGGAGACATCCATATTCCATCTAATTTTATTCCCTCTTTTGTCTTATAAGCTCCTTTTGCAAAAGTCATGTAAATTATTTATGACATATAAAAACTCCTTATGCAAACAGTATTGGGGAATCAAGGATAAATCACAGGAGAACAGAAGTGAGAGGTAAGAGGTGAGTGGGGAAAGGATGGCTCTGAATAGAATTCTGAACAAGAAGGGAGATAGGACCTTCAATCTCATAAATCCTGAATGAGAATGTGATATTATCTGGAAGTGGAGTGATGTCAGAGTTACATTAAAATGGCAGATCACATCATGTGGGATGGGGGGTACAAAGAAATCAAAAATGGGGAGAAGATGTGAGAAACAGAAATATGAGAGAATGTGATACAAAACTTGCGTAAGAAAAAGGGAAAAAATGGAGGCAAGCTTAACCAAAGCAGAAGTTTAAATAAGGCCAGTGCTGACAATGCTAGTCAGGAAGGGAAGATTAAAGAGACCAAGTAGTGCCTGTACAGAAAAATAAAAGAACACTAATTCCATTTTGATATTTGTGTTAATAATTTATCATAAAGCAAGATGTGGTTGTCATCATACTCTATATTCTGCCCAAGGTGCTGCTCCCCCTGGCAGAGGGTCAGGATCTAGGCCTGCGATGCCTTTGACCTTCTGGCTCTGATGATTGATAAAGAAAAGTCATGCTTTAAATAAATCATCCAGGAGCACTAGGGGTCAGGCCCCTGACAATTGTCAGGCTTGGAATGAGAGAGAAGTGCATCATTAATCAGTCTCCAGAGATGGCATGGGAATGAGACAAGGCAATGACCTCCTACCCTGTGTGACTCCTTGTATTCCCATAATCCCCTATCATGAGATCTCTCACACTCCTTAGTGCCCTTCCTCCCACAGTTTAAAAGAAGATGCTATCATGGACCTTAGGACACACAGTACAAACAGGCTTTGGAGAATTCAAATGGCTAAACTGTTAGAGAGGACGCTGACTACATCATTAACCAGGGAAATCAAATTTAAAAATCTCAAAAGGCTTTTAAATAACTAAAAGGGAGAAATGAGGGCAAGATACTTTTAAATGACATTAAATATACAGTGATTACAATATTAAACACAAAGATTGTTACAACTATTTTTCAAGGACCCCGCCCAATGCTAAAATATTATCTATATCCAAGAATCCACCTCATATTTCCCTTTCAGTCATCTTACATGGTAATTATAATCTTTATTTATGGCAGCCCACATGTTGTATTCAAAAGATAATCATTTGTGCAACCTTGTGATCAACTCTGGAAATACTAGTATTCAGATGCTGTATAATACTACAACATGCTGGAGGAATGGGATAGGCATTGCTAGTACTGGAGTTTAATTCAGTTTCAGGAGTTGTGCCTGTTTACTTAAGTTAAGGAGATCGATAAATTCAAGGTTAAATTGTAAAGGGATCAGGTCCTTAGACCTTCAAGTTGGCCTGGAATAGGTAGCAAGGGAAAGCTGAACTCTCTGAGCTAAGCATGGGTGTGATCAGGAAAGAGGCAAGAGTGGGCAAAGCCAACAGCATTGAATGTCATAGGTTCACAAGTGAAGGCTATGTAACTCAGCAGTTCTGATCAAGAAGTGAAGTGTGTGGAAGCATTAGCAGGCTCTGGTTATGATTATTGGAAAATTGGTGTAAAGAAATAGTCAAGAAGAGGGATCGGATTGGTTTGTGAAGAGTGAGAGGGAGATTTAGGTTCTGTGGGGAGTACTACAAGCTATGGATTTCACATCCTTTCTGGTCTGGAGCACAGCTACTTTGTTTTGTTTTGTTTTTTTCTCCAGTATCTGAAATAAAATACCCTGAAAATAAGCAATCTAAGAGAAAAGATGTTGTTCTGCTACTCGGTTCAAGGGCACTGTCCATCACATGACAGGTCAGGTCAAGGGCACAGTCCATTATGACAGGTCAGGTCAAGGGCACAGTCCATCATGACAGGGATGTCACAGAGGCAGGGACTTAAACAGCTTGTCACATTCCTTCTGCAGTAAAGAAGTAAAGTGGTTGCTGCTTGTGCCCACCTCACTATGTCTTTCTGATACAGTCCATGATCCCAGCCCAGAAGATGATGCCATCCACAACGGATGGGACTTTCCACCTCAATTAACCTACCTAAGATAATGTCTGACAGGTATGCCCAGAGGACCATCTCTTAAGTGATTCTAGATTTCATCAAGTTGAAAACTGACATTAACAGTGAAACAACGACTACCCAAACTAATGGCCCATAGCAATCAATACCTGGCCAATTGGAGAGGCCCACAGGCATACTTCCTCTTAAGGTAGAGGATCCAGACAACTTTCTTTTTCTTTATTAAAAGTTATATAAAAGGTAGATTATCTTATGAGTGTATTTTGGGAGAGAATGTACTATATATTAGAAATTACATTTCAGAGACACAATTGACTCCTTAAACTCACATCTACTCAAGGATAGTACAGTTAAGGGATCTAGATTTAAGGAAGCTTTTGACCTATGCTCTACATCTTTTATCCTCATAGATTATTTTAACCTCTTTATAAAGATTATGTCATGTACAAAAGACCCAATAATGTAACTGTTTTCACATTATACCAATAGTCCTGTGAAGTGAATGAAAGTAAATCAACTTATTTTAAGAGTGGAATATTCAACAGCACAGGAAATAATACAGTTGGTGAATCATAGAAGACTTAGGATTGACTCAAAACCCTGACTTTGGATCCTTGCTCAGCCATTTAAAACTCATACAGAGAGAAGTTGACTTAAATTCTTCAAGTGTCAGTTCTGTCATTATAAAAGGAGGATAATCCTTGCACAAATTGTGTGTGGACTTTGCAAGGCTAGAGAAAGTTAATGTGCCCTGGACCCTTGGCACTCAGTCGGATACACTGGGCAAATGTTGGCGAGGAGCACAAGGAGGCATAACCATAGGAAGAAACCTTTACACATGGAGACTACAAGTCCTGTATCTCATTGTGGTTCTGCCATTAATTTGCTGCATGACCTTTATAAATGTCACCATCTCATGGTTTCCTCCTCTATTTTAGAAGCTCAATGTACACAGTCTGCAAGACTGACTTAACTTCTGATGCCAATTACAAGTTCAACATTCCCTCCAGGCACCCTTAGAGGCCCAAATTCACAGGACTCAGAACATAGTGAAAGTTTGTAGACTCATAGATATAGTTTATTAAAACTAAAGAATACCAATAAAAAGTTGCTGAGCAAACTGATACATGGAGAAGAGTCTGAGAAACTTCTAAGCACAAGCTGCCATCTGGTCTCCACCAGGGAAAATGCGGACAGCCTCTTCTCTTAGAAGCATGGAGTGTGTCCAAAAGAGAAGCTCAACCCAGCCTTGCTAAACAGAGTCTTGCAGGGGCTGCAGGATCCACTGGCTAAACATTTCAGGCACTGTGACAGTCAAGTTGATAATGCATATCAGACTTCCTGGCACGGCTCAATTCCCCCAGGTAAAAAGACTGCCTTTGGCAGGCCATTCAAAGGGCTTACAATGACAACCCCCAGGAGTAACAGGCAGACTTCTCTTTGACCAAGGTTAATTTCATTACTATATACTGTGAAGAGCTGGACTTTCAGCCCTAACGTTACTGCCCAGTAGCTTGCAAATATTTATTAACTAAAATCGACAATTAGAGATGAATTCTTTGTATGGATTTAAACCTATATTACACATGCGTGTTCTGTCAGATGACTATCTTTCTGTGCTATATTTATTATTATTTCAGTTTTTGAGATTAATTTAATCAAACTACTATATTTATTCCAATAAATCAGCCCCTAATGCATCATACCTAACATGTAGTATGAAAAGGATGGTTCTGGAAGGTTGCTGACAGTTGTGGTATAAACCAAACTCTACCAGAACAATACTATTAGAACACAGCCACCTTCAGGTGCTTATACTTTGCCTGTGGGTGATTTCGTACTACAAGCGATACTAACTTGCAAATTTAAAATATTTCTTATCTAGCTATTCACAGGGGGAAGAAAAAAAATCAATCCCTGAATTTGTGTCCCATTATGATTTATGACCTCTGGAGAATAAGCTTGCAATTTTACCTTCCACCCTTCCAATGTACCCCCAAAGCATAATCTTCTACCTTTTCATCCTTCTTAATACAAACATGCCACAATATTAGATAGTTTACATCCCAGGAACCAAGGAACTCTTTCAAAGGAAGACTGTAGTACTCTTCTAGAGAATGACCTTCAAAAAAAGGACACTAGATCACGCTACCTGGGTCAGCATACAAGTCAGCAGAGATACCTAGACTGCAATGTGTTAAGCTCATGAGTTGTGTCTCCAAACTTGTAACTACATTAGGAAGTCCTTTATTTTGAGATAGCCTTTCAGCTATGGCACGATGGGAGGACTTTTATGATAGCACAGTGAAAATAAAACATAAGCCTGTGACATAACTGGTAAAGGTTGAGCTCAAGCTTACCAAGAGGCAAGTATTGTTCCTAGATAAGCAAAAGTCAAGCCTTTTGTTTCATACACACTAACAGGACCTCCTTGGAGTCCAAAACTGCATCAAAAAAGAAGAAAAGAAGAAGAAGAAGAAGAAGAAGAAGAAGAAGAAGAAGAAGAAGAAGAAGAAGAAGAAGAAGAAGAAGAAGAAGAAGAAGAAGAAGAAGAAGAAGAGAGGAGGAGGAGGAGGAAGAGGAGGAGGAGGAGGAGGAGGAAGTATTGATGTATTAAGAGAGGAGCAAATATGGTCAACTCAAATTCAGTGGGTTCCTGTCTTCTTTCTGCTGGATTCTACTCTGTGTGAAGAAATACATAGAAAGCCATTCAGATTGCCACAGAGGTTGGGCTGGAGTGGGGTGAAGACCAAGGAGCATGACATATGGGCTTCTGAATATGGATGGGTAAGATTGGCTTACCATGGCCAGTGCTCTTATTATGATCATTGATGAGACTGAGACATTTGAGACTTCCTTTGAGTTTCACTCTATTAGCAACAAGTCCCTCTGCATGAAGTGATGACCACATACAGGGTATTTTTCTTCAACTATAGAGCATGTCAGAGATATATAATCAGATCCTTCAGTTTTCTGCTTCCTAGAAATTAATAAGCCTAATAATCATGTAAAACTGACTTTCAAGAGGCCACTCATTTTTTTCATATTCACATAATAAGCACTTAGAAACTGCTTTTGCTACGAAGCACTGATTCCTCAACTGGGCCCATAAGATAACAACAAAAAAAAGGGATAAAATGTGCATCTGCATCTACATTTTGTGTTGTTTGTATTACTTTGGGATTATCGGCTTACCCCTGCATACAGTAATATTAATCACTCAAGAAATAACCCACCCAGAAACTTTTGACACATGACCTATATCATTTCTTCTCATGATTGAAAGTAAAAAGATGAGAGTAAAAAGACATCATACTGTCACCTGTACAGCTCCAAAACTCCAACCCCTCCCTCCCAACACTCATACAAAGGATCCAAAGCTCTGCTGTCAGAATCCTAAGCTGACAGACACTGTGCCTTCAGAAGCAGCAGCAGCAGCAGCAGAAAGGACTGACCACACCTGGAGAAGAGAAATTGTCCTAGGATACAGGCTGCACCATCAAGGAGTAAAGTCAGCTTGTCCTCTTCATCAATAAGGACTTCTGGTTGAACCCTTCTCAAAGACAGAGCTGAGACAGTAATCAAGGCAATACTTGACCTGGACTGATTTGTTTTCTTCTACCTCTTGCTCACTGCCCCAAATCTACCTCTTAAGCTTCTTGCTAATACCTAGATCTTGATGGACTTGATGCCACCTAGACCACATCTTAATTCTTTTCCACTATCAGCGTGCACATTGATCATCTTTCCTTTCCCTGACTTCACCATTACTTAGCATTGTGCTTGACCCAATGGGCATGGGTGGACATACCTAGGCTGCACTGACTGCCAGAGTCAGGAGTTTTGCCCTTACACTCTGATAGCAAGAATAAGTAAGTTTGGCCACATGCTGATATCAAGGTGTGCTCTGCTCTTACATTCTCTATGTGGTACAAAACAGTGACTTTCAGGCTTTATCTTGTGTTAGGTGACTCTCTTCTGTTCATTTTTGAATTTAAACATAATCATCTCCACTTCCCTTCCCTCCCTCAACTTTTCCCCATGTTTCCTCCCCTTGCTCTCTTTAAAATTATAATCTCTATCTTTTTAAGTATCATTATGAACAAGACCTGAACAAGGGCAATAACAATAAATGCTGTTAATGCAAAAGGCGAGATTTCATTATACCTCAACAATACTCAAAGAACTAAGAGACTCCATATAAAACACCTCAGACTGGGGAAAGAGTGTAATCCCATCATCTGAACCCCACAAAGAGGAAGAAACTTCACACTGCGGTGACTACAGCTACTATCTCTTGTTATGTGACCACTCATTGTGTGTGCCAAAGGCCTATAGGCCTAGAAAGTCTGATTATCCCCAAGGACTCCTCTCTCCTTGGTCCCTCTAATGAGGCAGCCAATTCAAGTTACTGGCCACCCATTTGTCCATGTGAATGAGATTCTGCACTTTATTCCTGCTGCCTCCATGGTCCTGGACCTCCTTTAGACAGCTTGATTCAACCTTGAGGCTGGGCTCAGTTCTGATCCTGCAGGTTGATTCTATATGAAATCCCTGCAGAGATGCTCTTTACATCTTCATCAGTCTTTCCCTCTCTTTCCAGTGTAAGCCCCTTTAAACCCCTTTACCTCTGTATGTCCTTTGAAATACAGCTATAGATACAGTGTAACCTACAAATATACAGATATTGGTATTTCTGTGTGATGTGTGATCTAAGAGTTAATAATAGTACTTAAAGCTGGAAGAAGAGAACCTGTGTTTGCCAACAGCCAAATATCAAGGGAAATCTGGAATCCTTGGCAAATTTCAACCAAGCAAACCAATATAGCTTGTGAATTTAATATTACTGAATAAATTCTGACATTTTGGAAAGCCAAAATGTGTTTCTGATGTAGCACACATACAATACCACATGAAGTATGAGCGCTGATAAATTCTAAAATTCTAATTCATGTTGTGACTCTCACAACAGTGCTGGCACCCTTCCTTCCACCTGTTTTAATTACTGTCCTGATCATATCAATGTCTTGTTCTTGTCATCAAACCTCATGAATTATCCACATGCAGTTTTTCTGCCCCACACATTCCTTGTGTATATTCTGATTGTTTTCCACAGCTACAGACATCATACTCTAAAAGGACTGAACCTATAATCCTTGACCAATTAGGCAGATAAATTATTAAGTGACGTTAATTTGCTGCCCCTTTGTCTCTATGCCTCACATCATGTGTCTTTCTGCAGTGTTATCTCTCAAAAAGGGGCTCCTATTTATATTCTTCTTGAATCTGGTAGATCCTAATATCTTGCTTTGGATAGATCAGTACAGGGCAAGAGATGGTATCCATACATTTTGACTTCTAATCTCTCATTCTTAGAAACCTAAGCAACCCCAAGGGAAGATAAATGCTATCTGACCTAGACATCTACTTTGTTACAGTCAGCTTCTAGCCAATATCCAATAATCAGCAATCTCCAACTGATCCACCAACTAAGCACAGATGATCCAGTAAAATCACCCAAGGCCAACGGGGTCAGAGCCCGAGAAGCTACTGGTATGCTGACAAACAATAATAAATACCTTGTTTTAAATCACAGAATTTGAAATAGTCTGTTACCTACAGTAGCTGAAATTGTACCTCCAAAGGTTCTACAAATGACACCACACCCAATTAACCAATAGCTTCTTTCTATTTTTATATAAATTTGATGAAATGAATTCTTAATTTACTAATATATATTCCATACATTAACACTTTTCCTCTTAATTTAGTACACGTTTCCCTCTTCACTTCACCTACTTACTTTCTCTTTCATGAACTATTACAAGAAGAAAAGTCAAGAATGTCCTAGACTTAATCTAACAATTTATTTATTATTCCTCCCAAGCACAATTTACAATGAAATGAGTTTAGTATTTGATAAATGTCACTGTCATTTGTTGCAGCTGTCTGTTCTGATAGCAGACGAACAATGCTTTGTGAACTTGATGACAAAGTATTGTATTTATAGGTCTTTTGCTCGTTAGTCATCTGTTAAATCAAATTTAAGTGAATGGTTTTAAAATTTTTTAACAACTTCTTCTTGTTCTTCTTCTTGTTCTCCTCCTCCTCCTCCTCCTCCTCCTCCTCCTCCTCCTCCTCCTCCTCCCCCTTCTTCGACTTAAAGAAGGAAGGGTTTGTTTGGGCTTATGGACCCAGAGGTTGCAGTGTATCATGTCAGGAAGGTATGGCAGCTATAGGCTGGTCAAATGCTCAGTGAATGTTCACTTGGCTCCCTTCTCCTTTTTATTCAGTCTGGTATTCTAGCTCAGGGAACGCTACAAGCCACATCTAGGGTAGATCCATGACAATTAATATCTTCCAGTTAATACTTCACACAGATACCCACAAACATATTTCTATAGTAATTCTAAAGCTTATTAATTTGGCAGTTAAGATTAACCATCACACCACCACGTTGAAAATCTAAATATCAACAGATGTTGATTCATAGACTCACATTTGCATGTATATTCCAATAATAAATATAAGCAAAAGTTAGCATGGTGTTTTTTTAAAGATTTATGAAAAGAATAAAACAGAAAATCTGGTCTGGATATTGGTAATTATAGAGCAAGCCATCCATGATAATATGTTCTGCATCAATACAGAACTCCAGTCATCAAAGGAAGCATTTAATTAAAAGTGGGTGTTAAACTTTTATCAGGCAGTCACAGAACTATACCCAGTATCAGAATTTTCTTCTCTTGGATTAAAATACATGTAAGTTTTGTGCTACTTTAAAATATTCAAGGAAGCAAGACCAAACCTCTTTTCTTCTTTTCCTACACAGTATAAGAACTGTGGAAGTTTGAGTAAATTCATTCTTGCTATGGAATCATTAGTATATACTTATATGTAGTCTGATTACTTCTATAGAAAGTTGATGCTAAGTACTGATGAATAGCTATAAGCATCAAGCCCTGAGTGCTTTAATGGGCTTAACATTTATAGTCACAGCCCAGGGAATTAGACTCATTCATTCCCAAGTGAAGACTGTGAAATCTATCATTTAGCATCTCCTGTCTCAGACTGCAAAAGTAGGCTGAAGTGAGACATGCTAAAGCCCATAGTTACTTTGATTAAGCAAAACCAAGTTATTTCAAATGATGAGGTTGATCACTTTGTAGAAAAGATTTTGTGGCAACTATAAGCAGCTCTTTAGGGGTGGCTAACTACACCTTAATAATTGACGATTTTCAAGAAAATCTTTGTAGGCAATATACATAATTTATGTAGCATTCACCAGATAACTTCTGTTGTTAAAATGAGAAATTATATTATTCAACAAGTGAGCTAAATCTATTTGATGTATAATTAGAGTTCATCACTGTCAAAGTAATTTAGAGTAGTGAATTTTTTTATGAAAACCAAATTCATGCAATTGGCACAGACTAAAATGACTATAATTGTATTGGACTATGATTATGGAAATCCAATGAGCCAACCAACCAAGACAACTAAAATGAGATACTTTAAAACATTACATCAAGCTTCATGGTCAAACTTTTCTAGACTATAGTAACAAGTTATAACTACACTGGAAGACACATCAGAAGATCAGTTACTTAATTGTCTGTTCAGACCTCAAAAGCATTGGTGCCTGCAAGGAAGGCAATGTTGCAAAGCTTCTAAAGAACAGGTTTCTGCTTCTAGTTGCTACATGACTGAGAAAATTCTGCATCTTATAGCATAAAATACTGTCAAGAACTAATTGAAATAATCGACATAACAAAATTATTACAATTCTAAGAAAAAATGACTTGTATGGATAAGCTAAGCATACTCATCATTAAAAATATCAAAAATTACTTTCCGACTTATATTTAATACAACATGGTCCATTCTGTAGGATCTAATGTCATCTGATTAGTCATCATTCATGTGAATTCTCTACTATGGAAGACATCATTTAATCAGTCACCACATCCATGAGGAGTTTTAATGTCTATAAAGTCTTTGATGTGTAACTGAGCTTGGTGGTACACACCTTTAACCCCAGTACTCAAAAGGCAGAGGCAAGAGGATCTTTGTGAGTTTATGTCCATCCTGGTCTACATAGGGAGTTCCAGGCCAACTAGGGTTACAGAGAGAAGCCTTGTCTCTAAATAAATATGTTAGTAACTATCTGATGTTAAAGATTTTGTCTAGCTTGTCACTGTATTCATTGGGCCTAGACTAGTGCCTAGCATAGTGGGAGCACAATAGAATTTTGATGTGACATAATTAAATAAGCACCTAGATTAGTCCACTGGCCCCAGATTAGACCTCCAATGACTTCAGTGAATTTGACACGCTTTTAGACTATTCTTTGAAGTTTTGCATTTCATAAGTTGGTATCTGCTTGAGTTTTAATCTATTACATTTAATTTTTCTTTTCTTTTTCTTACTGTGTGAGCATTTTCTGCTATTGTTTGTATGTTCTTTTACTTTGGGGAACTTCCTTTATTTTTTTAAGAGATCAGTAGGGTACAATTTCTCTTAATTTTTCTTCATCTGGGAATGTTTTCATTTACTCTTCATTTCTAGGAGATAGTTTCACAGGTATAGCATCAGTTTTCTTTTTTTCTGGCATTTAAAAGATCATATATTCATTCTGGCCTCCACTGTTTCTAAGGATGAATTTATTTAATTCAAGATATTCTTCATCAATATAAAATGTAACATTTACCTATGGATTTAAAAATATTTTTCTATGGGATTTGGAAAGATGGTTCAGTGATTAAGAGCACTTTCTGATCTCTTGGAGGATCCAGGTTCAATTTCCACCACCCACACAAAGGCTTAAAACAATCTATTACTCTTGGGGATCCAATGTTTTTTCTTTCTGGTTCTGGCACTATGAGGCATTCACATAGTGCATACAGGTGAAATATACATATACACAAATAAATATAATTTTTAAAGTATTGCTTTCTTATATCTTAGTTTAAAACTACTTGATTATGACATGTCCTAGTGCATATTTCTATAGCATTTTCCTGTATTTGTCTTTTAACCAACTTCTTGAACCTGTGATTTCTATCATTGGCAAAGTTTTGGAAACTTTCATTTACTATGCTTTTCTCTTACTGATTTGTCAAGTCTACACTTTTCACTCTGTTTTTACCACTTGGGAATACTCATTTAGTCCTTTGTTATTGTCTTATGAATTTGTTTCTTGTCTAGCTTCTGAAGTTCAGCATAAGGAAGACCTGTCTTTATGCCTACTCCTTTTAAACTATCGTCCCTATACTACTGTTGAGATTATCCAAGGAGACTGGGATGTTACAAAGTCTACTAAGGGCTTTCATGTAGCTTTTACTACTTAGGTGAAATTGGCTCTCCTTTTGCCCCTTTCATCATTTTATTTTTTGACATCAAGAGATTATATAATTGATGTTTAAATTTTATTGTAGTGTTTACTTTACAATTTTTTGCTTGTTTTTGTTTATGTTTTTTGACAGAGAATTTCTCTGTGTAGCCCTGAATGTCCTGGAACAGTATACATGAATCAAGCTGATCTTGAATGCATTGATGCCCACCTGCTTCTGTTTCCTGAGTGCTAGGATTAAAGTACCATCACATGGCATTCTTTACAGTTCTTATTGAGTGGTTCTAACATCTGATCCCATTGTTATTGACAGTGGTTGATTATCTTATTGCAATCAAATTATGGATTTGCTATGATTCTTATGACAAAGATTTTAAGGACATTTTAGTTTTTCTGAAACGATTCTGTTGTTCCTGTTTTATTTTCCCAAGAAGTCTAGGTTTTTATCTAGATATATGAACTTTGGTCCATGGCAGTTTGGGTTTCAGAGCCCTGAAGATGGTAATCAAGTCTGCCCAGGTGCACTGATGCTGCTGAAAATCCTTCTTGGGGCTTCTTGGTGTCATGTGAGAAGGGATGAGAGGTGCTAGCATCAGCTCTTAGGTTTTCATCAGTTTCCTAGGATTCAAAATAAATAAATTTTAATGTAGCTAAATAGAATTTTATCTTTTTCACCTGTCTCTTTTTATTTTAATTTGGAATATACCTAAATGGACATGTATAATTTATGAAAATTTTCTCTACTCGGAGGTTATCAATAGTTACAGATCTTAGTTAAACATTTAACCTTTTTTCATCATATGTTTCCAGTACCTTTTAAACAGTAATTTTTAAAGTTATACTTCTCAATTTTAGATTAACTTGTTGACTAATTTGTAGAACTAATCTTATCACAGCAACGTGATATGATTTTGAAATGTCTGATTACTGCAGCCAAACAACACTTAAATAGAGATTGGAAAGAGGAAAAATAACTAATTATGACTACATGAACACCACAAGGAATCTACAAAACCCTTTTCATAACTAACAAAGTAAGTCCATATGGTTGTCCACATACTCTTTCTGTAACAAAGACTGGCCTTAAACTCCTCTTGCTTCTATCTCCTAAATCCTGGGATTTGGGGATACATCATTTACATATTTCAGTAGAAATTATGTGTGACCATTTTATAAGGATTTTTCCATAGCCAGTTATCTATGCTCTTGTCCAAGCTCTATGTTCAAGATTTAAAAACAAAGAAAAATGGTGTGAGATTTCTCTCTCCCTGCTGCTGCTGTGTAGTGAAGAGAGCAGAGCCCTGACAACACACACAAAAGCACATGAATGAGAAATGAACACAGAGATATTACCAGTGAACTTGGAGAAAACTGCAAAAGCTATTTAACGAAGGATTGATAGCCTTTTCAATAAAGGGTACTGGGGCAGGGAATTATTCTCACAGCAATCTGTAAATAAGTGAGACCTCTATCAAAACAATACAACTTACTTGAAAATGGACTCAGAGACTTACAACATAAACCTTTTAGGAGCTATGAAGGAAAAAGTATATAAGGTTAAGAATATGCATATAATTTTTAGACTTGACACCAAAAGTATGATCCATAAGAGGAGAAATTAATAAATTATCTTGAGTCCATAGATTTTGAGATTCACTCAATGCATAAAACATAGCAACAATTTGTGGTCTAATGCTGATTGATTACACAATCATATAGTTGAAAGGACCTGAACGCCTGATTTAAATTCTACTTAATAAATTCTTGCTTGCTAAATGTTCTTCTATAACATATTCAAATAAGCATTTTTCATATCTTCCCATTGCAAGTTATCATTTATCACTTGAAACACATGTTACTATGCTACTCTCTGTTGGCTAAGTTACAAAGATGAAACAGAACAAAAACATATTGAGTAAAAACACCTATAAGCTTGGTTATTTACTGTGAAAACAAGTTGGCTGACTAATTTGTTTATATGATTGAAGGAGACATGAGAAACAAAAAGTAGGACGTGGAATTGTCATGAATGGGTGGCTGCATGTATGACTGGAAATACAGAATCCAGCTTGGTATGCATTGGTCTGAGAGTAGTTAAGTAGTAGAGGCTTTGTTTTGACCTTTGTAAAAGATTATTGATTATGTAGTATGAGTAAACGGAATACGTTTTCTTCCTTATGCAAAAAAGAAAATGTAATAGACAACTATGAGGAAATGAACCAGCTTAGTAGACTAAAACTTAATAAGCACCAAGATATCAAAATCACATGGCACATTAAACGGTAAGTGTTCAAAAGCAAAACCACACCCTAATTATCAGTTGTTCCATGGTGCTTGGAAGAAATACGTCCTGACCACTCTTAAACCCACCGCACGGTAGATGGTGCTTTGAGCTAAAATTATCCCTGGGCTCTCAGTAACCCCAACTGATGTCATCACTTGTAAAATGGCAGGAAACAGTCCCTGCGTTAAGTCTTATATAATTACTTTTTCAAAGGCTTGAGTATCCTGTTCCCTTGTCGTCAGGGGAAAAAACAGATTTCCCAAGTGAGGAGGCTGACAGACTTCAGGAAGCTGTTGGAGGCATGGACCCTCTGACTTGGCTTGGAAAGACCTGCAAACCTAACTCCCAAAAAAGATACACTGGAGGAGAAACATAGGCTTTAGGTGCCACGTTTAATACCATAGAGCAAGTTAGTAACTAGACGTAGTTGAACCAGGACTTATTTGTAAAGATTTTATTTTACTTTCATTCCAAATCTCTAGCAATCCCCAAACAAGAGACAGGAGGCAATGAAAGAGCTTTTTCTGGAGGAAGAATGGTCTCTTTCATTGCAGTCTTAGTCACAGATGCCTTCATAGAGGTCTTCAGCAGGAATTGTATCTGAGATGTTCTTCCTCCTGCCTAAAACTACAGAAGCTTACCTCACTATGGAAAGTGAACCCCCTTGATTGGAAGGAGGGACTTGTAATGCACAGCAACAATGGCAGAGAAATAGAGGACATGGTGAGCTTCCACAATGGCAGGAAAACATCCAACTGATCTTTTCAAATCAGTCAAAATTCACAGTAGCTTTTGGAGAAGATAAAAGAAGACAAAGGAGCTAAAGGAGGAGGAGAAAGAAGATGAAGAAGAAGGAGGAGAAGAAGAAGAAGGCATGCTTAACTGTGCCTGCAATGGGCTCACAGAGTGGGTGCAAAATATTCAAACATCTTCCCAGAGGCCACAGAACTAGAGAGGAACCATCCCTAGACCTGGAGAGAACAAGGAATGAAGATCTGGGTCAGCAAAGGTGCTAGTCCTGGCAGCCAGGGTTGGCCCCCTAAGCACTGCTGGGACCAGGGTTTTCTTACCCATTCCCAGACTTGTCCCATTCCCAATGACACCACTGCAGGGATATTTTGAACTAAATCATCACAAACCAGGGAAGTGCTAATGTTGACTTGGTTTGGCAAGGTTCCTGACTCACCGCCTGACTCCTGTTAATGTCATTAGGAATTCTACCCGCTGCGTTCTCTAATAGTTGAAGTTACATCAAACACATTCCAGAAGTCAGAATCTGGCATTGTAAACACATGAATCAGGGAGAGCTGGACTGGAAAACATGTCATTATATTCCTAATCTTATGATATAACTCTCCCAAACACTGGACAGGTTATAGAAGGCAACTCAAGAGTTAATGAATGGAAAGTGCTGTCTTAAGTCACCACCACTGATTTTTCCAAGATAAAACTTTATTGGAGGCAGCAAGCAGTATACTGAATGTGGGGGAGCCATGTCTTCATCCTATAGCTGAACATAAGATACTGTCCTCTGAGAGAGAGTGTCAAGATAAGAAGCAGGAATGTTTTGTACATAAACTGTTTGGAGCATGTTTATATGACAGTCTTTTTTTTTTCAATTTCATTTTTCTCAGTTCTTCGACACACACTTTGGCTTCATTTGGGGGAAAATTAAACAAAAGAACAGTCTGCCCCAACTGAGAACAGAATTTCCCTCCCCCAGAGTTACTTAAGAAATGACACAGCTGCCCTTTTCTTTGAAGGGATTCTTGTCTTCTGGGATTCCCTTGACCAGAGGATCTTCTCCAGAACGTTCTTCAATGTAGTTCTTTATTTCCTCAGAACATTTAGATACCTGGAGTATAGGGGGAAGGGATCAAAAGAAATAAATTATGTCAAGGAAATTGAACTTTGCCACTGACTTTTGTGAGGTTCCTATACTTTCATAAACCATAATTTAAAATATTTTTCCTACTCTAAGATCATTATTCTATTCATATATGTCATATAATCTATGAGAAAAATATTGTTCAAGAAACAAATGTTTGAAAATTATTGTATTAATAGTTCACCAATGAAATTTTCTATTCATACTTGTCCCATGATTGCTTTACTCTCTAAAATGCAAATATAGAATATCTACCACGTTCAAACTTTCTGGATAACAGGTGGATATTAGACAGTCCCCAAGTGTTAAGGGTTATGTCATACCACATGTCTCACAGAAGGAAGCATGTCATACTCCAGAATTCCATAGAGTCACAGTGATAGTCATAGAAGTGACAGGGAAAGGATGACAAGGGATGTTAGATTTGTTTATCCACCTCACTCTTAATCTTGCCTCAAAACTCCTCTGATGATTAAAACAATTATTATATTAAAAGCTTTCCTAGAGGAAAGCTTAGTAGGGTAACCTGAGACTCTGGAGTTTAGGGAATCATCTTAAACTTTTCTTCTTATGGGACAGGATTGAATTGTCTCTCTAAAAATTCTATTCTTAAGAGACAAGTTGCAGATTTAAGTTTTTTGTTTTTGTTTTTTAAAAAAGAGAGAATAAATTGGAAATGAAAAGCAAAGCTGTGTGTCTTCAGAAAGGTCTGGTTTGCAAATAGTAAGTTTAAAGTAAAAGTTAGAGACTGGTGAAAAGTAGCCTTTGAATGACTCTCTCTAAACATGTTTACATATGCAACTCCAAAATGCATCAGTATTTATAAACACTCACAGATAGCACAGTGTTAACATATTTTGCATAATTATGAAACATAAACTAGTAATTAAAAGGTGACATTCAAAAATAAACAGATATAGGAGTTCATTATTTCCTTCCAGTACTCTAAAGTACTGTTTGTCTGACTGTGTGTAGGACCCACTGATCCAAAATTGAAAACTAGGTCAAACAGTTACAGGAATTAAAATGTGATAGTAAATACTATCTTTCCAAGAATCTATCGACTGCTGGCATTTATAGTGTGTATGTTCTAAAGGAGTGTTAAAATCCAGAGTCTGTGGTTCCAGTGAAACACCTGGGTATGATCCAGGTCCCCACTCTTGTTGTAGAGGCTCTTTCACTGGGGCTTTGAAAAGAACCGTAATCTCCAAAAGTGGGTAATTGCTCCTTCTATGATTGAGAGGATACATCTGACCAATAATTAATTAACTGCTGTCAGATGTAACCTTTGTATCTGTCTGCTTGGCCTGAGCAGAGCACAGAGCTCAGGTGTTAACAAAGGATTGACAGGCTGACTTGGAGAGTGCAGGGAAAAAAACTACTGAAGTACTGGCCTTATGGCTTTCTGTGGCTTTAAGTGAGGAACTGGTTATCATCTCTGGGACTGAGGGGTTTTTCTTCTTTCAAGTGAGTGGGTTGAGTGGAAACCAAGCACCACAGTGCCTACCCAGCGTCGATATAATCTTCTATATTTCATAGCAAAAATTAAACGTTTGGAAATGGTAAGGAGGTCCACGATCCTCTTTGGGTAGAGGAAGAATCACTCTAAATCTTTCTGTCTTCCTAGCAGACACCTAGAATTTCCTGAGTTGGCAAACCTGTGCTGGAGTACCCAGGGCTGTGGCAGCTGACTGGGGAAACTATAACTAAGGATGTTTCACTTTTACATTGACATGCCCAGGATGCTGCCTGATGTAATTTTGGAACTGGTCCTTTCCTCTACCCTGTGAATTCTACACAATGATGCTAAATATTCAGACATTTCAGCTTTGCAAAGGCAAATTATTATTTCAGCACACACCACACACCATGCTGTTTAATGTGCAATCCCTCTGGCTGACACTGGCCAAACTCCAGGCTTTGTCATCAGCCAAAACGGCCCCCTCCAAGAAACAACATTATCCCTTAGTCCTCTCAGCTGGCTTATTCCTCTAATCACATGATTTCTTAAAGTTACAGGAAAAATAGAATTTCCCACTGCAAAATCTGGGAGGAGTGTGAATTTGTATAACGCAAAGGGCTAAATCTGGGAGGGGGGAATGCATAAAAATATAAAACTCAAAAACTTTCAGTATCTCCCAGTAACCACTAAGGAGTCTTACCATGAATGTGTGTGGAGCCTGTTTATTTCTTTTGCTTCATTTCTATTTCTTCACTCTTTTTTCAAATAATTGAAACCGAAGGTAAAAGTCAAAGAGCCTGGGGTGTGGTTCAGAGGTGAACACATACACAGTGCACGGAGTTTGAGCCCTAGTAACCCCAAACTCTTAAAAATAACATCAGTCCATAGGGAAAGGCTGGAAGAAGCTGAGGAGGAGGGCGACCCCATATGAAGACCAGCGATCTCAATTCATCAGGACCCCTGAGATCTCTCAGACAGTAAGCCACCAACCAGGCAGCATACACTAATTGGTAGGATCCCCCCACCTCCACCCTGACACATATACAGCAGAGGACTGCCTGTTCTGGCCTCAGGGAGAGAAGCTGTGCCTAACCCTCAAGAGACTTGAGGCCCCAGGGAGAGTGGGGAGGGTGGGGATGTGGAACTGTGGGAGGGCAGACTGACCTGGAGAGGGAAATGACTTGACTGGACTATAAAAAAGTAAAGTAATAATAATAATAATAATCATCATCATCATCATCAGTCCAAATTGTTCTTGCTCTGAAGAAAAGAGTACTTTTCTTCAAAGTTAACAAACTATCCAAAAGCCTTTTCTTTTAAACTACAGATTGCCTGACAGAGTGGGTAAAGATTAATGTAATGAAGGCTCCTACTAACAGCAAAAATTCCAAGTTTTCCATGGAGTTTCAGTGAAGACTCCTGAGTATTTTTTTAATTGATTGGCCAGAGTGGCCTGGACCTCCTGACCCTCCTGCCTTCACATCTTAAGTGACTGAGCATTACAGGCATGTACCTCCACACCCAGCATGTATGTATGTATGTATGTATGTATGTATGTATGTATTTATTTACTTTAGTTTGCCATACAGTATAGATATAATTACATGTTTATATGTAAATACAGAAAACACAGTATTAATCATTTTGCATACTTAACAAAACAAATTGGAAATTGCATACAATTTGCAAATAACAGAAATTCAGGCAGTTTGCTCTCAAATCCCAATGGAGTCAGGGTCTTCGCAAAATCAAAGCTAAAGTTGTTGAGAGATTTTACAATGTGGTTTTATAAAAATTCTCTCATACACCATCCTTTCCAAAATAAAAGTCAGCTGCCCTTTTAGGGATTTGTTTGTCTCTCCTGTTTGGGACTCTGTCTTGATGCCCTTTGGCTTTAAATTCCTTATTAGTTCCTGGCTCTTCTCACCTTTTGCGATTTTCCCCACATCATCTAGCAGCTGCCAGCCTCTATCAGAGCCCCCTTAAGAGAAGCTCCCAGAAGAAGACCCTCCCCCCATCGTTTAATCAGGTAATCCTGACCTTGGTGCATTTCTGTGAGGGGATTCTGGAATAACCTTACCTGTTGTCTCTGCAACTTCACTTCTTTGCGGAGTTGCTCAACCTCCATCTTCAGCTTTTCCTTTTCAGGCAGATCCTCGATGTGAAGGGCAGGCATCTTTGCCCCAAAACTGGACCCAGAAGTCACTTGTGCAAGGGAGACACTGGAAGCGCCTAGAACTGGGACACTTCCCCAATACCCGCTGGCCCAGGCTACCGCCTCTCTTGCAGGACGTGACAGACTGGCTCGGAACTGCAGCTCCCAGCTCCCCGGGGGCTCAGCTTCCTGCCCAAGACTGCTCTCGATGGCCTTTCCCAGACTCCAAGCAACCTCGGGGCGGCTTCTCCAGGCCCCACCAGTCCTGTAGCCAGGCCGCCTGCTGAGGCTTAAGTATGATACATCCTCCTGGCTGCTCTGGGCAGGCTGCAGACCCTGCAGGAACAGGAACAGGTCGCAGCTCTGGGCAGGACTGGCTCAGGACCCTTGCCACGCCCAGGAGAGCTACTGGGCTGGAGACAAAAGTTTTACTTTTGTTCCGTGTGTGTGTGTGTGTGTGTGTGTGTGTGTGTGTGTGTGTGTGTGTCCGTGTCCAACTTAACATCCGGGTTTTGTTTAAAGCCAGGAAAAGGACACTACTCAGCAGGAAATAACTTAACGGTCCTTCACCTCTGAAAGTTTTAAAAATACACAGCATATAACTTTTCCATATACGTAGTGGAGAAAGTGGATATTGGGGAGGAAAAGAAGAGTAATATGGAACCTAGCTAGATCTCAGATATATACTAGAATTGTGTTGACACATTCCACGTGGTCTCCTACAAGCTCAAAAGGCCTTTCACAAAAATATGTGTGGAGGAAAGAAGTGGTTTGAGATGCGGGTGTTTCCTGTCGTTAAATGACCATCTGGGTTCTCAATAATAGAGTTTTCGCTTTTTGGGAAGGAAGACGTTTTGTAACCCTGGGAGGATAAGAGGATACCACAAGAAGTCTAACAGAGGCTCAGAATCCCCTCCCGAGTTCCTTCCATCCTCTCAAGGCTTGGGAATAACCCTCTACACGAAGGGGCAGTTTTCTTCTTTTTAAAGTTTTGAATTCCTGGCAGACTTCCTCTCCTGGATGTAAGCAGCAGAGTCACTTAGAAGAGCTTTCCCTACATTCTAGAAAGTGTGGCTCAGAGAGCGGAAGCCTTGGATAGCCAGGAAAGTGTCTACTGGGAAATCTTTAAACAGGCAATGTCTACCTTCACTGAGTCCCTTGGTCATAGTGCTCAAAGATGCGAAGTAAAATAAAATGTCTATGTAGGAAACTACCCTTGCAGTACAGCACTCCTCGTTCTTCCCAGAGACAACTCCCAAGTCATAGTTAAATGTGGATGAAGAGTGGAGCCATTAACTGAATATTTCAGGGTACCTGACCTTAGATACCAGGTATTGTTTAGTAAGCACAAGCTTCGTTTGTGCAGTTTGTCACCAGTCTTTCTCTGCTGACTGCCCTCACTGAATATATTAAGATGAAAAGAACAATGGGCTATTTAATGAGCGCTGTTTGGTAGTCCTTCCAACTCTTCCTGAGTCATCACAGCGAAAGTCACTTCAAGTTTTGTTTTCCAGTTTTAAAATTATGAGTCAGGGAAGGGACTGAGCTGCTGGGGTATGTGGCATCTCTACTTAAATATGCTCAGTCTTTTTCACAAAGGAAGTGTTTAGATGCCCCACTTTCTGTATTTGAAATACCAGAATCTCGAAGGTTTAGAATCGGATTGTCTGATGAAGTTTGACTTGTTAGTGAACTGTCAAGACAAACTCACATCTGTCTGAAGAGCCCAGTTGTGTTTTAAATTCCCTATTTCTTAACGTTAAAAGGTTGGCTAAAAATAGCTTAAGTAAGCTAGTGAAAGAATCTTAGTTGAATATGGGCTAAAGTAGATAGGTCCTATACCAAAATTAAGTAAGTTGACTAAGAAAATTAAGGTACATACATCTGCCTTAAATGATAGACTATTTTGGCTGGTAAATTTCTTCTTTGTTAATCAGCCAGTTGCATTCATGGATACACACTTACAAATCCATATTGGTTCCTGAGCATTTTCCTCAGTATATGAGACTTAAATTTTATGTATTAATCCATATTTTTGCTTTCACTATCAGAAAATTCATAGCATAATATCTTTTTGAATAAAGTAACTTAAAATGTGAAAGTGTTTTGTTGTTATTTGGTTTTTAAGTGGTAAAATGATGATGTAACTTTAAGAAATATTGGAGGGGTCTATAGGTATCTAACTTTCAGTCCTGAGTTCATCTTCCAGAGAAGAATCACAGTAAGGGATTTCTCAAGTATCTTTGTAGACATGCTCCAGCAACAGTATCCTTATAGAAAAAGATGCTCCATCACCCATATTCTAAAGGAGTTCCATTTGTTTTAATGCTTTTCTCTCCGTTCCTGTTACTACTGCTGTTCTGAGGACTCGGCATTTCATACACGCTAAACAAGAACTTAATCACCTATATGGCACCCAGCATAAGTAAACTTTTAAGAAGTATATTTTGTTAAGAAAATTAAGTTTGTACTGGCTGATTCAACTGTGGTAACAATATTGTGCCTTAATCCATGAGAAGATTATTTAGAGGGTAGTATGACTGTGATATTTAGTCATACCATAAGGACACTACAGGTATAGACAGAATAAACTTTCATTAAGTATCTCTCAGCCTTCTGACAAAAATCTATAGTAATCTGTTTAATAAATAAAAAATGGTAAAGGGACAATGACTTAAATTCAGATCTCTAATAAGCATTTATAAACCAGAAGTAGCAGAGCTTGTTAATAATCTATGGCTACAAGTTATGGGTTGGGACAGAAAGAGGTGGATTCCTGGAGCGTCCCAGCCAGCTAGTCAGGCTAGCCAGTTGAGGAGTTCTGGGTTCAGTTTAAGAATCCATCCCATTCTCCCAGAGACTAAACCACCAACCAAAGAGTACACATGGAGGGATCCATGGCTCCAGCTACATATGTAGCAGAGGACTGCCTTGTTGGGCATCAGTGGGAGGGGAGGCTCTTGGTCCTGTGGAGGTTTGATGCCCCAGCCTAGGGGGATGCTAGAGCGAGCGGTGAGGCAGGAGTCTGTGAGTGGGTGGAGGAGCACCCTCATAGAGGCAACAGGAAGGGGGTAGAGGGGAATGGGATGGGGAGTTGTGGAGGGGTAACCAGGAAGGGAGATAGTGTTTGAAATGTAAACCAATAAAATGATTAATTAAAAAAAAGAAAAAATCCATCCCCAAAAAGTGAGGTAAATATATGTTTGTGCAGTAATAGTACCAGTGTTGCGGGAGTGACCAAGTGTACTGTGCTTGTACTCAAGGCTGACCACACAAGAGGATATTTGTGCTAGGTAGTGTAAATCGCTTTTAACAAAACTCTTGTGGTTGGCAAGGTCATAGACTTTGGAGGTAACTTAATAATATTTCTTATCTAAACTGATATACAGTCAAGCGGCCTTCCAAAAAACATTTATATTTATAGACAAAAGCTACTCTCAGTCTTGATCGGATCATCTACTTTCTAGTGAATGACAGTGAATGCAGAGACCTATGACTGCTCAAGAATTTGAAAATAAGTGAAGCATGACTTCTTAGTCCTAAGAAAGACATCTATGTTGTCCTCTCAAAGGTATGGGAAATGTGGATAATGTGGTGTGAAAGGCATTTAAGATGGGGGATGGCAGCAAGCACCAACTTTTGGTCAGGGCATAAATATAAACTTACAGTAGGTGCTGATTTCTGTACTGAGGCTATGCAAGAATGAATCTGTTGGCTGTCTAGCATGAAGGAAAGAGTGACTTCAGGGATCCTACTGGTGAACCATTGGCTACTGATCGATTTGGAGGAGAGTAACTACTTCAGTTGTCTCCCCACTGGAAATCCCCCTAGGCTTCAGTTCACAGTTCCAGTTCCATACTTGTGGGCTGACAGATGGCCCTGATTAAAGTTAGAGAGCCACAAAGAAACAATAAGACTTGGATTTGAAAAGGGACTTGGGAGTTGAGTGTTGATAACATGAGAAAGAAATGAGGTAGTGTGTGGAGAAAGTAATGTACTGCATACATGTACAAAACTATCAAAAAACTATATCAATAAAATAGCAAAATACAGTAAAGATTAATAGCAGTAGATACCTGGTATTGATGTCTTGTCTCCATATACATATACAAACAAACATATACTACACAAACACACACACACACACACACACACACACACACAGCCACACACATACAGACAGAAAAGCAAACATTTGCATTTTTAAACTGTAAAAAACCATGATCTTGAAATTAAATTTTTAAAATTTTCCATTTTCTTCAAAATTATCTTCCAAATTTATCATGTTTACTGCTAAAAATCATTTGAAAGAAGTTCCTTATAAAAATATCAAAAGAAGTTACATTACAGTAAAAATAAGAATTCTTTAACAGTATTCTGATCTTATGTTATCATGTTGCAAGCTGGTACAACCACTCTGGAAAGCAGTCTAGCAGTTCCTTAGAATACTGGGCATGACACTCCCGGAGGATCCAGCTATACCACTCCTGGGCATATACCCAGAGGCTTCCCCTGCATGCAATAAGGACACATGCTCCACTATGTTCATAGCAGCCTTATTTATAATAACCAGAAGCTGGAAAGAACCCAGATGTCCCTCAATGGAGGAATGGATTCAGAAGATGTGGTATATTTACACAATGGAATGCTACTCTGCAATTAAAAACAATGAATTCACGAAATTCTTAGGCAAATGGTCAGAACTGGGAAATATCATCCTAGTGAGGTAACCCAATCACAAAAGAACACACGTGGTATGCAGTCACTGATAAGGGGATATTAACCCAGAATCTCAGAATACCCAAGACACAATTCACATATCAATAGATTTCCAAAAAGATGGAAAGAGAAACCCCTGGTCCTGGAAAGACTGGATGTAGGGGAATACCAGGACAGAGGAGCGAGAGGGGGTTGAATGAAGAACTGGGGGAGGGAAGAGGGCTTATGGGACTTTCGGGGAGGGAGGAAACGGGAAAGGGGAAATGATTTGGAATGTAAATAAAAAACATATAGAAAATAAAAAAATTTTTAAAAAAGCAAAAAGGAAAAGAAATAAAAGAATAAAAACCACATTTGTTTCTGCTTCTCTTTTGAAGGAAAAAATAAACTACGTCACATTCCAAAATCTGCCTTCTGAAATCATAAAAATAAATGATAATAGCTTAGGTTATTAAAAATAACAGGTATTTTAGCACATATTTGTTTTACTCCGGATTCATTTGATATTTATTGGAGTTTGATTTTTTAAAAAAAAGCAAGCCCAGGACAATTTCTATAACTGTATGTTCATCAAAGGTTAGACATTTGCATGAGCTTCCTGCTTTAGACAGAGAGGCCTTCAAGTCACAGAACCTAGAAGTCTATAGTGATTTGTAACTATTGTAACTATTCCAACCAGTTTCCTTCCTCTACATTGTTCATATAAGACTTTAAAACCCTATCACAAATGATAATTCTGATTTTTACACTTAATCAGTTTTCACATAGTATGACTGTTTTGGAACGGATGGAACTTGAGATCAGAATTTTCAAAAAATTGACTAAAATCCACTCGATCCAAATAAAAGTAGGTCTGTCCCCCCTCTTTTTCTGCCACCCTTCTTGGTGTTCGTCCTTCTTCCTCCTCTTCATTTTCCTCCATCTTCTCTGCCTTTGGCTACAATTTGACCTCTACTACACGCATGCACCTCAAAGTGTATGTGATTCAAATGATAGACTCCATAAGTACTCATTCTTACTAACACGCCACCGGGCTTTGTTGATGAGCCAAATAGTGAGGAGCTTAGGTTTTGCTGTGCTTTGTTTTTTATTTTGCTTTTGGCTGCATTAGCCAAGTCTCTTGAACTCAGTAAACCCTGGCCCTGAAATGACAGTGTTTAAAGAAAACAGAGTCACAGTCAGCTGCAGCTGGGCTGTCTGGGGAAACAGTTACAGCTTCATTTCCTTCTTTCTGGATATCTTTCCCTGTGATTCTCTCCTTTGAGTTCTTGCTTATTCAAAATCCAACAATACAGTATTTTTATTCAATAATAAACTTATTATTGTTGTGTCATAAGAATTCTGCCTTGTCCAATATAAACGTTTGGCAAATATGTGCTTTCCTGCTCTTAGTAGAATTAAATACTAATGAAGTCAGTGTAATTCTAGTAACAATTTGCAATAGGTTAGGATGTTATAAACTTTAGGTTTGGAAAAATTATGATATAGCATTGAAATGAAGACTCTAAAATTATATTTCAAAGTAAAGTAATATATTAAATGACTTCAAAGTATATAAATATAATCTCAAGGGAGTATAAGAAATTATCTCAGAAAAGACATTTTTTGAAGGGCAGAAATGGTGTGGGGAGACACTTCAGGTGAGGAGATCAATATGACCAAATATCAATGGGAAGATCAGGGCACCCTGGCAGCTATTCTTATCTGTACAGGGACTCTACAGGGATTTCAACAGTGCATTTTATTAAGTCTTCTGTGTGAGTATTTCTGAGCTAAGAGATTACAAAACCCAAATAAAGATCACCCTTAGTTCATTTTATACTTTTCAAAAGGACATTTCAAAGAGTTGGATTGGCTTGTCCCAACTTCCCAATACAGGAGACGAGCTAAGGTTTTAACTTTGAACCATCAGACTTCAACATGCATTTAGAGTCTGCTTTGCCTGTTGCTGAATGTCCTAACAAAGACTTTGCATTTAATTAGAACAAAAAGAAAATATGGAACAGCTTGTTAAATAAACACTAACTTGTAGGTGGAAAACCCTCAAAGACAGACTTCAGTCCAATAAATAATTACATGTGATAGTAAAATGGGTGGTGATGTTGCTATGGAAGAACAGAGAGTGAAGAAGATGGATGGGAATGCTGGGGTTGGTGGGATGATTGACTTTTGTACTTCTAAATAGAAGTAATTTCTCCATAGGAAAAATTGATGAGATTGCATAATTTACCCTGGAGTCTTTATGTCATAAGGTTTCTCAAATGAAGACATGCAGAAAAGGATGTAGCTGTCCTCAGTCCCATGATCCTGAGTCCTGACCTCAGATGTCTGCCAGACATCCTGAGTCTAGTTTGCCTGTTTGAGAGAAAATGGGTTGGGTTGAGTATTTCCTATGATCTAGTGGGAGAACACTGAGCTGACCTTCAGATTGTCCTCCAGAACCAATAAATAGTACATAGTTTGCTTTCTGTCTCCAAAAGGATGGCCATCACTTTGTCTTGTGGTATTCTGATGACTGAAGCATTCAAAATTCACTGTCCATGTGAGGTAGCAATTAGGAGATGATGATGATGATAAAATGCTTTGCTTTGTGGATTTACACCTGCCATTTCTCACAGAAGCAGAGTCAAGGTAACTGCAATACTTGTTCCTGTGGCTTGCCCTACCATGGTATGCACTGTGAGGACCTTTATAGGAACGGAATGGAAAGGGTTATAACTGATAACATTTTGAAAGTTTTTTTTTCTAGTTCTTTTTCCAGTTAGTGATAGTTCATAGCTAACAGTTACTGTGTCTCACCATGTGTCAGACAATATATGCTGAGTGTTTTTGCTATATCCAGAACCAATATTATCTTCATCTTCATAGAGAAGAAACCATGCTTTAGGAAGAAGCATGAAATAACCCAAGTCTGTTCAGCAGGATAGTGACAAAAACTGACTTCTCTGTCTCCAAACTCTGTGCTCATAACTTATTCAGTTGCTGGTTAAATTCACTGTGTTCCATGACCGCAGACTGAACTCTTAATCCAGTTGGCACTCTGGGAAAAAGGCACATCATTAGTGACAGGTACAACTGACTAAGAATGTACATGAGGCTATGTCAACAATAGCCCTATTGATTGGAGTGAGGGAAAAAAAGAAACAAGCAATAAAGTTTCAAGAACTAATGTATGTTATATATAATAGACAATATATAATATATTACAACGTACAATAGAATATATATTGTTTTTCACAAAGATAGATGATCTGTGTATGAAAACAATAGGCTTCATATGCCTGTGAGCAAATTGAGAATAAAATATGTTTAACTCTAAAGGTTCTAGAAGAGTATCATTAATATTGAAAGGAAAATGACAAAAAAAAAACATAAAACTACCCAGGCAATTCAGAATACACTGCTTCTAAAGCAGGGTTCATCAGCATTATACCTAATTACTTGTTAAACCATATGTGAAATACTTCATGAAAAACATGAGTATACATATTATTGCATCTTCATTTTTATTAAAATTTAAAGTTTAAAAATTTAAACAACATATACAAGTTTAATTACATAGAAGTTTGCATTATCATTAAAATTCTAAATATTCTAAGAAAAGTTCCCCCCCTGCCTATGAAATCACACAGCCTCCTTTGAGCTCCTTGAAGGGATTTTTATCTTCTGGAATCCCCTTCACTAGTGGGTCTTCTCCAGATCTTTCTTCAATATAATCTCTTACTTCTTCACAACATTTGGAAACCTTAAAAGAAAGGAGACAGAGATAATTCATTTGTTTAAAAATAAATATTTGTTATCAGGCAGTGATGGCGCACGCCTTTAATCCTAGCACTTGGGAAGCAGAGGCAGGTGGATTTCTGAGTTCGAGGCCAGCCTGGTCTACAGAGTGAGTTCCAGGACAGCCAGGACTACACAGAGAAACCCTGTCTCAAAACAAACAAAAAAAACAAAACAAAAAAATAAATATTTGTTTATTACAATACATTTCTATGTTGCAGCTTTTTAAGATGATTCCATCTGCTTTCTGCCAGTGCACATGTATTTTCCAGGTAGAAAAAAATCATTCCCACACTTCCCTTCTAGATGTCTCTGGAGGATAGAAAGCTGACCCTTCAGCTAACATTTCCTAGTAGGCCTTTCCTCTAGCTTTGTCAAGGAAACACAAGCGGGGGATTTCTCAAATGTACGTCTGCTTTCTCTTCCTAAATGTTTAGTGTGAAGATGGACGAGAGTGAACAGTTGCTACATTCCTGGCTTATTCTCAGTGTCAGATTCTCAGAAGTGCAGACACTCAGCTTTAAACTCAACAACAGTGACTGTTCATAAAAGCGTACAGCATGTGCTCCAAGAGGTCACTGACTTTGGCTATTTTGCTTAGTATTGCCCAGGCATCTAGAACATAGCCTGGCCTGAACTGATACTTAATAAGCTAATGTGTGTTGAAATGGACATTCATTTATAACTTTATAATTATGACTTAGAAAACAACCAGGCTTCAGTACTGGATCTACATAGGTAATATACCCATGTGTGTATTCAAAAGAGTTCAAATTACTCATGGTTTTTAGCTTCAATTCATTTTATATTCAATTAATATCTTTTATGACAGTAACACAGATCTGTATTTTTGACAACACAGTGACCAATTTATAAGTTATGTAAATAATTTAGTAACTTTTTTCCATAAAATTGTATACCATATACACAAACATGTACATTAGTATACGTGCATAAATATACGTGTGTATTTTAAAATCTATATTTGGAAATAGTCCCAATCTAATCATACCAGGAGATGAAGCCTTTGATAGCTGCTTTCATCCTGAGGCTTAGCTCATGATCAGCATTAGTACTGAGAAGGAAGGGTCCCCAGAACAGTTGCTCCCTCATCTTTTAACCATAGAAGACAACACTGAGAAGACACTACCTGGGAATGAGGGCACAGGCCCTGGACTTGGATGAGCACAGTTCCAGAACTGTAGAGAATTACATCAAAATGATTTACCACTTGTGCAATGGCACGCAATTTGTTTTAATCTCTTACAGCAACAAGAATAGACTAAAACAAAGTGTGTGTGTGTGTGTGTGTGTGTGTGTGTGTGTGTCTACACATGAGATGCACGTATGTATATGCAGGTGTGTGTCTAAGTATACAGCAAAATATCTGTATTGGAGAAGGTGGGAGAAGAAAAGGAAGAAAAACAGTAGTAGGAAGACAACACAGGACTGAGAAGAGAGTGAGGTTTACAGTATAATATTGTTATTTAAATTTGTAAAAGCAAGATTATTCTAAATAGTGGCGAGATGGGTGGTGGTGTATGTCAGGTTTGCCTCAAATAAAAACTCCAAGGTGATTAATAAACCTGGAAATATTCACATTGCTGAGTAAAGGACACTCAGGAGCTCATTAATATCATAAGGACTTTAGCCTGTCTGTTCCACATTCTGTTGTACTGATTGAAGATTTGAGTTTATCTTTATATCAAAACAGGTTTTGTCCCTGTGGAAGGAGTAACATGACAGTTGGAGGCAATTATAAAAAAAAAACTAAAATCTTAAATTTATTTGCTTAGAAGTAAGGTTTGAGCAATGCATGACAAGAATATAAACTCTTTTCAATCTGTTCTCATAAGAATGTGTATAAGTAAATATGTACACATACACACTCATATATATTATCATTCATGGAGAAGTTTTTGTTTTGCTAACTTTCCTAAAATGAAGTGAACTTATGTAACACATATATCTACACTCCTTGAGATTGAGATTCACTCACTGTTTGATGAAGGCTTTCTATTCCTTTTTTTTTCTATTCCATTTAATGCATAAACTCTGGGTCACTATTCTAAAGAACTATCAGATGATTTTTAGGAGAAACTAGTTGAGTATTATGCCCGAAATCATTTTTATTTGCAAGGGAAGACTAGGACAGACAAATTTGCGACTGACCGGGACAGGGTTGGAGAGAATGAGGTTGTACTTTTAAATACATCAACATCAAAATATTATATAAAATGAGGAATATCTCATCAATTTATGGGAACAAAACCAAAATGTCTCAATGCTTTGTTTCATTTGAGTGCTTAGGTAAAACATCACCTCTGCTTCAAATTTTCCCCTATTTTCTTCTACTTGGTCTTTCTGTAAAAGTATAAAACATTTCTTAGCTCAGTAGTTAAACAAACATAGGCAAAGAGGCACACTTGGACTGCAACTAGCTTTCTAACACTTGGGCTTAGAATCTAACTCATGAAATCAATTTAATTATTACCTTTCTTCAATGCTGAATATGTTTTCCACTAACAATTTACTTTTAGATACATTAATCTGTCCCAGTGTATGCTAAAGGAATTGGGAGGCTTGAGTGTTTGCCATGCTGTCTCTTCCAGGGAAATTCTTGAGGTCACCACTTACCATCATTCTCTCCAGTGTCACTTCCTTCTTGAGCTGCTCTACTTCCATCTTCAACTTGTCCTTTTCTGTCAGGTCCTCGATGTTGATCACCGGCATCTTCTGTCTGTGTTAGAGATAGAGTGTAAGCATACGCACCTGAACTGCTGGAGCAAACACTACACACACACACACACACACACACACACACACACACACACACACACACACCCCCCACAGAGAGTCCTTCCCTCAGTTCTGCACTTACCAGGAAAGCTGTTTTTTTTTTCTTTTTTGATTTTCTTTCAAATTGCCTATGTGCCTATGATAACAAGCTCCTCATGAACAAGCTCTCTGAACACTGCTCATATCGCATGCTAGGCTTAGGATTTTAAAGCTTCTTCATAATCTCCCCTAATATGATTAAACTAAGCATTTCTCTTCCAACACAAGCCAGGAGACTTGAGGGGAAGGGACTGTTTAGTCAGCCCGTAATATAAAGTAGTAACGCCTCTCCTTTCTTCTGGCCTTTTGCAGTCTGAACTTCTGGGTTTTCAACTCTCCTCTGTAGGGTCAAAGCCATCCGCCAAGGAATCAATGCCATTCAGTTCAGTCAGAGGTTATTTGGAGGACTCCCCATTAATCCTCAAATTGCTGGAGTATTTAATCTGGTATTAAAAGAGTACTATTTATAAAGAGTACCATTATTAAATGTATCAGAGAATGGATTGAAATGTGAACCTGAATATAGTAAATGAACTTCAGAAATAAGCTATTACACAATTTAGAAAAGTCATTCTACAATACCTAGGATTTATAAGTAACCACTACAATGCATTGAACAAAGGGTGTTGAGCAGCTATAACTTGCTAAAGGGAGCATATTGATTCTGATATAGCAATGTAACTTTTGTGAGAAGAATGGACTCTTCAAGCATCTTCCTCTTATTTAGACTCACAGATAATGGAGAAGATGGCTTGGTGACTGTTGGTGTGCCTGATCTTGCTTGACAGACACATTGTTATACTCGAATGACATTATGACTGTCCCCTGCTTCTCTCCTTTTCTGCTTTATATCTGCAATTTAATTTTCATAAGGAAATGTTTTGATGAAACATGGAATATTCAGTCATACACTATTTTAGGCAATATAACCTTGTACCTTTACAGGAAAAGACTCTGCTAAACAATATCATTACAACTACCATTTATGTATGTATTATTTTCATTTCCAAGACATTAGGGGAAAAATTATATACTTCCTAGTCTTAAGATGTCCTGTGCTTCCCAAGAAAGAGGTAATTCATGTATTTTTTTAATAAAAATTCTGCATATGCAACCCAGCCCTAGAATGGAGCAACCAAGGCTGGCTACAGGAGCCCACTGTTACCCGTGGGTTTTCCTTTTCCCACTCTGCTCTTTAAGAAGTGATACAACAATAGAGAGCCAGTTCTGCCCTATGTTTAGCAGGTGTAATCCCAGTCTCTGTTTTATTCTCACCTTACCTCTCACTCCTCTCACAGTACCTGTAAGACTTGACACACGTTCCTATGACCTCTTACCCACTGATGCTACTATTTGCACAAATTTCTCCATGCTGGTTGTAGCACCACAGTACATTCGAGAAACATTTCAGTATGTATTGTTATCACAGTTGCCTGTTAAGGCTTATACGTGATAGACTTCCCTTTATTAAGGTAACTATGAAGAGAATTTTGACTTAAGCAGATCTGTGATAGATGCACCAAGTGATTTCTTTTTTCTGCTCCAGAAAATTCTAGTGAGTTACTAAAAGCAAATGACCATCCTCTGGTACTTAACAATTGTATGATTTTGACCAATTACTAAACCTGTGACTTATTTACATGAAATATGATGATGGTAGAACAAACATTTACTAATTGTTAGCTGTGCATTTCCAATTTCTCAGACTGTACTTTCTAATGTGGCATTGTCTGATAGAGAGGTCTTTACACACTCTTAAATATATCATGAGCATATAATTTGGCTCCTTTGAGGCCATGTATATGTTGCTGTTTACTAACATTTCCTGCCCATCCTATCTCCCTAACTCAATTAGAGGTTCTCCATGAGTACCCCCCTGGATGACTTGGTGATTTGAACCAGAATCTCCATCCAGACTCCGCTTCAAGGAAGTCTAATACTTGTCAGACATTTCAGTTCTCACAGCTACCCATTGTTCCGCATAGTATTCACTAGAATAAAACCAAACCTACAGAAACACCCTAGGTCATATTCACCTACTATAGAAAAGCATGACAATTATCCAACATCATTTTTTATTAAGTGATTTCTCAATTCTAGGTTTAACATTAAATATGTTTTATTTAGTATATGTTATGTACATCTTTATTTTAGAGAATGGCCTTAGAAAATTCTAGAAAGCTTGCAAATCAAAGGACCCTATATCTGTGTGAAAAAAGTCAGAGACTTCACATACCAAAAGTAGGGAACACAATATCAAGCTCCTCAAAGACACTGAAACAGATGAGAAACAGCTTATGTGTGTGGGGAGGGGATTTCAAATGTTTACAGTTAAATAGAAGTAAAAGGGTTCAAGGAATCCAGATACAGATAGTGAGACAGTTCAGTGGGTAGATTTATTTGTCACACTAAGCCTAACAACATGATTTCAATCCCTGGAACCTAAATATTAGAAAGAGAGACTCTCCACACTTATGCTAATACCCTCTCACCCCCTAGCAAATAAATATAAAAAATTATATATATGCATATAATGATACAATTTTCACTTTGTTGTCTGGCCATCTCACAGTGACACAAAGCTTGTTCAGAGTGCTAACACTCATAACCACACAATGATGGGCTGCTTCCAATAAAAATGCTTGCCCTCTGGTCTGATGTGGGTTCTACGCTCACACACTTCTTTGAAATCAATATAAATGACTTAGTTGCTCCTTCATACTCAAGAATGGAGTTGAAAATTGATAACAGATAGCACTAAATCCTTTTTCATCCCTCATAGTCTAAACTTTCAGGGCAGGCCAAAGCCCAATGAGGTAAGGTAATGGCTAGTACTCCAGTTAAGAAGGTGCTTGCTCCTTTTCCTCATCTTCGGTCATGTGCTGTCAAAGGCTGCAAGATGCAAAGGCAAAGCAAGGGGAGGGAGAAACCCAAGAGATGCACCCCGTGAGATAATTGGTTCTCAATGGAAGAAATTAAGCCCCCTAGGGGAGAAATTTTTCAAACTAGTCAAGTTGTCTATTATATTTCACCAGTTTTGAGACCCTGATGCATAAGACGAACTATCCTACTTACAGACTGACCACCAATAAATGGCAAACATTTGTACAGACAAAACATATCTATAGTTATTTCAAACTTTGGCTTAGCTTCACCTTACAACTAAATATAAAAATATATCATGGTTATTAGACACAGTATGTTTTACAGTAATAAAATATATATTTTTAAGAAAAATAAGACTATGGTACAAGAATATTCTACTCTTTTTAGAAAACTGTATCACTCATTATAATCATGAGATTGCATTGAGCACCATGTCTTTAGGGATGTTGCACATTAGCAGAATGTGGGCTGTGTCATAATACAACATCTCAATAAAAGTTCTTGGTTTTTGCCTTTTTCTGAAACCCAACATCTTTCTTTATAACTAGCCTCTGTTTTTGTATTCCATAAGTACAACTCCAATACCATACAGATGATATTATGTAGGCCAGTATGAACTATGTTTTACATGAATAAGACTGTGAGTTATACAAAATTTATGACCATAAATCTAAGAATAGGGAAGAAAGCACTGGTCATCTTGTCTTTTCTTGTTCTTAAGTGCTGAGATAAACTAAAAACCAAATATGATCAACAATAATGCCATCTATCTAAAGGGTAGATAAATCTATAGAGAACCTACACATTGGAAAATAGGAGTTAAGCATAGCTGTTGGTATGACATTTCTATTAAGATATTTTCTATGCTTGTATCTTAATACAATAAGAACTTTAAAAAATGGTTTGTATTTACTTACACTGAAGGAAGCAAGCATATTTTACAGTGGGGTCAGTGCTGGACAATCAAAGGACACTGTTTCCTTATCTAGACCATAAGTGAGGGGCATTTTTAAAACATGCAACTATGTATATTAGTCAGGGTTCTCTAGAGTCACAGAACATATGGGTAGTTTCTATACAGTTAGGGAATTTGTTGATGACTAACAGTCTGTAGTCCAACTCTCCAACAGTGGTCAGCAGCAGCTGTGGACGGCAGTCCAAGGATCTAGCAGTTGCTCTGTCCCACGAGGCAAGCAGGCAGGGATGAGTGAGAGTGTCTTCTTCCAATGTCCTTATCTAGGTCTCCAGCAGAGGGTATGGCCCAGATTAAAGGCTGTAGGTCTCCAGCAGAGGGTGTGACTCAAGTTAAAGGCTGTAGATCTCCAGCAGAGGGTGTGGCCCAAGTTAAAGGCTGTAGGTCTCCAACAGAGGGTGTGGCCCAGATTAAAGGCTGTAGGTCTCCAGGAGAGGGTATGGCCCAGATTAAAGGCTGTAGGTCTCCAGCAGAGGGTGTGGCCCAAGTTAAAGGCTGTAGGTCTCCAGCAGAGGGTGTGGCCCAGATTAAAGGCTGTAGGTCTCCAGCAGAGGGTGTGGCCCAGATTAAAGTCTCTAGGTTTCCAGCAGAGGGTGTGGCCCAGATTAAAGGCACGTGCCACCGCATCTTTACTCCCAGATGACCTTGAACTCAGAGATCTCCTTGTCCTAATCATCTGGATTTCATAGCCACTATGTTTCAAGATCTCCATGCCAAGATCCAGGTCAGAAACTTGTATCTCTGAGCCTCTAGATTAGGATCATAGGTGAGCCTTCCAATTCTTGATTGTAGTTCATTCCAGATATAGTCAAGTTGACAACCAGGAATAGCCACTACACTATGCAAGTGTGAACTGCATTTTCACTGATATCTGTCAGTTTCCATTGAGTTTCTCCTAGAATTAATGTGAGCCAGTGCAAGCAACTTGTTTTCTGTTTGTTTCCACATATTAGACATAGGTGTGTTTCAAGCAAGAATGCCAGATAAATAAATATTTGTTATGAAGAATTAGAAGAGGGAGAAATTATTCAAATTCTTGTTTAAAACACTTTGTTCTGCATGGTGTACAGGATTGCAACTATATCACTTGCTTTAGAAACACTCATTGTGCACAGTTTTTCAGAAATGATGATATTATGCTCAATAAACAAAATCATACAGACATAAAATTTTCTATAGTATAATTTCTTATCATATTTGGGGTAGAACAGTAAGAGCCAGTATCTTTTTATTTGTCCAATAATAAATACAAAGATATACTGAGATCCTATTATCTGTGGAATTTGTTCTAAAATCTTAAGTGTAAATCTGTGATAAAAGAAAAAAATAAACTCACTTGGCCCTCTAGGAACTTACATTCTAGCAAGACAGGTGGATGATAATATTAAAAAGTACATTATCCACATTTAACTGGTAAATAAACCAGGAACAGAATAAGAATAGGAGTGAGAAATGATTTCATTGCAAAAGGTGATCAGAGAGGGATGACCTGAGGGCCAAGGATTGACTAATCAAACAGGTATGAAGAAAGTTACTGAAAAATCAGAACCAAACCAAACCAAGCAAACAAATCAAAATGCAAACTAACCAACCAAACAAAAACAACAAAACAAGCAAGCCTCCACCCCAGTACGTTGGCTGAAGCCCCTTTCTGCAGCTGATAGACTCACTGGTGATTTTATGATAGCCGGAGATCAGAGCCTAATTCTAATATACCCCAGGTTAATCTTTAGCCACGTAAAGAGCTACCTTTGTTCACCTAGTGTTTGACCTTGTGTCTCTATGTGTAACAGGTGAAGCCCTTTGCAGTGTGCTGACTAGCCAGACCTCTACTTCTACCAATCAAAAGGCTAGCAGTGTTATCAGACAAGCATCTGAATCATGTTATAGAGATTTTTTCTGCTTAGCTGCAGTCTTCTCAGCTGCTACTGTCACAGGTATATTTGAAATGTGGTATTGCTCACTGACTCTTTTTGTTTAGTTCCTATAATAATTTCATGGTACTGTAATCATCCTTGGGTAAATTTTGGTTCTTTCTGAGATGTGACCGTCCCTCAGTTTGGTTTAAAGTTCATTTGCAGTATGTTCTAAGGTGGCTGTTTAGATTTTCATTTTGATTTGTTTTCAATGTATCCAGTTTAAAACGCCAGTTTCCTTTCTTAACTTTAAAAGCCTCCTGGTATTCAACGATTCTGGATTTTGTTTGGGGTTGGATTTCAGACCTCTAAAGACATGGTTTCTGACCTTTCAGTTCATTAAATCACTAACATTCAGTCTGTTCCTCTGTGTATCCTCCATATTTGATTTAACAAGGGGAGAATATGATTGAAGGAAGTCAGATTTAGCACAATGGGTTTCATAAATGAAAAGTATATTAATTCATGTTCTTGGTTTTTTTTATTTTTTGCTGGTTTTGTTTTGTTTTGTTTTTCTTGTTTGTGTGTTTAAGTTTAGTTTTTGGTTTTTGGTCTTGAGTTTTGGATTTTGGGTTTTGATTTTTGGTATCAGGGATTCTCTGTATAGCCCTGGCTATCCTGACTGTCCTGGAATTTGATCTGTAGACCAGGTGGGCCTCAAACTTACAGATACAGTCTGCCTCTGCTTCCTGAGTGCTGGGATTAAAGGCGTGAACTATCACTGCCTGAAGACTTTTTTTAAAAAAAATAGGAAAACTGAATTAAAAGTATCTTGGCTTTACATTTGACTCAATGGTGGACATCTATTATCTCTAAATTGGTTAGTTTTGTGTGCTTAACTAAAAGTACCAGGTAGGAAAATCATACATACACAAATATTTAAATTAAAATCCAAAATTACCAAAAGCAATAAGATTGGTAATTTACAAAATTTAGCAAGAGCTCTAAAAACTACCTGTAAGCTTAAAATGTTAAAAAGGTAAATGTTAATATTTAGAGGTTATATGAAAACTAGAAATACATTTTATATAAACCCCTACTTTCTGAACTGTCTTTCTGAACATTCCTCTTCATTTTCTAACAGAATAAAAATCAGAATCACATGAAACATTATGACCTGTTTTAGGATAAAAATAGGGGACGAGAGAAAGAGAGAGAGAGACAGAGAGAGAGAGAGAGAGAGAGAGAGAGAGAGAGAGAGAGAGAGAGAGAGAGAACGAACAGAGACAGAGAGACAGAGAATTTCACACTAAAGATTCCTCCTTTAAAAGCTACTTTCCTTTAAAAAAAAATCATCACACTTGAGTATGTCTTATTTTCTCCTTGAGTGACTTTCTCTTAACCCTAATGCTTAAGCTTATATTAAAATATAATTATTATACAGCTAGCCCTAAAATGCTTCTGTGTCAAAGCAAAAACTTTTGGTTTGGCCTTAGTAGAAGTCTTTAAAGTTGAAGAAAGCTCCTCACATTGCTAAGAAGTGGAGAGATTTCTGTCCCTTTAGCACTGACATTTCTGTTTGTTTGCATCGATCTTGATACATTGTGAGTGAGTTTTCCAGACTCTCCTTAAAACCATAGCTTATGAATATACCCCAGGTTCCTCTGTTTCTGTTTTGGTTGTTGATAGTTTGCTTTCTGTTTTTTTGTTTCTGGCCAAAATTCCGCTTGTGTTAAGTGCATGAATATTGAAGATAAAAATTTCTAGACTCATTCATACCTGTCCCTGGGTCAAATAAGACAATACATCGTTTTTCCAGGGGACATTGTCATAAGGGATGACCCCTCAGATGTTCCAAGCCAATATTCTGTCTCTGAGTTAGTAGACTAAGACACAATAGGTTAAAAGTGATTGTTTCTCTACTTTCTCTCAGCTTACAATCTTTTTATAGAAAAAAATTAATTCTTTGAAAATTTCAATCAAATGTATTTGATTATGTTTACATCCCCCAATTTCTCCCAGACCCACCTCCACTTTCCTACCTACTCAGTGTTGAATTATCTTTTTTTATATTTTTTCCAAGTTTTTAACTTAAAATCTTAAAGGTGTTCTGCTTCCTTTCTTTCCTGCCTATCTCCTTTACTCTCTGTAAAAATAGAAACATAAGTAAGGTTGGCCTCTCTCCTTGGTCTTCCTGGAGGAAGGACCAAGCTTCCTCCGGTGAGACCCTAATGTCCTTCTTAATTCTAGATAGTCACTTGACAACATTTGAGGAAGAGATTTCTTGTAATTTTTAAGGGCAGAATAAACGAATTTAAACTCCACCTGTTTAAATTCCTGATTATTTTATGAATCTTTGTCGATAAGTTTTTTAATGTGCTATTTATATTTTCAGACTTTATACTATATATAAAATTATATACATATTCAATTATCATGTTGAGCTTTAATGCATCATTCAGGTCAAGAATTCAGCCTAAGTTCCCTAGCTTCTCACTGGGAAGAATTATTTCTGGACCAGGGGCCCTTAGAGAAGCCCACAGGAAAAATTAGACACTGAACATTTGTAATGACCAAATGCTGGGGGTTGCTTAATTCAGGTTAATGTTACCTCTCTCTCTCTCTCTCTCTCTCTCTCTCTCTCTCTCTCTCTCTCTCTCTCTCTCAGATATACACACTTTCTCAGATACACAAGGAAACTTGAAAAATATGTTAACATTGCTATACATTAAAACAATAAAAAGCATTGACTCACATTGAGGGAGATCTTTCCATCTTCCCATTAATAAAGGCACCTGCTGTGTCCTATCCAGTTCTCAGACAAAGATAGATATTGCTTAAGTGGGTATGACTAGGTTGAATTTATACTTTTATTGGGCATCTCCTTGAGTCTTAAGCCTTTTCAATTATCATGTTAGATATAACTTTAAGATGTAAGACTCAAACTATGCCTTATGTCTTAAACGTACTCATATTCTGCCCTGTTTAAGAAAGTATGTATTTGGGATTGTTAATTGTTTTAGTTCTATCAGAACAACAATTGACTACTAGCCTAAAGGAGAAAACAAAATCTTGTGTTTTAAAATCTGCAGTATGTAGAACTGTGTTTGTACATGTTTAGATTTTATATTGTTTTTAAGGCAACATATTAGTTGGTAAGTGTTCATGTAAATTCAACTTGCTGAATTAAAGGCAATTCTTTTTCTTTTATAGTGTAACTCGACTTTTAAGGGGAGAAGTCCCAACTTCAATAGGCTAACTCATTAAGTTGGGCTAGTTGTCTCAATATGCAAATTAATGAGACAGTATGAAGATAGACAAAAGAAATAATAATTTATCAATGAGAGAAAAAAAATAAAAGGATGTGATGATCTAAAAACTATCTTTTACAGTATAAAGATGAGTTTTTAAATGTAAATTTAAAAAATTAAAAGGGAAATATTCGCAATGTTCTGGTGACAATGCCATCTACTTGAACCTGGTCTCAGTTCAGGTTCTCCAAGTTCACTTCAAGGCTCCCTATTGCTTGAGGGATGGCCTTGTTTTTCCGTTTTTAAGATAATTGTCCTGCTCCCGGATACAGCCTTCCCCTGACAGTTAATTTCTGTCACCTGCTGTTATAAGCAATTTAGCAGAAATGTCAAACTTTATTCTGCTTTGGATGTTCTATAAGTTCAAATGCTAAAATACAAGCAATTTCAAAGTACCCACAAAACTTTTAACATATTTTAACTGTGTTATAAATGTTAAATATCACATATATATATATATATATATATATATGGTATCTTAGATATTTAACATTTATAACACAGTTATAATAAAGCCTTTTTTGCTTTACCTATAGATTCCTGAGTTTTTAGGGCTATCTTATCTTAACCATAATTGCCTTATTTTTAAAAATACCTTCTATCAAAATTTTGTAAAAATAAAATAACAAATAATGAGAAGACAAAATGAAATTACTAGATAAAAAGAGATATAAGGGTTATACATGTGAGATATATTTTTGTTGAAAGGGTTAAGAAAAGAAAAATGCTTTTAGATGAGAAAGGGCTTACAGAGTAAAGATTATTCCCATATGAAAATAGATTAAAAATAAAAATGGTAAAGTGTGTTCTAAAATATTGTAAAAAATAAACCTTAAAAGAGTGAATGTGGTTACAACTAAGTTGATTAGAATTAAGGGTTATTAAATTTTTAGATAACCAGGTCTTATGGAGAACTGATCCAGTCTTACTAATGTTTTCAGAGGAAAAATTCCAGGGGATGAAGAGATGCTCAGCAGTTAAGAGAATGTGCAGCTTCTGCAGGGGGCTGAGTTTCCATGCCCAACATCTACTTCAAGGCAGCACACATGGCTCTAGCCAGCTTCAGGGAGATCTGATGCCTGTAGCCTCCAGTTACAGTCATGTGCACACACATAAACACACACATAAACACATGCACATAATTTTAAATATAGCTTAAAAAATGACTTCATTTGATCATTATGTCCCCTGGCCCAAAATAAAAATTGCAATTAGATTCTGCTTTTATATGTTTTATACAATCTCCCTTGAGTAAAGACCTCAATTAATGAACAGCCACTGCCTCAACATTGGGGACAGGTCTTCTAAAAGAATTATCTGAAGACATTTTTTCCAAGTTATCTAATTGTTGTAAACTTCATTTTCAAATTGGACAACTATTTTAAATCACTTATAAAATTTGCCATATTAGATAAATAAATCATACCAACAGTATCGAGATTAATCAAATATTTGATTTTCTTCTACGATCTACCCCAACTTTAAGAGATATCTACTATCTCTCTACATAATAAAAAATTGCCTCCTTTTAAAAATTAGGTAAAAAAAAATTCAAAATTAGTTACAGAGTCATTCTCTAAAGATGCCCTGCAGCAAATGTGTGCTAGCTTCTGAGGACACAGGTCATCATCTTTAAAATCACAAAATGACACCCATCAACTACAATGACAAGCAAGTGTCTCAAGGAACTGAGCTTTCTCTCTGCTTATGCTTCTTAAAGCCATTTATAACTACAACTACGTATGTTTTCTAATGCTTAGTATACTTAATGCTTCAAAGCATATATCCTAAGTGATGGAAATAATGCTAACTCTCATTTTAAAATGGTCTAAATAGGAATGATATTGACTCCTCTTTAGTCATGCTGCTGTTATGACTGTTTACTTAACAAAACTTTCTATATTATGATCCAGTTTTCATGTTTCAAAAGATTCATATGTTTTTGCTGACTTTGTAGAACAAGAAAAAGACCTCATTAATACTATAATTTCGATTTTAAAATGTATTCTTAAATTAACAAAATATTACTCTAACTCTTTCCTCCAAATCGCTGTATAGGGTATAGTTGGATTTTAAATAAATAAAAAAAAAACTTGCCCTAACTAATTCAACTACCATATTTTTATTGATAATAAAAATAAAGGAAATAGTGCTTTCTGGACACAGCAGGATGGTTGGACATGTGAACGAAGTTATTTTGACAGCATGCATAAGACCTGAACTAACACAAGCCAGACAAAATCCCAGCATAGATGCAGAGGGCAGGCAGAAAAGTGCCCTCCCCCTCTAGTCAAGGAGCTCGTGCTGCAGAGAGGGAGAGTCTGGATTTTTGTTTATTTTGTTTTGTTTTATGATGTTCTAGCTAAGGTAAGTTAACTAGAACATCCTGACCTTGGGGTCCTAAAGAGACCTGGGTAGTTTTCCATGTGATCATAGGATTTTCCATCAAGGAGATCAAATTCTAGTTAAACCTGACATGGATCCAGTAAGAAGACAAGGTGGAAGAAGGGCTGCACTGTCTTAACTCCGCCACAATGTGTGTGCTTGCGTGCGTGCGTGCATGCATGTGTGCATGAGTACGTGCATGTGTGCATGTGCTTTTGCTGTTGTTATTGTTGTTTTAACTGTGGGTAAGTGTGTGTGCCTGCATTTGGGTATGTACAAGTACAGGTGTCCTCAGAGGCCAAAGGCACCAGATCCCCTGCAGCTGGAGTTACAGAAGGGTGTGAGCCCCTGACATTGGTTCTGGACACCAAATTCAGTTCCTCTGGAAGAACAAAATCTCTCTTAAGCACTGAGCTGAGCCGTATCTCCAGCTAAGACACCAATTTCTAATAATCACAACAGTCTTAATGTTCTATACCTTAACAGAATTTCTTGTTTGAGTAATTAAGATATCCTATAGTTCAATTGACCAGGATTTTAAAAATTAATTAAACAATATTCATATTTTACTAATAAAAAAGAAAAGTAGATCATAGCACAGTAACTTCTGGAATCTTATTTTTTTCTATGAAGAATTGAAAGAATAAAATGGATTATTATGTCTATAAGGTCTATAAAGTTCTGATCTTAAGAGGTTTAATCTCTTGTGTAAATCACTATTAATAATATTTGATAGAGAAAAATCTTTTTAAATTTTTATCTGTATTGTTATTCAGTTTCTTCTGTGTCTTTTCATTTAGTTTCTCAAGCTAAAAATCTGGTACAATACAAGTGAAGTAAGTCAAGTTAGTATCCGCAGATAGCAATTATTATAAAGCAATCTAAATATCAAAGGCCAATCTTTCTTAAGCATACAGGTAGCCACTCAATATGAAGCTATAGAGGTAAAATCAGATTGAAATAAATACCCTAAAAGATAACAAATATGTTTAAATATTCAAAATATAAACTAAACTAAAATAAGTTATGTGGTACAAATAATTATAAACATAACATAAGTAAGTTTTAAAACAGTATAATTCGATTGGTTAAATTATGTTTCCCTCCTCTATTACCCCCATTTTGTTAAGCCAGACATTATTACACGTCTCATGTTATGTCAAATCTAAAATAAGATAAAACAAATAAGACCTGGATCATAGCAGGTCATAGGTTTTATTCAATCTAGGAAACTTCTTTAATGTCTTCATTCAGTCCAGGAAGCTCCTCTTCTTTCAGGTCTTTAGAGGCTCTTCTTCTCTTCTAAAGGCTGCTTTTCTGCTTACTACCCATCCTTATCTATATCAAACCATAGGACTGAGCCTTCTAAAAGGCAGGGGCAGTTAACATTTGTCTCTGCAGGCACAAACACTGATGCCTGGCCAACATGGAACCAGGGTTCTGAAAAACCCACACCTTAAGCTGAACTTCCTGAAAGGATCAGTGTCTGATCACAGTTCTAGCGACCATGGAGAAGTTGAAATGTTGCTGGTCTAGAGCTAATACAATTATCTTGAGGTATCTTTAGTTCCCTTAATAACCATCCCTTGTCCACCACAAAAAAATATAAAATAAAATAAAACCAATCAAACAAACAAAAAACCTGGGGTTTGATTTGTGTTGGCAACTACTGAGCATGGAATCTGTGTTCTGTGTGGTTGTTATACTTACCCTGTGTCTGCTGTAGGATATTTGATCATACTATGATCCTGAGATTGTGTTATTTACTGAAAAAAAAACAAACAACAAAAATGTTTCCAGGTGTGCTGTACTCAACCTTTAGGCACACAGTCCCTGTGGCTGGAATATAGACATACCCTTAGTACTCGTCTTTAATCCCAAACAATGAAGGTAAAGATAGTTTGCTGAAGGAAGCACCTATGTTTGAAAGTGATATCTAATTGAGTGGCAGACAAAGAGAAAGATCTGACAGAATAGGATATACCCAACTCTTACAAGAAGAGAGAGGAAAGAGAGGCATCTTAAGAAAGAGCAGCCAACCATTGGACTGAGCACAGGGTCCTCAATGGAGGAGTTAGAGAAAGGACTGAAGGAGCTGAAGGGGTTTGCAACCTCATCGGAAGAACAAAATCAACCAACCAGATGCCCCAGAGCTCCCAGGGACTAAACCACCAACCAAAGAGTACACATGGAGGGACCCATGGCTCCAGAAGCATATGTAGCAGAGGATGGCCTTGTTGGACATCGATGGGAGGAAAAACCCCTGGTCCTGTGAAGGTTGGATGCCCCAGTGTAGGGGAATTTGAGGGTGGGGAGGCAGGAGTGGGTGGGTGGGGGAGAACCCTCATAGAAGTAGGTGGAGGGGAGAGGGGATGGGGATAGGGGATTTCTTGGGGGGGGAGGGTGGAGAACCAGGAAAGAGGATAACATTTGAAATATAAATAAAGAAAATATCCCATAAGAAAGACAAAGGGAGAGAGCAGCATAAAGAGAGGAGTCAGTTTTACCAAGATAGTTGTACACAGACAGGTTGCAGGAAGAGAACAAGCTAGAACAGGTGAAGATGGAATGAGCCAAAGAACGAGGAGCCGGAAGACTAGAACAGATTGCCAACGTAAGTGTGAGGCCAAGCAAAGCAATTCAGGAGAGGCTGAGGAAGAGAGACGGCAGATTGAGTCAGTCAGCTTAGAGAGGAGTATGGACCCAGAAGAGCTGAGTTGAACCAGCCAGCCAAGTTCAGAAAGAACTAGGAAGGGTGAGCTTATTCAGCAGCAAGTCTCAGAGGTTGAAAACATTGTAGGCCTAGATTAGATTGTGCAGAGGCTAGAAGCTTCCAAAACTAGGCTAGGTTAGCAGAGAGAGGCGGTAAACAGGAAGTCTCCAAAACAATGACATCAGCCGAATAAAAGATACTTTTACAAATGCCACTCCATTAAGGAAAGCTACTTTCTCTCTTCCCTGGCAGCCATCTCTTTGAAATAGCTTCTTGGCTGGAGGTAAGAGGCTGTGCCTATTTTCCCTCCTCCCTGCTAGAATGCTGTCTGCCTGGCTTGTGTTTGTTTTGCACATACTGTCAAAGTTTCTGTGAGTTCATATGTGCATCTGTTCTGCTGTGTCTTAAAAGTGCTGTTTCCTTAAATATAGAGTATCCACAAAGATTGGTGAACAAGGAAGGGACTGACTGATCTCCTGAGGAAAGGAAAATAGAACATAGTGCTGTAAGAAGTAAGTGGGGCATAAAGAAGGGGATTAAACCTGGGAGGGATGTGAGGACAGGGTAGAGGACAGAGGACGGACTATAGTGAGGAATAGCTAATACTGAAAACCTTTTGAAAAGCCACATGGAAGCATACTTAGAGATCACGCCTCAAGAAACTTCATGGAAGTGTCATTTATTTATTTTTAAAAACTGCAGATCTACGAATGAAGCATCAGTTTAAGACATAGGATGTTCAAGATTTCTGTTGGAGAGCTAAGTGGGGATAAGTAGGCAATGTTAATGATTCAAAGGATGGATAAAAAGCATATCCAATTATATGCTGATGTAGGCACGAATATTCGTGCATGTGTACAAAGTTTTTAGAATGTGAAGTGTTCTCCTTGCTTTGGCTTGCTGGGTTCTCACAACCTTTACTGCTTAGGCAGAGGAAAGGGACAGATCCGCCGAGAAGGCGGAGGTGACTAAATAGGTGAAAGGCAGAAAAATGTGAGATGAAGACTAGGAAAAACATTTCAAATATGAGGAAGGACTCACAGTTGTCAAGCAGTGGTAAAAAAAAAAGTGGACAAAATAGAAATAGAAATGAAATCTTGCACCATGTTGATCACAGCTGCTTGGGGTATTACGTGTATTGACTGAGAAGTCCTGTAAAATGTGACAACTATTGTCTTTGATAAAAGCATCTCCTGTCCTTTCTCTCCATAATGTAGAACTTTGTTTGGAATACAATGCAGAGGAAGAGAAAAGCAGGAGATGAGGAAGTGGAGGCAGGTAAGTTTGGTTGAAAATTTAAGCAATGAAATGGAACCCTATTAGGACATGGAGCTATAGAGAAATGCCTTTGAAAGGGCAAGAGAGGAAAAGATTCAAGCAGTAGTCAAAGAATTGATTTCAAATTGGTCCAGAGTAGTTCTTCCTTTAGGAGTTTTTTTTTTTATTATGATATAATTAAATTATTTTCCACTTCCCTTTCTTCATTCATGAATTCTTTTCTTTCCTTAACTGTTGCTGCACAATTACATGAATATACATATATATTCCTAAATACATAAAGGCATGTTTGATCTGTATAATGTGATTTGTATGTATGTTCTACAGGCTGACCATTTGGTACTGAATAATCAATAGGTGTGTTTTTTCCTGGGGAAACATGAGCTATACAAGGACAACCACAATTGGCATGCTTGCGCGGGTGTGGGGGGCAAGGCAGTAGTCCCCAACCATACACAGGAAACTATAGCAATTCTGTTGTAAGAAGATGGAAGATAGGGTACTTAGTATATTCATTTGCCAGCAGGAGCAACTCATCCTTCCCTTGCTAATGTAGTACAAGCAGTGCCGGCCAGCATATTTAGCTTTTTCCAGTGCAGAAGTTCTTTCATCTCAGTTTCTCCATCAGCTAATAATCATCTGAGAAAGGCAATGACAATCATGGGAGACACATATCCCTTTCAAACTGCATCTACAGTCTGCCAGTCGCACAGATGGTAGATTATCTCTTGTGTATAATTTAAGATATAAAACCTTTCCCACATAAACTAAAACAAATGAAAATTTAGAGGGCATATAGCATTTATAATTAATACATAGCCAACACGGACTTTGTCTAAATTATCAAAGTGACAATTGTTTTGCTAGAAAAGCTGCCTACATTTGAAAGGTCAAGGTCTATTGCTTTATGCTAAATATAACACTGAAAATGAGGGCTTTGGTGATTACCTCTCTCAATCCTCTAATCTGATTATCAGTTTGGGCAGATGTTCCTCTAGAGCATTATGGCAATATATTTACTGTGCTTCTATCTGTTTGCTCTCAGATGAATTGTGAACTTCATGGTTGGGTAAAAGACATCTGAGTTAGAGCTATCCTGGTACTGAACAGTGGATATGAGCAAATGTCTTACAGATTGAGTATCCCTAATCCTAAAATCCCAAATGCAAAATACCCCCAAATATGAAACTTTCTGAGTACCAATACAACTCCACCAGTGTGGAAAATTTAATACCTGACTCCTCCACACATATTACAACATTTTAAAGAGTGGCTTAAAGGGACACTCAAAAGAAATGTCACTAAGGTCACACAAAATTACTTTTTAAAATCTATTCATGTTCTAACTTTTTTTTTAAACCAGTGTGGGACAATATTAGATTCTTCTCATTGATGAATCATCTCCCTTATTTTTCTTGATGTCACATTCTCGTATTTGTCCTTGCTTAGTTGACAGCTCTTTCTTAATCAGTCTGTTCCATTTCCTCTGGCCAAAGAATAAAAGTTGGAATGATTTAACACTCAGTCTTGGGAACTCTTTTACGTGATTTCAACTGAGTGAGAAAGTCTTCACACACACACACACACACACACACACACGTGTGCAATTAGAATGCAGGTACACTAAAATATTGTATAAAATTACCTTCTTACTATGTATACAAATTGCATATGAAAAAATTAATTTGGTGTTTGCATTTGAGTTCAATCCCCAAGGCGTTTCACTATATACTCAGATAAAGCCCTCAAAACAGGCAACAAAACCAACTCACTGATGAGGGAACCTAAAATACATTAAAATTCATAAACTTTTATTAAAAACTCTACTGAACTCGCTTATATAGTTATCACCACTATGCCCTGCTATGCTATGGAATCTCTAAGTGCTTCTTCTGTATTCTTGGGCAAAGCTTGGTACATTTTAAACACTTTGCCATGTTATTTTTATTCAGTGATTGTAAGAATGAACATAGTTGGAGACATAGTATATACTCTACTATCTCTTGCTCTGCAGAGAAAGCAGAGTGTGATAAACATTAGTTATGGAGCATGTACATCATTTTGGGTGGATCCATGTTGCATTATATTCTCAAATATACCTGCAGTCTCAAAGAGCATGAGTTAGAGAAACTACATTCCAAGTGGCACAAATCTCCAGGAAAATGTATAATTGAACAGTATTTAACAAAACCTTTCTGACTCCCATCTCAAGGAGATTATCAGCCCTCCTTAGTAGATGTGTAAATGCCTCCTTACTGCTTACTGAACTTCCTTCAAATCTTTCTTTGAGAGTATTCACTAACAGGTAGTAAGACCTTCTGCTTCTTAAATCATCAATGTAACTCCTTAAGATGAAGCTATAAAATATAGCCCAAGTCACATAGTTCAACTACTTCCAATTATTTACTAGAGACCTAGACATGGCGCTTTTCACCTAGGTGGCTAACAACGATGGAGACCGTTTGTCTCACTTCTTTCTATAAGTTCTCAGTCAACCTTAAAGCCTGTGGGCAGTTAGAGGACTGGACAATATACTGAAGCATTGCAAACTGTAGATGCTAATACAATGTAAATTTCCTCCAGATTCATTTCTTACAGTCAAGGTAGATGTGAGAGAAACCAGGAGCAAATATCAGGTATGTCTAGAGGGGCTCAGGACTCACGAGAACTTTTGTATTGAATTTCAGTACTTAGTGCTTAACACTAAGTTCAGACCTGGAAGTTAGAAGGAATGCAGCTCTGGGACTCCAGCATGTTAGGTTTTAATCACAGCTCTGTAAGCAAAGGCAGTTTATAAACATGATCAGATACTTTTGGATTCTAGATCTCAGTTTCTACCTCTGTAAAACCCACATACTTCTGGTTTCATGTGGTATTGGAAACATAAGAACCTGGTAACCAGGACACTAAACTATTGTGAGTGTCTCTTTAGCCACAACCACCATGACTGTCACTTGTTGTGGTAAGAATGAGTCAATCAGGAAGACATTTTGTCAGTTTCCTCATAGCTTTTCTCTTCCTGTTGACTTTGGACAAAGGAAGGGTCCTTAGGCTTGTGGAAGCCTTTTAACCTAAGATAGAGCTTTAAGGACAAGGACATGCATGTCCCTGTGGCTGTGGAAGTCACCTTTCTCCTCCCACACGTCTCAAAGTGTATGTTCTGTGAAATCAGAGTCTCTCTCAGAAATTAAATTTCTTTAGAACACTTAAGTCTTCTTCAATTAGAAGTCAGCTCCTCCCTGACTGGCTTGGTACTCTCTCAAGCTTGTCACTATCCCTCTTATTCAACTGTTTTCCCTCAGTCAAAGGTCACAGCAGCCTTCAGGTTGTACTCCATTTGACACAGAAAAGAGGACAGGAACTAACACACCCAGTGGTGTATCTCTAACCTTTGCCTAAGGGATACTTCACCACAGAAAAAGAAGAGGTCTCCTAAGTTCCAGTTCCATCTCCAGCCTGAGAGTTACTTGAGGGTCCTGACTGTTGGAATGACCTTCCCTTGGCTGAGAAGCTCATTCCCTGAGAACCATTTTTGATACAAGGAGAAGCAGGCTAAAGCATGTCCCCTAGTTCAAAATAGGGCAACGAAATAACAGTCATCAGCACTGAAGTAAAAAATCTCATTCAGTATCTGTCTTTAAATCTATCGTAGTCTGGTTTGGAGATACATGTCACTGTATTCCAAAAGGAAATGTGTAAATATGTAAATTTGGATCTAATTCTTCTTCTGAACATGGCCCTTGTGAAATATCTCTAAAATTTCCCTTCTCTGATACTGCCTGGAATGTACTAGGAGGGCCTAATCCTGTTCTCCCTAGAATGTGGGAGGGAGTTGATTGACTTCTAGAACCTGCTGCCTATCTCAGTGATTTATATGCTGGCTCTGGCTCATGGATTCTATTCACCTTTTCCCAACTCTTTATTAGGTGAAGCTTCAGGTCTGGCTGGAAACTGGTCACTTTCTAAGTATGGCACCTGTAAATCAGTGAGACAGCTGCCCCTCACCCATTCTTTCTTCTAATCTCTCCTACCCAGTTGGCATTTAAGCTTTGGGAGCTCTGGCTGTCCCTTATCATGCCTATCTAGTAATGCTAGCAGCACTTTCAGACCAGGCTAGTCTCTAAAGGCATCTGACTCCACCCTTTGACCTGAAAACAGGACAAGTTGTAAAGTACAAAATATCCCAGAGCACTGGCCTACTGAGAACCACTATGCTGTACTCTTCAGAATCTTCCAGAAGCCTGAACGGGTATCTTCTTTTCCTAGTATTTTCAGGAAAAATCAGGGATAGTTATTCATTAAAGAATGTCAGATAAACAAGAGGAAATAAGAAAGAAGGAAAGACACATTTATCAAGAGAGTCCTTTAAAGTTTCCCTCGATCTTCCCTAAAAAATTTGTGTAAAATTTCAATGTTGATTTTGATGTCATATAAACAAAAGGCTGACCATAATCTAATCGATATCAGAAGAATAGTGGACTTTATTAGTTGTGCTGATTAGGATACATGGGAAGGGGTTGACCAAAGCTTCAAAATTTGCCAGGCAAATCTCTCTGGACTTTTATGTTCCATTTGCAAAGGTCATCATTGCAGTCAGGATGTAAAACCATCCCAGGTAACCATGTGGCAGCTTCTGATACTTCTTTATGCAAGAATAGTGAAAGTCACATTCCACACCTCCATTCATATGTAAAAGTTAGAGACTTTGTGGTATTTTTATTTTGGATTTCAGATTTGAACTACCGGACAACACAATACAGATATATTACCAAAAATGTAGTTGAGAAAAAAACCAAATCATCAGGCAGTTAGGGTGACACAGGCTTCTAGTTTCGGCATTTAGGAGGTGGTAGAGTAAGAGGGGGCAGTCATTTGCTGATGTTTATCCTTTGCTGCAAAGCCAATTGGAAGTCAGCCTGGCCTACATTAGATCTAGTTTCCAAAAAACAAAATAAATAAGTAAGTAAGTAAATAAATAAATAGTAAATACATAAAATTAAATTTAAAAAAAATAACAAGAATATAAACCTAAAGAGTACTTCATTTAAAATCTCATGCATATGAAATAGATCAATGGAACAGAATTGAAGACCCAGAAATGAATCCACACTCCTATGGTCACTTGATCTTTGACAAAGGAGCTAAAATCATCCAGTGGAAAAAAGATAGCCTTTTCAACAAATGGTGCTGGCTCAACTGGAGGTCAACATGCAGCAGAATGCAAATTGACCCATTCTTATCTCCTTGCATTAAGCTCAATTCCAAGTGGATCAAGGACCTCCACATAAAACCAGACACACTGAAACTAATAGAAAGGAAACTAGGGAAGAACCTTGAACATATGGGCACAGGGGAGAATTTCCTGAATAGAACTCCAATAGCTTATGCTCTAAGATCAAGAATAGACAAATGGGACCTCATTAAATTACAAAGTTTTTGCAAGGCAAAAGACACTGTCAAAAAGACAAAGCGGCAACCAACTAACTGGGAAATGATCTTTACCAACCCTACATCCGACAGAGGGATAATATCCAATATATACAAAGAACTCAAGAAGTTAAACTCCAGAGAGGCAAGTAACCCTATTAAAAAATGGGGTACAGAGCTAAACAAAGAGTTCTCACCTGAAGAATATCTAATGGCTGAGAAACACCTAAAGAGATGTTCATCATCCTTAGTCATTAGGGAAATTCAAATCAAAACAACCCTGAGATTCCATCTCACACCAGTCAGAATGGCTAAGATCAAAAACACAAGAGACAACAGTTTTTGGCGAGGATGTGGAGAAAGAAGAACACTCTTCCACTGCTGGTGGAATTGCAAGCTGGTACAACCACTCTGGAAAACAGTCTGGCGGTTCCTCAGAAAACTGGGCATGACACTCCCGGAGGATCCGGCTATACCACTCCTGGGCCTATACCCAGAGGCTTTACCTGCATGCAATAAGGACACATGCTCCACTATGTTCATAGCAGCCTTATTTATAATAGCCAGAAGCTGGAAAGAACCCAGATGTCCCTCAATGGAGGAATGGATTCAGAAGATGTGGTATATTTACACAATGGAATACTACTCTGCAATTAAAAACAATGAATTCACAAAATTCCTAGGCAAATGGTCAGAACTTGAAAATATCATCCTTAGTGAGGTAACCCAATCACAGAAGAACACACATGGTATGCAGTCACTGATAAGTGGATATTAACCCAGAATCTCAGAATACCCTAGACACAATTCGCATATCAATAGATTTGCAAGAAGATGGAAGGAGAGACCTCTTGTCCTGGAAAGACTGGATGTAGGGGAATGTCAGGACAGAGAAGCGAGAGGGGGTTGAATGTGGAAAAGAGGGAGGGAAGGGGGCTTATGGGACTTTTGGGGAGGGAGGAAACGGGAAAGGGGAAAAGATTTTGAATGTAAATAAAAAAAAACTTAGAAAATAAAATTAAAAAAATAATAAAAAAAAAGAAATTTAGTAATGGCCAAGACTTCTGTATGGGCACAGAAATCAGCTACCTTGCGTTAGTACAGGCTATGTCACAAAGGGAGCTTTTGGAATGATGAAAACTCTCCAGTTCTTCAGCAACAAGGAGGAGGTGGAGGCAGGAGGATAAAGTGTTAAGGTCATCCTTGACTACACAGTGAATTCAAAGCCAGCCTAGGATCTATGGGACTATCTCAAAAGAAAAAAGAAAAAAAAAAGGAAAAAGGTAAGGAAAAATTGTGTTGCAGTTCTTGATTAGGGTGCTGACTTTTTTTTTCTTTTTTCCCCTCTTTCTTTTTTTTTATTATATATTTTCTTTATTTACATTTCAAATGTTATCCTCTTTCCTGGTTTCCCCTCCGAAAACACCCATCCTATCTTCCCCCCACCAACCCACCCACTCCCACTTCCCTGTCCTGGCATTCCCCTACGTTGGGGCATCAAGCCTTCTCAGGTACAAGGGCCTCTCCTCCCTTTGACGTCCAACAAGGCCATCCTCTGCTACATATGCAGCTGGAGCCATTGGTCCCTCCATGTGTACTCTTTGTTGTAGTTTAGTCCCTGGGAACTGTGGGGGTACTGGTTGTTTCTTAATGTTGTTCCTCCTATGGGGCTGAAAGCTCCTTCGGCTCCTTGGGTCTTTTCTCTCCAAGATACAATTCACAGACCAAAGGAAGTTCAAGAAGAAGGAAGACCAAAGTATGGACACTTTGGTCCTTCTTAGAAGGGAGAACAAAATACCCATGGGAGGAGATACAGAGACAAAGTGTGGAACAGAAACTGAAGGAAAGGCCATCCAGAGATTGCCCCATCTGGGGATCCACCCCATATACTGTCACCAAACCCAGACACTAATGTGGATGCCAACAAGTGCTTGCTGACAGGAGCCTGATATAGCTGTCTCCTGAGAGGCTCTGCCAGAGCCTGACAAATATAGAGGTGGGTGCTGTCAGCCAACTATTGGACTGAGCACAGGGTCCCCAATGGAGGGTGCTGACTTTTTATACAGGGAAATTCCATCAGCTTTACCTTAAAACTTCTACTGAATGGAATCCATTTGGAATAGATTTCTGATCTCAGAGTGCATTAGTGATGAGCAAGGGTCCTTAAGAACAATGGATCTGTCTTTCCCCTATTTCTCTCACACTTAGTCTCTGGGATTCAGGTTTCTTTGTGGTGAAGGTGCAAATTGGCAACTGGCACCTTGAGTAATACTCTCTGGGTCATTTCCCTCTGGCTACCCCTTTCCCATCACTGACACACAGGCATTCCACAGGCATCATCCCTTGGCTGCGGGCAAAACTGGAAATCGTGCTCAACTTCTCAACTCCCAGGAAATTCCTCTTGGGACACATTGAGCGTGGGGGCGGGATAGGCCACTGCCTCAGGCATGAATCAGCCACGTTTTGCGCTCCGCCCGCCCTGTCCGTGGTGGTCTAGGGGTGGCTTAAAGGCTGCTTTTCTGCAAGCAGGCGACTAGCACTCTCCTCCCTCCCAGCGTCCAGGGAGCCACAGCACCACCAGGCACTATGGACCCCGCTACCCCGCTGAGACTGTGGAATCTGCCGCTGCTCCTGGTGAGCTCTGCTCTTGGTCTCGCTTCAGTATCTGCCCAAGGTATCCGCCCAGGATTCCCCCTTGCCTTTTTTTTTTTGTTTTTTGTTGCCTCCCAGACACCGCTTCCTTGCTAGGCTGTCTTTAGGTCCCTGGCGCCGCTGAGGGGAAGTCGTGCTCTAGTTGGTTTAGAAACTTCTGTGGCAAGCTCTGGGGTCAGATCTTCCAGTCCCTGCTAGGCACCAAATCTGACTTTCTCCCTTGTTTCGTTCCTTCTGACCATCTTACAGGGAATAATTTAGAGATCTGCCTCTTGCCCTTGGACGTGGGACCTTGTCAGGCCGTCATCCCCAAGTTCTACTATGACAGGGACCAGCAAAAGTGCCGCAGATTCAAGTATGGAGGCTGCCTGGGCAATGCCAACAACTTCCACAGTCGGGAACTCTGCGAACACACTTGCGGAAATATCGAGAGTAAGTGTTCAGTGTTGCGAGGTGCACAGAACTCAGCCCGCATCTGCACAAAGGGGCGGGTCAGAGTTTGTGCCTATCTCCCACATGATTGCTTTGAAGTTTCTCCAAAGGAACTCCAAATCTACAACCACTAACAGAGTTCAATTCACTACCAGATTCCATTGCAACTCAGTGCCTGAGTGAACTTTGGCAAAGACACAATGAGCCCATCTCAGACCATAATAAATGCAAGGGGCAGACACACATTTCCCTAGAAACATTGCAACTTCTTCTTTACCTTCATCTGAAAAGCATTCCATGGTACATTCAGCCATATTTATTTTAAAATCCATCTGTTATTGGACAACTAGGGTGTCTCCATTCTTCAGCTCTTGTGTACAGGGAGAAGAAAGCATATGCAGATATTTCTGTGACGTGTACACTCAGGACTCTAGCTACACCTTTGACTTGGATAGAATTGGGTCATGTGATAGAACTATTCCACTTTTGGAAGACCTTCCCCAGTGGCTACCATAGTGGCTACACCCATTTACATTCTTATCGAGAGTGAATAAGGTTTATTCTTCTTGTTCCATCTCTTCACTAAGCTTGTTTCTGTTCTTCATACTAGCCAAAGAAGATTACTTTGAATAACGTGTTTTATTGCTTTCCCTTCCCCCAGAAGTTCCTCGAGTTTGTCGATTAGAACTCAGAACGTATCCATGTGATAAGCGCAATATACAGTTTTTCTTCAACCTGAATACCATGACATGTGAGCCCCTTGGGCCTGGTCTGTGTAGCAGGACTATGAACGTATTTTCCGAGGAAGCTACATGTAAGGACTTATGTGAACCAAGGAAAATTAGTAAGTACTTTAATTGAGGTACTCCTATTTCAAATTTTCATTTAAAATTTTTATATGAAGGTCAATAATTTGATTTGAAATTAATATTGTTTGTATGCTGGTGATTACACAATTATGTGATGTCGTGCGTGCCTACATGACTGCATGCCTCTTTGTGTGTGTGTGTGTGTGTGTGTGTGTGTGTGTGTTCACTTTGACAACTTCTGCCCTATAGGAAGGAATATATTCTTATTTTTCCATGTGTGGGTACAAGCTGAAGGTTAATAATGCACAAAATTCTCAAGACCAGACTGTGACAAAGCTATTAACAAAAAAATTGCTACCTTTTCTTTTGTTCCTGGAGAACATCAATTGAGTATCTCTAATTAGAAACTCTGTAATGTGAAAACTCAAAATCAGAAACTTGCAAGCACTAGTATTACTTCCCAAATCGAAGTTTGCACACTTGACCTCAGCTGACGGATAACAGTAAAAAAAGCAGGTGCAATAATATTATTGTGTTACATTATCTTCAACCCTTGCATAGAAGATGGATATGAAACACTATGAACTTCTTATTTAGAATTGCATCCCAGCACCCCATCTGCAAGATATCTCATTATATTTATATGCCGATGTTCCAGAATTTGGAAAACCCTGAAATGTGAAACACTGTTGGTCTGAAGTACTGTTTAGATCAGTGATATTCATATTGTATTATCCATGTCTTCAGTTTATACATAAAATATAGAGGAAGGGATCTAATGGATGGAAAGGGACATAATGCTTTTTCTCATATTTTCGTGTATGTGTGCGTCCAATTGGAGGCTCAATTTCTTTTTACATAGAAAAGTGTGTAAATACCTAGGATTAGAAGGCATTATTTTAGCTTATAAAATTGAGAAGGAGGGGTATGGGAGGTGTTCACTGGAGAGAGGAATGATGTAAATATAGAACATAGGACACACATGCATGAACACACACAAACACACATACACACATGTACATGTACATGCACACATATGCACTCCCATACGTATGGACAAACTTACACACACTCACACACACATATAAAAGTTTAACTTCTTAATTTCATAAAAAATAGAACAATCAAAATAGAGCAGGTAAGCTTCCCTTCCCTGTGACATGAGACAGACCTGTTTTGAATGGTGAATATTTTGGATTCAGAATGAGGTTTCTGTGGAATTTTCTCCAGCTAGACTCCGCTGGGCATCACTGTCTCTTAGTCTGGTATTACAGTATCTCTAATTTCTTTTTCTTTTTCATTTAGTTCCGTCATTTTGTTCCAGTCCAAAAGATGAAGGTCTGTGTTCTGCCAATGTGACCCGATATTATTTTAATTCAAGAAACAAAACATGTGAGACCTTCACCTATACTGGCTGTGGTGGGAATGAAAATAATTTTTATTATCTGGATGCTTGCGACCGCGCCTGCATTAAAGGTAATAAAGCTTTTCTTATTTAGTCATCAAGCAAAGAAATGAATAATTCCAAAGGCAAATACTACTTTTGGTATTCGTTTTATTAGTGCTAAATGGCCACTTCTATGATAATCCTACAAATCTAGCACCTTGGTGTGTGCTGCCTTGGTGTCTCAGACAGCAGGCATATACTGTCTGGCTGTAGGAGACAGTAGTCATGGCTTCAGTTTCACATGTAGAATAGTAGCATATGAGTGCCTAATGACTTTATAATCAAGTTAGATGAAATGAGGTGAAATCAAAAGTATGCTAGAAAAGTTGATATAAAGTGAACATCAGAGTGAAGCCATATGATAATTGTTACTTTGTTGTCTTTAGGCTGGAAGAAGCCCAAGAGAAGGAAGATAGGTGATTTCTGGCCCAGATTTTGGAAGCTTCATTTTTAAGCATTTCCTCATACTTAAGGAAACAAATTATTAGTAATTTCCTCCTCTGATTTTACTGATGCGTTACTTTTTATTTTAACCTGTGTGTTTTTTATTTACACCAAGCTGCTTTTCAAATGTGAAATCATCATTTTCAATGTACTGTTCAAATGTTTAAAGACTGAATCCTTGCGGTGTATCAGATATGAATGTGAACATGACTTGCTCAACTTCTTGGGGTGGCTAGTACTAATTTCAAAAGACAATGGTTACTAAAATAACAGAAGACAATATAAGTGTGCAGTTTTAACCTACATAAGCATCATCAGGAATGGCAAAACTGTTTCATTATGAACTTAAAAGTTTAGATTAAATTTTAGGCTCCAGGAGACAAGTAGCCGATTTATGAACACTTTATTCAATCATTCCACTGGGGTATTACGTATACCTTGCTAAGGGTCCTTGCATTCCTTTTTTGCCGGATTGCAATATTATGAAGAAGGAGAGTTATTTCAAAGGTGTAATTATTATTGGATGAATTTAAAATGTTGGTGATTTATGAAAAGAAAAACATTTTTCCTAGAAAAAAATCATTATATATTTAATTTTGTGTTTCTTTATTTTTCCATTTTTGACAAGTGAAATCTTCTTTGACCATATATGTTACATTATTCCCTCAGACAAAACATTTTGGAGAACAGAAATTTCTGGATCTTTCTTACTATGTAAGCTGTATCCCACACCAAAACGCATATATGATTTAACTTGAATTTCACAAATAAATTCTTTTTAAAAGTGGTTATTACAATAAGATAGTGTTTTTCTTTCTCTGTAAAAGGAAAAAAAGGAAGAAAAGAACTGAACCTATCATTTTAGTAAATTTAACATTTAAAAGTAACTGTTTAACAAAATTACAAGTACATCCACTTTTTGCCTGAGAAGATATTCATCTGCAAACCTTTCACGGTTCTTTCAAAAACATGGGTACACTTGAGGACATTGACTAATACAGAAAACTGTAAACAAACCGGATGTGGGAATGAGACTGGCCGAGGAAGTGACACGTGGGCGTGAGCAGAATGTTTATGTACGTATGATCAGACCCAGGAAGACAGTGAGCAAACGGAACCAGGGCAACAAGAACAAACATGCTCACTCATGGACGTTATGGAAGACATTGACATTACGTTGATAGAAACCTGGAAGAGGATGGAGGCAAAAAGGAGTTAATGGATATGAGAGAAGATTAGATAAATGACTCATACAATTTTGACTTTGGAAAATGTTATTATGTTTTACATAAGTTTAAACAAGTTACAGGAAAGAAATTAGGCACTTTTTGAACAAAACCAAAATAAATAAAATGGAGCTGGGGGCCCAAGGAGCTACTGAGTAGTAGAATATGAACACAGATATAGAGTCTTAAGTTCAGTGACTTTCAGAACCAGCATGTGACCATAAATCTCCAGCAATATGCAACCTGAGGGTCTGAAAGTTCTAAAGAAATCAGAGAAAGGATTAAAAAGTCATCTAACTGTGACTGGTTATTGCCCAGCCACTGTTAGTAGTCTGAACTGACAATATATAGGATATTTCATGGCACTATGTATCAAATAAATTGGAGACATCTCTGGAGTCAAGGATTTTAGTTTCAAGAGAAATAATACATAGAAGAAAACATTTTTTTTGAGACCAAAAATAGAAATCTTTAAAACCTTAAGCTTGGATTAGAAATATTACTATGAGCACAGACCATGTGTTTCTCAGGATATGTGTTATTCCCCTTCTTCCACTAAAACTTATTAAAGCCATAACAACTGCCTTGCACTAAGTACAATTGATCTTCATTTATGTTCTCCTATTCATAAATGTTATTAACAAGAATCAGCTCCCTTCTAAGTCCCAAAATCCAAGTCTGACCCAAGAACTCTTCAGAGGAACCTGTGCTGCATTCTTCTAAAATTCAAGAAGCAATCAAAGGCTGCTGAGTTATGGTAGATAGACAGGAGAGTGGCATTAAGTAGTTCACACTGACAAAAGAGGAGACAATATGAACCTCAAAGTAAATAAGGACCTCGGTACATAGACATATATAAATGTATAGGACCTGCGCATTTATCACATACATACATACACACACACACACACACATTCACTCATATGCACACACAATCACACAGTCACATATACATACGCACTCATGCATATAAACACACACATATTCATATGCATACACAATCACTCACTCAGTCACACACACACACACACACACACACACACACACACACACACACACACACACAATAATACACACTGAGGTCAATACCCAAGATTCTAGACCTCGCAATCAAATTTCCATATTGGAAGGAAATATGATGAGCATGTAAGTCATCAGAAGCCAGGGAAAGTGTTCAACCAAATCCAGTGTTTTATGAAATGGTTTCATCCGTTGGTCACATATTTTTTTTCAGGGCTAGGAAATACAATCTTTGCTTTAGCAACAAGAGAAAGTAACATGCTATTAAAAAATTTTGTTTGAATAAACAGCCTGTGTTTGGAACTCCTCGGTGGCTATAGACAATGAAGATAAACAGAGATGTTTGTGCTTTGGGATTACAGACTGAGTAATGCAGAACCTTTAGGAATTCTGGAAGCTCCTAGATTCTCCATAGAAAAATTAAACATATTTATTGTCATTGCTACCTGGGGTGGTTTGAATATGCTTAGCACAGGGCACTATTTGGAGTAGGTGTGACCTTGTAGAGGAGGTGCAAGACTATAGGAGTGGGCTTTGAGAGCTTACTCCTGGCTGCTTGAGGAAGCCAGTCTTCTCCTGTCTGCATTCAGATGAAGATGTAGAACTCTCAGCTCCTCTTCCACCATGCCTGACTAGACACTGCCATGCTCCAACCTTGATGATAATGGACTGAACCTCTGACCTGTAAGTCAGCCCCAATTAAATGTTGTGCTTATAAGAGTTGCCTTGGTCATGGTGTCTCTTCACAGCAATGAAAATCCTAACTAAGACACCATCCTACAGTCAAACTACTTATGAGATCATGGGTTCAACTCAGTCCATGTACACATAGTCCATGTACAGCATTGGTCAAAAGTAGAACTTCCACACACAGCCATTGTGAAAGCTCAGGCCCCTGCTATTACATTAAACACATGTCAAGCACTACCACTGTTTGCCAATTAAGCACTAAGAGTAAAGTAATTTTAAATTTGAAAATCAGAAAGGGTTAAATTAGTCATGGAATATCTTTCAGACAAAGGGAAATTCCTTCTTACCACTGACTGTTAGCCTGAGAAAAATTCCGTTAGTGTTTTCATCAGACAGATGGAGTAGTCTCTTTCTGTAACACAAAGCACACACGCATGCACACATACCCAGGCACACAAAGACAACACACACACACGTACACACACCCAGGCACATATAAACAGAAGGTGTTTATTTAAAGTATTCTTTAATAGGACTCCTAGCTCCCTTATCACAAGGATTGTAACAACCATGGAAACTGAAACACGGCTTCAAATTCCTGTGCTGTGCTATCTCTAGGTATCCATCTTGTCTCCAAGCCTTGTAGACCATTAGTTAGCGATCTTTTTTTTAAAATTGTTTTGTTTTGTTTTTATTTTTTTATTGAAAAAGAAAGTAAAAACATTTCATGATAAAATTAAAGATTTACATGGAAAATGTTTCTGACAAAATTGAAGAAGCATATAGAAAAACACATTAAGACTGACAATTTTCATGGAAAATTAAAAGAGTAAAATGATAGACATAAAAAACATTGCTTAATTAATTGAAAAAGGAAGTAGAAACATTTTATGATAGAATTGAAGATTTACATGGGAAATATTTCTAATAAAATTGTAGAAAAATATAAAATAACATTAAAATTGAAGATTATCATGGAAAAGTACAGATAAAATGGTAGGCATAAAAATATTTCTAAGTTGATTGAAAGTGGAATTATAAGAATTTTCTGATAAAATTGAAATCTACAAGAAAAATATTTCTGATAAAATTCAAGAAATATATAGAAAAACATGTTAAAATTGACTATTTCATGGAAAATTATACAGATAAAATGGTAGGTATAAAAATATTCCTAAGTTGATTGAAAGTAGAATTATAGACATTGTCTGATAAAATTGAATATTTAAATGTAAAATATTTCTGATAAAATTGAAGAAATATATAGAAAAAACATTAAAATTGAAGATTATCATGGAAAATTATACAGATAAAATGGTAGGCATAAAAATATTCCTAAATTGATTGAAATTGGAATTATAAACATTTTCTGATAAAGTTGAAGATTTACATGGAAAATATCTCTGATAAAATAGAAGAAATATATGGAAAAAACGTTAAAATTGAAGATTATCATGGAAAATTATACAGATAAAATCAGAAAGCTGTGGAGTTGTCTGGTTCCCTGCTACAAATGGTGGCAGGAAGGGAAGATTCCTGTCCCAGCAGCTCCACTGATCATATGTCTTGTGCGCTCCAACTGTACCCCTCCAGAGTGAAGGTAGAGATCTCACCTCCACACTCAGAATTGAAAGCTCTTTTGGGAGATCACTCTTTCCTGGTGGGCTAAGCACAGAAGGCTTTGGAGCTGCCTGGTTCCTTGCTGCAGATGGAAGTGGGGAAGGGAAGACTCCTGTCCCAGCCGCAACACTCTAGCTAGTGATCTTATCCAGTAAGGGACTATCTTTTCATGTCTGTTCTTGGGCTGTAAAAATCCCTGATATGGTGCAACAGGGTTAAATCTATGTAATGACCTTGCAAAGCAGATATAAAACAAAATTACCTGCCTGGTGTCTGTTAATCCTCTTTCAACCAGATGAATACCATTATGGTGACAAGACTTGATCTTTATAAGCTTCTGCTTCTTTGAAAATGTGTCTTTTGAAAATAAAAATGAGAAAACATACACAAGTGCCAAATTCTACAGTATCTATGTATTAGTTTATGCTAGAGTACATGGAGAGAAGTAGACATGAGAGTCAGAATCATTTAGAATAATTCCCATATCCTTCAGTCTCATAGTCACTCATAACTATTTATCAAGTATATATATATTTAAGTTTGTTATGACCATTCTTCTTTATGATTTCTAAACAATCGTGTTCCCATCCTGCTGAGGCCTTCCAATTATCCACACTAATGCCATGGTGCTTTCAACAGGCAAACCATCTGATCAGGTTATTCATTTGTTAAAACTCTGAAATGTTTTTCTATTATATTAAAATCATTGTATGGGTTTGTGCATGTGTGTGCTGTATATATAACTTCATGTGACTATTTACATGTGTGCATGCAAGTGTATTGGAAGACAGAGGTTGACAACACACATATTTCTTGGCCACTCTCCACCTTGCTTTTTTGAGAGAGGATCTTTTACTGAAGTGCATCAACTGGGATATGCAGGCTGGCCAATGAGTTCCAGAGATCAACTTGTCTCTATAAACACACACACACACACACACACACACACACACACACACACACACACACACACACACACACATACACACACACACACACACACCTCTCTCTTGTTTTTACCCATGCATATTACTTCACACAGCTTTAGCGTGGGTGCTGAGGACCTAAGTTCAAGTCTTTATGTTTGCCCAGCCAACATGTGACCCACTGGCCATCTCCTCAGCCTTGTTTCCCTCTTGAGTCTTTATACTAGTGTCCAGGTCATTACTGGGTTGCTTATGAATAGAAAGTCTTGTATCCTAAACATATTCTTCTCAATTCTGTCTACACCTTCAACCATAATTCAGCAGCACTGAATTATCTGAAATTTGAAAGCCTGGCATAGAGCTTAGGCTTTATAGAATGCGGTTCTCAGATTTTATGTATGATTATGTGCTGTATATCCTGGGGTTTTGATCTAGGGGGGTATCATTTACAGATGGACATTAATCCTGACAGCTCAGTCTGTTACACGATGGTGCCAATAAAGATGCACATGGTGATCAAAAACTCTGAAAGGTTAGGAAGGATCCTTGAAAAACTTTGAGAAATACTCTTATGCTCTACTACACATTTAATAACTGTAATCCTTTTGCCATATATTAGATCTCCCCAAGACTTGTTTATCCCACCTAACTGCAAGTTAGCACTCTTTGTTTAATGTCTTTAAATTTCCTTTCCTTTATCTTACCAATCACAGTTTGGATTATGCTTGTATTGCCACTTGCCAATATATGTGTCCATATAGTAATTTTCTTTCTGTGTTTCCCTGACTTATGTCCTCTAAGATATTCCATAGTGTTGCCAATAGCAGCATCTCCAGAGTTGAAAATTGTAATAGGTAGATAAGTAGATTATAGATAATAGATAGATGATATATAATAGATTGTGAATAACTAGATAATAGATAGGTATGTAGGTTGGTAGATAGATAGATAGATAGATAGATAGATAGATAGATAGATAGATAGATAGATAGATAGATAGATAGACAAACATTCACAATTTCATTGTTCATCAGTTAATGAACATTTGCATAATATCCATGGAATAGTTGTTGTGTACAATGCTGCAGTGAGCAGGACCATGCAGATGTGTCTGTGTGAGAACATGTCAAGAAGAAGGATACTTGTAGTTATATTTTCAGTTTCGTTAAAGAGCCTCACTCCATCCTGTTCTCCACAATGATTTCACCAAAACAGATTCCCAGGGTGTGTTAGTGTTCCCTTTTCCTTGCCCTTTCCATGAATTTACCTTTTCTGGACATTTAGGTAATAGGTAGAAAGTGGGAACATGGTGATAGTTCACTGTGGTTTTCATGGTCTTGTCCTCCTTAAAAAGTGATTGGAATGTCTTTTCATTTTACTGTTGACTGTTTCATAGCTCATTGGAAAAATATTTGTTCATGGTTTTTGCCATTTTAGTTTTGCTATTGAGTTATATGTTCTTCCAATGAGGTTTGGATACTGTCCTGTAGCAGACTTGTGATACACGTTGATTTTTCTCCCAACTCACAGGATGGCATTTCATTTGCCCATTGTTACCTTTGCTGTGCATAAATGTTTCCATTTGATTCAGTCCTGATTGTCTGACTCATTCATTTTCTTCTTCTACTGATTGAGCTTGAAGGGTGGTATCCAAGAAATCATTGCTGTGTCCTACTCCAAGGACTCAATCTCCAGGATGAGATCACCCAACCTCTGTGTTTCTCCTCAAAATTCTCTCTCTCTCTCTCTCTCTCTCTCTCTCTCTCTCTCTCTCTCTCTCTCTCTCTCTCTCTCTCTCTCTCTCTCTCTCTCTCCTCTCCCTCTCCCTCTCTCTGTCTGCCAATGCATAAGCACATGTCTACATATGGAATCCAGAGGTCGTAGGGTGCCTTCCTTAATGTGTGTCTATCATATTGTTTGAGATAGATTCTCTCACTGAACCTGGAGTTCGCCTTTCTTCCCCTCACTGTTCTCAGAAACCCCTCCCCAGGGCTCTACACCTGGCATGGAACTCCTAAACCTCTTCCCTCCTGAAGTTCTCCAATAGCTGTCTTTCTGATCCACCAGACTGAAAACTTCACAGTAAAACCTTCATTACCTTGAAAAGAGGCTGGTTATGTGGGCTTCATCAACTCCTTTTTCACACTCTATTTACTTCTATTCTTCAGTTAAATGTAAACTGAGGTTTATGGTTTTTGTCTTCTCCATTTTCACCAAAGTTTAGGTTACAAGTGGCTTCATTAGATCTCATTATGAATCTTGATACTACGGCAGGGACATGAAGAGATTATTTATATATGTACTGATTATCACCCTAAGGAAAATGGGTATCTCATACAATTTGTTAAAATTAAAATAATCTTTATTTTAAAGACCATGTGTGGATGAATTTTCTTTTTATCATTTTTAGGTTAATCTGATTTTTATATTCACACCTCTGAATGCGTACAGAATAGAAAGGGTATATCCACACAGCCTTTAGAGCCGAAGCTCTTTAGCCCATGCATGCGTTTGTAACCTTAGCTTCCCTAGTATTTGATGCTAATAGATTCTTTAGCAAAGGCACAAATTGATATGACCCTGGAGAAGAGGTCTGCAGCGGAGTCCAGCTGCTCCCGTCTGGGTCTGAAATGGATGTTAATCTTATATTAATCTTATGTCATTTGCTTAGAAAGCTTTTTTCTTGTTTGGTACTGGAGAGATCTGCCCTCTTTTCTTTCCCTCTCTTGGGAATATTTCATCCAAATCATAGCACTGTAATTGTCCCAACAAATTCATATTCTACCATGTGTTTTAAAGTTAATCTTCTAGGTAACTTTGCTTACATTTTTTTACACAGAAAAGTGGCTCATTCCTAATTCTTAATTACAAGAATATGTTTGCATCCATTTGTTACTTGAGCATACTAGAGGAACAAGAATACTGTTATAACACAGGTTTAACCCTTACATGCCGAAAACAACTCTGCTTCAAAGTGTCTACATTTTAGATGAACATATAAACAAATCTATGACTCCTTAGTCACTTTCGTGTTCCTATGCACAATGGGCTGTTACGTTCAGTCACTGGCACAAGCTGTCTTTCAATGGGACATAGGTCTACATAGAACATAGAATTTGTAGTACAGGAGGCAAGATACATATGTAATTCAGACACAGCTATGTCTTTTTAACTCACCCATGACCAGCGCGTTCAGAGAGAATTCTGGGAGATCGTTCCTAAAAGAAATCAGATGTATTTTAATCATAGACTCTATTGCTTGCTCTCTTGCCAGTGTTACTGGATTTCTGGAACCCACATTTTATTGAAATGGCCCATAGGAGTAAAATGCTGGCTGAACTCTTTCCTTATGTTGAACTTCTGTCCTGTATCCTAGTAATGGACTCCAAATCCATGCACCATTTCCAGAGTTTTCAACCTTAAAGGATTTTTTTTTTTTTGCAGTTCTCAAAGATAAGATCCCTTCTCTGTTTAAAAGGAAAGAAATAGATGACGCAAACACGCTTCTCGGTAGGACATGACAGCAAAATCACAGAAAAATGTTTCTTAGGAACATCATTATTTACTCAAATGTTTTGTATTGAAAATTTAAAAGAAAATGTTATTGTTTCTGTTATTGTTCAGTGACACAGTCCTTATGGCCCTGCTCTCAAACACAAGCTGTCAAAAAGGGAATACTTCTGGAGTGCTTACTTTCTGTCAGACAAGCAATAAGCATTCCTATTAGCTATAGAAGTGCTTCAGTTGCTTCTAAAAAATTGCAAATAGTGATGTGTCCTCATGTTATCAATACCAAACTTCTCATTTTTCTCCTTTCTTGTTCTATTACCTAGACCATCCAGACAAAATACCACACACTTTGTGAAGAATAATATTTTTATTAATTAATTAATTTATTTTATTGCATATTTTCTTTACTTACATTTCAAATGTTATCCCCTTTCCCGGTTTCCCCTCCACAAACACCCTATGCCATCCCCCCTCCCCCGGCCTCTATGCTGGTGCTCCCCCACCCACCCACCCACTCCCCTCATCCCTGTCCTGGCATTCCCCTACACTGGGGCATCGAGCCTTCACAGGTTCAAGGGCCTCTCCTCCCATTGATGCCTGACAAGGCTATTCTCTACTCCATATGCAGCTTGGAGCCATTGGTCCCACTATGTGTACTCTAGCTTTTATAAACATTTTTTTTCTCTTTCTCAAAGTTCAGAAGGTCTCTTGAACATAGGTTTGAGGTGAGTATTGTTTATCAGATTAATGCAGTATAAAAATATTTCTAATTTAGTAGGAAATTTACCCCAAATCAAATATAGATTATGGGTTTAGTTAGAAATCTGTGGCCAAAATGATCTTATTTTATTCTCTTTTTTTACCCTGTGGAATAAAAGGATCAGATAACTCAAAATGAATATGTATACAAATTCTGAAAATGTAGAACTTGCACAAACATTAAAACTTTTAATATAATAGTTGGACTGATTAATTTTCTGCCAATTTCAGTCAAACTAAGGTTACCTTGGGACAAGAGTAGCAGCACTGAGAAAACGCCTCTACCAGAATGGCCTGCAGGGTCAAGCCAATGATTTCAGTTTGAGCTACAAAGTGAGTAGAGTTATTGATGTTGGAAGACCCAGCCCACAGCAGTCCACAAAACCGGTCCCAGCAAAGATGGTCCTGGGCAGTATAAGCAAGATAGCTGAATGTGAGCTAATCAGCAATCAGCAATCCGAATTCCATCTGCGCCTAGCTCCTGCCTTGCTATTTTTTGTTGTTGTTTTTGGTTTTTTTGGTTTTTTTTCTCTGACTGCCCTTCACAATTGATTGTAACCTGTAAGAGAAAATAAATCATTTACTCCCCAAGTTGCTTTTGGTCATGGCCTTCATCACAGCAATAGCAAGCAAAATAAGACAGGTTGGTTTTTTTTGTTTTTTGTTTTTTGTTTTTTTAATTTTTAAAGGAATTTTCCAAGAACCTGAATTTTTTTCCCATCCATACATCCTATTTGATTTTGCCATTATTGTGATGACTGGAAAAATATGCTGAAATATTCCATCTATTTTTTTTTTCGAGACAGGGTTTCTCTGTGTAGCCCTGGCTGTCCTGGAACTCACTTTGTAGACCAGGCTGGCCTCGAACTCAGAAATCCTCCTGCCTCTGCCTCCCAAGTGCTGGGATTCAAGGCGTGCGCCACCACCACCCGGCTCTTAAAAAGTAATTTTTTTCTTTGTTTTTTTTTTTTTGGAATATTCCATCTTTTATTATGACCTGGGATTATATATAATTTCTTATTTGAATTTTTTGTTTTTTAATAATTTACATATAGACTTTTACAGGAGTTCTCTGATACAGATGCCCATCCCCTCTTGATTGACTGAAGTCCTCTCTCTTAGCTGCCATTCCTCAATTTTATGTCGAATTTTAAATGGCATACCTTTAAAACTAACATTTAATATTAAGATGTCATTTATTTTATTAAACATTAAAATAAACAAACATCCAATTAAATGTGATCCCACTGTGCTTTTTTGCATTTTAATACATTTCTTAATTTTTTTTAATACATGTAAATTCTTTTCTGGCCCTGATAACTGGTTTTAGTAACCTTAAAATTCAGTGTCATTAAGGTTTTCTTTGTTTTCTTTTTTATGTACTTGTGGACACTCTTTGAAGGAATCCTCAACATGAGCAAGTAATTAGTCTTGAATTTTATCCACAGTTCCTAGAGAAACTGTGTATGATAACTATTGTTTTGAATAAATAGATATTTGTTTTGTGGGTTGTGTTATGGCGCTGTGTGAACACTTTTCAAATGTGAGTTGGACTTTCTCCTCTCCTTTCCTAGGGGCACTGTGGTATTTGCTAGGAACGTCAGGAATCTGCTGTGCACACTTTTGACCCAATTGTGTACCTCTGATAGATTCTTCTTCCTGTTACCGTGTTGTCTTTTTGTTCTGAAGTCTACTCATCACACATCAATACAGCTATTCATTCCTCTTTAAGAAAATCAATATTTGATGTCTCTTTTCTGTTCGTATTTTCAACTGACCTTCTCAATGGATTTGCACTGAATTTCCTATAAGCAAGATATTGCTGGGACTTTCTTTTTCTCTTTGACCAATATTTGTCCTTTGGCTAGTCTGTTTAGACCACTTGCCTATAAGGTATCTATAAACATAATCGTGTCTTCTATTTTCTGGTTAAACTCACACCTTTATTTTCTTCCTCTATTTCATCTTCTTGCCCTCTTTACTTGTCTAAGGGACTTGGGAGTGCATCTCTGCATAGTTTTCAAAGTGTTTGCCCTATGTGTTACAATATAAATATGTGAGTCGGTATAGCTAAGTAATATCAACTGTTTGCAACCTTAAGTGAAGCATGGGAAACGCTTTTCTTATTTAGTACAGCTTTATTTTCTCCACTTTCAGATATAAATGCTTTGATATAAATTATAATTTTTATTTCACTGTTCTAGCATACTTTACAGGAACAGTAATAAATACTATCGTCTATACATGCAGTATTCCTTTTCCTTCACTCCTCCTTCATTCCTGATACTACTGAATTTGTTCTTGTATATTCCCTTTCTATCTGAAGTACTGGCTTTAGTCAATCTATAGAGGTAGGTGTGTTAGAAAAATAGATTTTTTTTAAATCTTACCTAAAGGAAAATTTCTCTGGATAGAAAACACAAAATTGAAAAGTATATTCTTAGCACTTACAATATGCCCCTTTTCACCTGGCCTCTATGGTTTTAGATAAGAAAGTTTGCCATATAAACTGATGTCTTTGTGGCAATTCATTTTGTTTCTCTGGCTGTTTTCATGGTCTTTTCTTTTCCTTTGATTAGAGTGATGTCAATTTCTTGGTATCAATCCAGTTTGGGCAATTTTTTTCCCCAGGGACCTCCCAACCATCGCTTCATCACAAATTCTTCATAATACAGCTTCCCTTATTTCCTTCTGAGCACCCAGTAATGTAAAAGTTGAGTCTTTTCTTATGAGTTGAAAATTTCCAAGTTCTGCTTATTTTATTGATTAAATTCTATTAGTCTGTCCCCAGTTTATAGTTTGGGACTCCATGGCTTCTGTTCTTCTACCCAATCCACTTAACAATCTATTTCTATTGCTATCATTTTATTAGAACTTTCCTAGAAGCTTTGGAGATGATTTGTCCGAGATGTCTGACTTGGCCTCTTTGGCTGGGCAGTCTGGATCTGAGGTTGTTATGTTAAACATCTACTCATGGGCTTCTACTACCTTAACTTGACCTCTCTCATACCACCATTCAGAAATTTCCTTAGTTGCCTCTAATGTCAGTCCAAGAGACTCTATTTGTACTTGGTGAAGGGGAGTAACAGGAAAGGGGTCTATGCTGTGATTTCTGAACTGTTAGTCTCCTACATTTACTCTTGCTTGCTCACAGACTGACTTTGACATGTTACTTGATGTAATCAGCTTTCAGTTTATCCCAAACTAGTCATTTTAGAATGATTAGTTCTAAGATGTGTCTGTTTCTCTGTGTGTGTGTGTCTCTCTCTGTCTCTGTCTCTGTCTCTCTCTCTCTCTCTCTCTCTCTCTCTCTCTCTCTCTCTCTCTCTCTGTATGTGTGTGTATGTGCATGCATGCATGTGTGCATGAGTGTGCGTGCCTATGTGTGTGTATGTGTTTGTGTGTGTGTGTGTGTGTGTGTGTGTGTGTGTGTATGTGTGTGTGCATGAATGTGAAAGGCATGCACATGAATATAAGACAAAAACATCAGGCCTCAGTTCCAGGATCCCACTATATTTGAAACAGGTTCTCTTGTTACTCTGCTCCAGTTTATGCCAGGTTAACTGACCTGTGATTTTTCTGGAGCTCATCCATCTCTACCTCTCATATTTGCATGGAAGCGTTGGGAATGCTAACATATGCAACCATATCCAGCTTTACAGGTGCTCTGAGAAATCACATGCAGACGCTCATGACTGCACAACCATCTTTCATCCACTGAGTCATTTTCCCAATTATGAAAACATTTTCAAAGTTTCTACTTTTCTCTGTATGTTTTAAATGCTTAGCAAACTTATGGTCACTGATAACTATTTTTTGAATGAAATAATCATTTAAAATATCACATTTTAAGGGTCTTCATATGTTTGTGTTATCATTTCGGTATTTCAGACTTGACTCATGGTTTGTTTGAAGACTCAAAATCACACTTGTATGTGTGTAGCAATTGCCTGATTGGGCAAGTGCTCTGATTGTTTTTGCTTGGCAATAAAAAAACAGGAGTTAATTAAGTTAGACCAAGTGGTTTCTTGTTCATTCACTACAGCTATTGATTTTTTGACTAACCAGTCAGTGTGTGTGTGTGTGTGTGTGTGTGTGTGTGTGTGTGTGTGTGTGTGTGTGTGTTTAGTAACCAACATGCCATGCTTGTGTTCTTACCTGATGACTGCTAACTACCGGAGCATTGGTGCATGTACGGACAGTTCTCGATGGCTCTGAAACTACAAACTAGCCCTGGCATACATTCTTTCTGCTAGGGAAGTCAGGAACAGGAAATGTTAGGTTCATACCCTTTAGGCATGGTTGAGAGACATCACTTGAAATTCCATTGGGCTTCCAGAATAGGAGTCAAGACATACAAGTTAGCATGTAAACGGGGCGGGGTGCCTTTTTTTCCATATTAAAGTTTCTCCTTGACTATGAATAGTGGATGATTACAAATAGATACTTTGAATTTCTATACAAATTGCCAAGTTACATTTATTAGGAGGAAAACAGATTTTTCTGCAGAATAATGTCCACATTTTTTCTAACATCTTAAGAAAAATGACACCTTTTTTTTTAACTTCTGTAACTCTAGACTAATTAGAGAGGTTTGTGTTGCTCAGCACCGAGTCATAGCCACTCAAGTATAACACACATATTTTAAATTAGTGAAATGTGCATTACTAATAACGAGATAGCATAATCACACACCATTTGCTCAGAATGCAGCCTTTGGGCTCAGTGGGCTCAGATGCCGCAGGATGGTTAACTTCTCTCATGTGCAAAACATACCTGCAACCTCAAATTGATTAACTCTACCAAGAAGAACAGGTGAAAGGAGGACTGACAAGAGGCATTCTAAGGGAGAGTATTGTAAGAGCAGGAGGCAACATTCTCCAGTGCTCTGAAATGGTGGGTGTCAATACGTTCAGGAGAATGAGTGAATGTCCTCCTGTTAAATGTGGGACTCTGGAAACAAATACACCAGGATACTGTTGAAGATGTGCTGGCTTAGGACTTGACAGATGGACAAATGAATGTATATAAGTGAGAATATACATGAATTAATTTCCTCAGCCAACTCCTGAGTTGGTTTTTAAAATAACCAATAGCAGGGTTCAGGGATGACATATGCTTCCATACAACGAAGGAAAAGACTTTTTTTTTTTTTTTTTTTTTTTTTTTTAGTTTTTTCGAGACAGGGTTTCTCTGTATAGGCCGGAAAAGACTTTAATGCTTGAAGCACTACTTGAGTAGCGTAAATATCACAAATGAGACCAGATATCCAGTGACCACTACAGTCGCCCTTACTTAGGTGTTTAGGCAGACTAGTACATTTGAACATGTAGCATTTCTATTAGATGAGTATCTAATAAAAAGTCATCCTAGGCAGGGTAATGAGTAGGAGAACATAGCATCTATCCTGAGGGAATGTCTCGAACACAGAGGACTGCAGGGCATGCTTCATTTGATTCAGGCTGACCCTCTCCAAGCTTTTCCTCTTCATCCAAAGCTTTCTATGAGCGGTCCATGGTCCACACGCATTCAGCTGTGAACAAGACCAGGTCACTGCTAAAGAAGAGAAAATAGACCAGGGAAGAAACAGACCTATGAAGCATCACATAAGGAACATGTCTATGTCGCTTGCTCACTGCAGACCTAGTTCAGGAGGAAGGCTTATCACATCCACAGGTCTGGAAAAAGCAGAGACTGAGCATCCAACAGAGAAATGTAACCACTCTTCCAATATTTCACATGGGAAATGCCCCCAGAGACAGGTTGTTAGCAGAATGGATACCGAGAGGTTGACCTGTCATTAAGGATGACTGCAACCTTGTGTTACTTCTAGAAGATTTTGGATTGCTTTCATGTTGAAGAAGACCTGGAACAATTAAATATGTAGAGATTTTTTAGACTTTTTTTTACTAGTATTTTAGGAAATAATTTTTCAAACTATTCATGTATACGAAATTATTGTTTTGATAGGCAGCTACATAGAATTGTGTGGAGTTAATTATGTTTGTTATAGGTTTCATTTTCACTGAAGTCCAGATTTATATAAAGTAATCCCAATGGGTGGTGCATACTTATTACATATTTTATCAAAAGTACGAGTGCACACAGTGACTGGTTTAATTCATCAGATAGATGCAAAGTTCCTATCTCCCAGGGTAAGACCTGCTCCAGAATCTATTCATTTCTTTCTTTGGTTTTAGGATTTTTATTAACATATGTTTAAATACAATGTAATATTTTATTTTGATATTTTCATACCTGTGCATAATGTGCTTGATGGTGTTCATTCTTTACCAGCTCATCTTCTACCTTTCACTTTGCACTTTCACATCCCTCACGGTAACTGTTTGAGCGATTTTGCAGTAAAATATGCATACAATAAAATGGACAACATGCATTTCAGCCCCTCAACTCACATGATTATTAAAATAAGGACAACTATTGCTATCATCGAAAAATGTTCCTTCATTTTCATACTTATATCTACATATCTTCCAATAGAGGCATTGACACTGTTAAGTTCCCCTCTATTCTGAAATGGAAAGTAGACTTCTTTCACTTAAGTATACCTGTTAATTCCTTTGTTGTTTTAGTTTTGTTTTGAGATGCCATTTATGTCATTTGCCATGTTTTAAAGCCATTGTGACAGTAATGTCTCACAGTGCTTCCAGCTTACATTCCTTTGATAATCAATGTACTGAGAAGTTGTCCATATGGTTAGATCATTTCTATAATTTCCTTTCTGAAATATTTACTGAAGACCACTATCTGTTTGTATTGTTTTCTTTCCATTGTTGAATTAAAGGAATTTCTGTGTCTTCTGTATGTAAGTTCATTGCACATACAAAAAATTCAGGGTTGTTTCTTAGTCCTTGGTTGACTTTTCATTCCCACATAGGGTCTGGTGGTGAGTTCGTGTCACATTGTCTAATTTATCAGGTTTCCTATATTTTATACTTTTTTTTATATTTACAGATTAAGAAACCTCTGTGTGCTCATTGATGGGAAAGAAAATTTTCTGAATATTTTCTTGAGGACTTATGGTTAAATTTCTTGATAAGTTTTTGGCAAATGGTATATCTAGATAACTCGTACAATAAATGATTAAACTTTCTACCTTTTGATTTTCAATCTTGCACATGCCAAATATATTTGTCTATTTGTTGTTTATTTTTTTAAAATTGATCTTGGTATTGATTTATCAGTTTTATAAATATTCATAAAATGAATGCTAGAACTATTTGCTTTTAGTTTTGTCTATGAGCATTTCATTTATATGTGTGTTTGCATCTGTATGTGTGTGTGCAGATGTTTGCACACATTACATGAATATGCATAGGTTGACACTGTGTGTCTTCTATAACTCTCCACCTTATTTTAGAGGCAGAGTCTCTCACTGAACCTAACCTTATGCTTGAATAGCTGAGAGTAATTCACAGGGACCTTTCTGTCTCCACTTCTCCAACACCGAGATTACAGCAGGAGAGAACTTTTACCTTTCTCTGTTTTACTGCATGTATCACTACCACATGGGAAGAATCAGGAGAAGCAATAAGGAACATCCTAATGCTGACCTGGAGCAGTTTCTCTACATTTCAGATATGTTAATTGTTATTGTTTCATTTGCATGTCTTTGAAATTGATTTTCATCCTTGCAACTCTAGTCGGTTCTAACTTGGAGTATGTTTTCAAGAACACAAAGAGAAATGAGGCACACGCACTGGCTGCAGAACATGAGGACCCCAGCTTGATTCTGGAACTGACACAGAAGCAGCAAAGAGCTAAGTCTCTCAAGTCATCTTCACACTTACACATGAGCAAACAGAATAAATTAAAAAGTAAATAAGTAAATACACTAAAAAAATAATAAGGGGCAAAAATAGATAGGCAAAATTTATTATCTACAAATTTGTTTCTGTTTAACAAATTTTTATTCTTGATTATGGGGTACAATACACCAGACTAAATGATCAATACTTGGGTCAAAAGATCTTCTATTATCCTTGATGTATAATGAAAGACTCAGTTTTGTTGAAAGACTGCTGCTTTTGCCAGTGGTGGTTAGTGCACAGTAATGCCAATGCTCATCATCTCCCCGTCTTAGTTGCTACTAGAGGAAGAACACGGAGGAGGTCAAGAGGATAACATTTTGTACTTCAGTCTTCATAATCTGTGACCTTTCAAAGCATTATGGTGTAACTTTTTTATACACACCCCTATGTTATTTTGTTTCTATATGTAGATTTGGGGAGACAAACTGACTGGATGTTCAGTTAGCATATTTTATCCATCAGATATTACATTTCATTGACTTTGGGGGATAAATTGTTTAAGTCCATTATTTCTTAGAAACAAGTGCCTGAGGTAAAAATTTGGTCAGAATTCCCCTTCTTTCAGGACTCAAAAGTATATAATTGCAAAATATCTTAAATGTAAAGAGATGTCAATCATCTCCTTTGTAGGGATGAATTTCAGAATCTGCCAAGCTGTTGACACTTTTTATCAATACAAGTTTTAAATAACACATAATTCTTTTCTAAAATTTTCCACTCTGTACAATATTTTCCCATCATTTTTTCCTCCCATAGACTTGTGTTTTAGGAGATTTTTCTCTATACTATGCCATATTTTCTAGTGAGTGACTGATATTGTCTTGAACAAATAAACATAAGGTTTTTGTTTTGTTTTGTTTTGTCTTGTTTTGAAACCAGGTCTTTGAAATTGTAGAAGATAACTTGGGAGTCCATATGAATTTTGTTCAGTGAGTCAAAGCTGCAGGGGCTTTGAAAGGGATACAGTGGGGGAGAGATCTAAAATACAAGACTCTTTTCAACAACAGCACCTGTATCACTAGACACGTGAGTAAGTCAGGTTTTAAGTGAAGCCAAAGTTTAAATAAAAATTTATCTCTGACAGGAACAATGATATAGGCTGGTATCCTATAATAATTCAATTGAGTGGCATCTATTTAGTATTTAATTTTGTGATCTTTGAGGAGTTAAGGAAGGTAAAAGAAAAATCCAGAGGATACTCAATGTTTATTCTCAACATCGTTATTTTCTTTGTTATTTCCTTTTGACCAAGTCAATGGTTTCAAGTTTCATGGGCCTTTGGTAAAACCTCTCTTCCTGTTTAGAGACCTTGAGGAGTCACTCTGAACAGACATTCCTCTAGTACTTTTAGTTACAAGCATTACATTTACACTCTATCCACGTTTAATGAAATCATGAAGTTTATATCTTCACTCCTTGGCTTCATTTCCAGTGTTCCTGCGAGTTTCCAGATTTTCCTATCATAGTCTTCATGTCTGTGGTATGACTTTTCCTGGGAACAATAAGAACGAGCATCCATTCACTCCAGACAGGTTGCTGACAGCAGACTAAAGAACTAGTCCAAATCACCCTCATCTCAGTGAACGAGTTCATTGGTGGTAATTTACAGGAGTATAGGTGAGGAACTACTTAACAGGAATGTGGGCGGCTTAAAGCAGGAGCATCAGCATAAATCCCACTTCAGCATGGTGCTTCACCAAAACTCCTTAAATGACTTGAAGGCAGCTCAACTGCTCAAAGACTCTTATCTTTAGCAAGAGCTTCTACTCCTGTAACCTTAAGAAGTGGTTTTCTTCACAGCCAGGCTGGAATTTGGGAACCTAGCTAGTTTCCTTCACCTTCTGAATCTTAACACACATCCCTCCTACCTCCAGACAGGAATGTTTTAATTTAGAAGAAATAACTGTACAAGAACATCCCCAACACAGTCTGTGGTACGTGTGCCTGACAGCTATATTGAATACATATGTATGTGTTGAATGAGAGAAGCAATATATAAATAGATACTCATATGACCAGGTAAGTGCTGTTTTGGTTCAGACTGTTAGTCATCACAGCCAGATGACATAGAACAAGAAGCAGGAAAGCAGAGAAATACTAGAGAATCAGATGCATATAATTAAATAATAAATCTGTTCTAAAAACTCAGCCATTATATCGGTTTCCACAGTATATCATGTAAACTTTATGCAACACTCATGTACACACTCATGAAAAATTAGCAATTTTGTATCAATTAAAATAAAACCACACTCATTAATACTCTTTAAAAGGGGTTCCTAGTTAATCACAGTGCTGTCATCACATATACTAATTTTTAATCTGTGATTACTTGTTTAATAGTTAAATATTTTGATCTATTTGAATTCATTAAGCTGCTGATTTAAGTTAATTAGGAAGAATGAAATGCCAAAGGGGGGAAGAGATCTTCAAAACTAAATGTAGTAGGTAGGTTTTTCAGTTGCTGAAACAATTGAGTGTTTAACACTTTAGAAAAAACATTCACATTTGGATATATTATAGAATTTGCAGAGACATATGATGAGTAGTTATTATGTTTAATAAGACACTAGGGAGTTTCTGAATGAGTCCGTAGGAGGTCTCTTGTAAATTTGAAACTTATGAAACATCATGAAATTAACTGGTCTTTTAATATTATGCTAGCCTTTTCTAAAAAAAAAAAAAAAAAAAAAAAGATAACTTAATTTTAACTATCCAAAATAGTAATAGTAAGACAGGGAAAATAATTAACACTTACTGCCTGACTTATTCTAAATCAATCGTTTGCCTATTAATTAATCTGGGGAGATAGCAAATTTGAAGTGATGGTGTTTTTTTTGTTTTTCTTTCTTAATGCACGCATGTTTTACTGTGAGCATCCCTGAAAAATACTCAATAGCCAAATACTTTCTATAGTTTCATAAAATTTTGATTCTATTTATTTAGCAAAACAGAGGAAAGCAAAGTGGCTTCTTCACAATCTCCATAGCAGCAGATGCAGGTGCCAACAAATGCTTGATTCCCACTACTAGCAAAAAGGGTGGGTTACAGCATGCAAACAAGCAATTAGGCATGACTGTTCTTTCCATTCAAGCACATCCTTCTTATAATTAGTCCCACCTTAAAACGGACTCAGGTGTTTGCTTTGAAACCTCATGCTTATGATGAAAATGTAATTCTCTACAGATGATGTATACAACATACTCAGGGAAAGCAGTCTTCCTTCCTTCCTTCCTTCCTTCCTTCCTTCCTTCCTTCCTTCCTCCCTTCCTCCCTTCCTTCCTCCCTCCCTTCTTTCCTTCCTTCCTTCCTTTCTTTCTCCCTCCTTCCACCTTTCTTCTTCCCTCCCTTTTTCATTCTTTGCTTCTGTCCTCCTTCCCTCCCTTCTCCCTTCTTCCTTCTTTGCTTTCTTCCCGTTTCCTTCTTTCGTTTCTTTCAGCAGAAGAAAATTCCTCCTCTATTTTTATCTTTGAGGATAAAAATTATAAAGAAAACAGAAGCCACTTTAGGAATCTTTGAGCATGCAAACTATGAAAGCTATGAAAGAACAACATCATGTCTTAATAGGAAAGTACACAGAAGTTTCTAGAAGAATCACAAAGGAGGAAACTGTCTTCTTTTGAATATTTTCACAGCACACTGAGAATCTCTGTGATGACTACAGAGACAAACCTGGTAGGTTCATATGACTTACATAGAATTGTGGAATTGTACCTTTGTGTCATATTCTCAGCCACTAGAAATAGCTTTGCCATGCTGACTACAACTTCAGCTTAGAATAGATAGCATTGCTAAATAAATTTCTAGAGATCTCAAAAATCTTCCTGCTATACATCTTCTATCTTGAAGACAATGTTTGCTGGAATTCTGAATATCTAGATTTATGACAGTGGATTGTGTTTAGGGTTCAGTCTTTCTTACTCATAATAGAAAATATTTTAAAGACCAAATCAAATGCAATATTTAAGATAAACTCAAGACTAAAATAATGAACATGATAAAAAAAAAACTAAATGCTTTGTGTCTTTTTATTGTCAAGGGGCAGTGACCTTAAATGCTTAAAGAAAAATGCTAAATGCATAGGAAGTTTATACTAATCCATGACATTATCATAATTATAGGTGTCAACTTAGGTCAACATCCCCAACTTTAAAAGAGATGAAAAATAAACAAATAAAACAAAACAAAGGGATATAAAAGCCCAATTATATGTGACCAAAATAGTCAACACAGATAGCTTATAGGTCATACTCACAATGGAAACGACACAGTCCTATCAAAGCCAAGAGAAATGGTTACAAAGTGCCAGAGGGGTACTATCCTCTGAAGAGGTCACTGTCCCCTGCAAAGGACAAATGGATCTGCTTCTTGTTCAGACTTCTGTAAAGCAATAATTTTTGGTGTGTTTCTGATAAAGGAACAAGTGTCATGCTTGCACACACATAGAGCTGCACATATTGAACCTCCTGGGTCTGACTACAGTGTTGTTTCTACAAGAATTTAACATGTGCTCAGACAAAATCCACTGCAGATTTGAGGGAAAACAAATAGAATATTGTTGCTATCTATGTATTATTTGTTTATTTTGCTGAAAATAGAGTATGGAACCACACACCCCGTATACATAGACACACAGCAAGATGCCTTCTAAGAAATCTAGCTGTCATGATCAAGCAAGAAGGGTAAAGGAACCTTAGAGTTAGCTAAGCAATACAGCTTTCCATTCACATGTGATTCTAATGCAATAACAAAGAATCTCTTGTGTCCTTTTTACACTAAAAATTTGTAAACATGGGGCATAAACAGATAAGAGTACATAAAGAGTATACGATGAAAGGAGGTCAAAATTGTTGCATTTACTGTTAAAGATAGACAACTAACTTAAATGCCTAACTTAAAAGTAGATATTGGGGCCTTGGGAGTTGGCAGAGTCTACCATCTGTGTTGAGGGCCTGAGTTTCAGTCTCCAGAACCCATGTAAAAACTGGTAATGGTGGCATGTGTCTGTATCCCTGGTGTTAGGATAGGTATGGAGACAGGCAGATCCTGGAACTCAGTGGATAGCCAGTTTAGACAAATTCGTAAACTCCAGGTTCAGTGAAAGATTCTGCCTCACAAATGTAATATGAAGGAGGAAGAATAAGATTTAAATGTGTTATATGAAAAGTTAAATAAAAATGAGGAGAAGAAGGACTTAGGAAGGCACTTTGTGGCCTCCATGCACACACACATTTGCACATGCACTGGTATACACACATGCACACACACAAACACACACACATACACATGCAAACACACACACACACACACATGAGCCTTCATTGGCACACACACACGTGCACACGCAAACACACACACAAACACACACTCAAACACACACGCAAAAATACACACAAACACCCACACCCATACATATATATGAACCTGCATTGGCACACATATACACGCACATGCAAGCACACACATGCACACACATATATGAACCTACACTTGCACACACATAAGCACATGCACTGGCACACACTCACACACACATGCACACACACACACGCACACACACAAACACACACGCTTGCACACATGCCACTTGCATGTAAGTGGCACACACTTTACAAGCATCAGAATGCCATGGGGAAGGCAGAAGGCATAGAACTCAAGGTAGGGAAAAGTAAAAGATAAACGGCGAAGCTTCAAACCTGTCTAGGAGTCACGAAAGGAATGAAAAGTTTGACAGGAAAATAACACCTGTTAGAATTTGCCGTTAATAGAGTGAGAGCGAGTCTCAGCAGATTCCTTGTAAGCAGAAAATCACAAGCAAGATTGGCAGATCCTGTTTCTAAATAAAGTCTTGACAGCAGCATTTCACAGTGTATCCATCTGCGGAGGACCATGCTTCCTCCTGAAAGTACAAGCGCCATGTCTGGATGAAGAGGGGGAGGGAATGAAAGGTGTTCATTGAGTACATGAGCGTCTGATGCGGGCTTTTCAGTCGGTTCTGGCAACTATTAACTGTCCAAAGCTCGGGTGGTTGTGGACTTGGAACCCTTTCAGTCTCAGACAGCACACGTCATACTCTTCCTGCATGGGACTTTGTTTGCATTTTCTGTGGGATTTTAAAAATGAAGAATCATTCTTCTCGTTTGCTTAATTTCTGTCTTTCCTGCAGATCTTTACCAGTGACATAAGGTTGCCAAGAGATGTGAGCTATGTAGCACTGGATTGACAAAATGCATCTGGGTTTGTTCACCCTAGAGAAAGATCCTCACAAAAAAAGTATAAAAAAATCATAGGGGGGAAATCAGATAAGATGATATTTTCCCAGATGTACTTAGATCACTCTAAGAGCACTAGGCATCTTAGAGATTAAATTTGCCCCTTAACAGTGTGGGATCCAGACCTTTATTGCTGTAAGCAAACTTTAGGCTTAGTTTAGGCTGAATAATGTTTGAAGCAATAGTCTCATTCAAAATCATTCTGGCAAAGTGCTGGTCCTGGCTGGTCAGAGCACAACACTGTTCATTTTAGTGAATGACAATATAAGTCACTGCCTTCTCTCAAGCTTTCATCACAGACTGGTCATTAATAACACAAACACCATCTTTTCTGATCGTTTTCCAGTTACAGTATTTAGAATTCCTTTTTTTCATATAGAATCCTATAAGGTTTGTCCTTTCCATCAGATGAAGGATAGATTGTGTGTTTGTTTGTTTTATGTTCTACCTTTCATGGAATTTTTTGAAATATCTGGTGTGTTTCCTGAAGAATTCCCTCATTTTACATTTGGTCGAGGTGGCTTCAGTGTCTCTCCATGCTGATCCCTCTAACCTGATGGGCATACTGGTGGAAACATCCTTTCCAAACAGTTTCTTGACAGTGCTTAAGTGGTGAGAGGGCTTCTGAAAACCAATCTAGTCAACAAATCCTAAGCTTGCTTTCAGAGACAGTGAAGTCTTAAAACACCACTTTTCATCAAGTAAAATAGAATAATTTTATGGCTGAAACAATATCACGCCCATATGTTAAAAGAAAAAAAATACGCATGAGATTGAAATAATGCAGAAGATATAGATGCTGTTTAAAGACATGGTCATATTTTAACTGATTTTTAATAAGGCTACATATTCAGACATTGCTGAGCCTGAACTAAGCCTAAACTTTGCTTCTAAGGATAAAATTCTGGAGTCCACGCTGTTATGGGGCAAATTTAATCTCCAAGATGCCTAGTGCATCAATTTGGCCCTTAGAATGATCTAAGGAGAATGGGGAAAATATTGTCTTATCTGATTATCCCAACCATGTGCTTCATACTTATTTGTAAAGAATCTCTGAGTCAGCTTCTTCTTCTTCCAATGTCATCTGCTGCCTCGTACAGCACACCCCAGTGCTTTATTGCTTATTAGCAGTCCGTGTAGCCTCACTCCCACCTCCTCAGGCAAGAGATTTCTTTATGTCTTCCTTGTTTTCTTCCAATTTCTCCTCCTCCATCTCTTACCACCCCCTTACTCTCTACTCACTCTCCTCTTTTCTCATTAAATAAAGTTATTTCACTTTTGAAGACCTTTCCATGATGTAATCTTGGTAACAGCAATTCCTTTTCCAATTCTCTTGAAACTTCTTTTTAAATCAAGCTGATTAATGATGTGTAAAAGAATGTAAAAGAAACTAACTTGTGTATTGTGTTCAATAAAATTTTATACCATATGCTTCATATTTTAAAATATTACACCAAAGTAGTAAAAATGACAAACAAATAAAAATGTAAAACACAAAATTAAATTAGCCTAATTATATAAGGTGGTAACAATTTCAAAGAAAAAAACATTATTTCAAGTGATTTTAAAAGACATTGTTCAAATGTGGCTGTCTAAATAAAGCCTGCAAGTGAAGATATGGAAAGTTTTACAAGGCCCCAACCTTAGATAAAAAAACTATATGCACTTAATGGATGCAGGGCAAGGATCAGTTTTCCTCAGAATGGAGATCCTTGATAGGTTATTTAGTAGCAATCATTAGCTCTAAACATATGTACCTACAAGCAACACTAAGTGGATTTAGTAGTTTGTGATTAATCAGTCTGCTTCCATCTTACGCTTGAAAGTCACCTACAGTAAAGACAAGCTATATTCATCTCTCTTTATGATTAAATATATTCCTCAAGGATTGGGTTGTGCCCCACCTGTAATCTTAACTACAAGTGGTTCTGTACTGCCTGTTCCTGGCAATAGCAAACATACCTTTGTTTCAAAGGGTTATAACAGCCACTTTGTCATGACCACCTCACAAGTCTGCGTTTGTATTAAGAGGTTGTTATGGCCACCTGTTGCTATGACTACCCTGTTATGACCACCTTGAAACCATGTCTTTGTTTCAGGAAGTTATGACCAACTTGTTGTGCTCATGTTCTGTTTCTGTAACTCTTCCTATTTGCCTGTCAAATTGATATTTGGAACCCAATTGCTGATCTCTTAAAGCCTATCTTTATCTGTCAAGGTAGAGACAGCCCGTGTACACAAATATAAAAAGTTGACTTTAATTAATTGCTTGTTGTAGTTAACTTAGACATGATCTGGGTCTATGGTCTTTCTCTTTGCCATCTCTGTGATTATCAGTTGAACACAGTTTTTGTGTGTATGTGTGTGTGTGTGTGAGAGAGAGAGAGAGAGAGACAATGATTACTATGAAAAAAGAGGTCATGAGTCTAAGCTAGAGTAAAGAGATAGAAAGGAATTAGAATGGAGAGAGGGAAAGGTAGGAGTGATGTAAATGGGTGATATTCAGGTATTAAATTGTTCAAATAATTACAAACATACTTAAAAGTGGAAAAAGAGAGTCACATGAAGTTATACTCCTTGACTTTTCTATGTAAACAATGCAGCTAATTAGACTTGGTTGATGAAAAATACTCATTATAGAATTCTGTTGATACATATGAATTATGGATAAGCATAATTACAGAACTGTAAAAAATGACATTTGCTAACACTGAATAAAGTCGATAATTAGGCAAGAAATAAAAGAGAATTAATAAATGATTGATGGAAAAAGTTCATAGAATGTTCTCATTGCCCTCTGTGCTCAGTCAACAGTACTGAGGTCAGAAGCTGCTGTCTGAGGATGTGTAGCAAACTTGACGTCCTCAGCATTGCCTCTGGAGTTCCTTTCCCCCCTTCAGTACTTTCAGCATTCAAGTTGTCAACGACTGCACGTGCCTAGCTGTTTACCATTCATGGACAAGATGGAAATCATCCCTATATGAACTTGAAGTCCAGCCTGCCTGGTCCTGTTGAGTACAATATGCAAATCAGCATCGTATGGCTACAATCTGTAATATCATCCAGCAATTCAGAACAGCATTGGGATTGCAGGGTTCATCTAAAAGCTCTTGTAATGGCGTTAGTACACATGGACTATAAAACCATTTTCTGGCTGTTGCTCATAGTTATATTTTGGCTCTAGTCAACTGCTTTCTATAGGTGAGTCAAAATCAAATGCCATTCTTTTACCTAACCTTTCAATAGCAAAAAGCTTCTGATTAAGAACATTTGTTGCTCTTACAAAGAACCTAATTTGGATGCCTGCATTCACATGGTGCTCACATGTCTGTAATTCCAGTTCCAGGGCATCTGATGCCCTTCTCTGACTTGTGAGGGCACCAGGTGTGCACACTGTGCATAACCATATATGCAGACAAAGCGCAGGAATAAAATAAATCTGTATAAAATATGCTTTTATGCTTCTGCTTTTAGTTGTTTGGTTGTTTTTCACCAATAAAGATAACTAGCATTTTGGATGCTCATTTAAACTAGAAGGATAATATCCTCTTTCTTTCAAATGTCTGTAATTTTAATTGGCCTACCAGGATTGTTGACACTAGAGATGCTTGTGACCTTCCCTTTGGCTATTAGACTATTGAAACAATAGGCCCTAGGACATTGGAATTTTCCCAGGAATTTCATGCTGGGAGAAAGAAAAATCTGAAGCCCTATACTGGCTGGAGGAGAAATTTGTCTAAGAAAGGAGATTTCACACAGCTACAACAACTTTTCAGACCACTTAGTAAGAGAAATCTAGACAATGATGAGTGATGGACAGAAGCTCACCTGACCAGACAATGTGCTATGAATACTTTCTGCCATATACTTAAAACTATACCTCACATCAAGACCCTGATGCTGCATATGGAGAGAGTCAGTGAAGTTCTGTGTTCCTCTTCCCAGTATAGCCATACTGAATAAATCTTTTACTTTTTATTACTACTTTGGGTCTTTAGTTAACTCTTGAGGAGGGATAGCTATGCCTAGCTTGTTAGGTCACCCAGTCAGGTTCTGGTTCTAACACAGAACACAGTTAAATGAAGGGACAAACTCAACCAACACTGTAAGTCAAATGTGTTCTTCTGATCAGTTAACTGTTTCTGAGGCATCATTAGAGACAGCTTATTCTGAATCCAAACAAAGGTAGCCTTGGAAAAAGCATTCATCCCATGTACTTCCTTATGGAGGAGAAAGCTGAAATTCAGGATTGCAGGAATATGTGTAAATCTCCAGGCATTTTGATGAAGAAGATAAAAATGTTATCTCCTTCTATTGGGCATGGGATCTTTTCTGCTTCCTTTGAAAACCAATCAAACACATTCCACCCCAATTTTAAATTAACTAGCGAGGTGACAGAGAAGCAGAATTGGGGAAATTAAATCATCTTACTTGATTGTAGCTCTCTCAGAAGTCAGGTTCCTTTTCATGCCTAAGACACATTACGCTACCGTAAGTAACTGAAAGTAGCATGATGTTTAGATCTGAAAGAACCTTAAGGAACATACTCATCTATTATAAAGAAGCCAGGCCTCCATATTCAGTTTCCCAAGTACCACAAGGAAAGAAATAGCTAGGCCAAGAGCATTATGTAGCACTCTTTCCAGGACACCAATGGAAGTATTTACAAAAGTAGAAATTACTAGTTTTGCAAATCCGAGGACAAACTCTTTCCTCAGATCTAGGTTTCTATCAGTAGATCTGGGTTTCTTTCAGTGGATCAGGGTTTCCTTCCATATGTTCTATAATCTGTGATTGTGTCATGGTCTATAGCAGTGGGTGAGAGTCCTCTGGAAGAAGGGCTGAGGATCCTCAAAAACAGGAGAGGCCAGTGAAGGAAGGGAAGAGGACTAACTATAGCTGTGTCCTGTGTTAACTTTCTGAGATCTTGTACATGCTGACACTCTAACCTTTATTCTGTGTGCAGATTATTAACTTCTTCATCTTCGTCTACACCAAGGGACCTCAGAGTATTTTGGAGAAAATATTTGAGCCTGATTCAAGCTAAAAAGTATGAATGAGTATTCCATGAATAAAAAACATTCATGGAAGGGAGCTGGGTCTGCAGAGACTGGCAGACTGATTAGAACTGCAGCCCTGTGGGGAGATTGCAATGCTGCTGATCCGGAGGCAAATTAGCTTATCTTGAGTTATTTCTGGCACTCAGGACAAGCCACTCCATGCCATCCTCTGAGTTGGAATTTACCACTAATAGATGAAAACCTTTTAGAACCCATTAACTTAATAGATTAACTTCCATCAACCCAAAAGCTCAGCTAGCATCCTGAGCCTATAGAAAAATTTCCCCATTTTATTATTACTTACTGCCTCTCTGGTACACATACTAATATACTCCAAACTTGCCTTGATTTTTGACCCTTTTTATTCTGTAAAATTATGAAACTTCATGGAACTGTCTTAATGTTAGAACATGGAATGTGAGGTACCTAAATATGTGTTCCCAAGTATGGTTACGCAAATGGTTCCAGCATACATTTTCTTTTATTCCTTTTAAGATGAGAGCCCCAGTTTTTACCCATTGACAAAAGTTATAGATTGGCAAATGTTTGGCCTCTTGAAAATTCTAAGATTCTTGTAGTAATGAAAAGTAATTACTCAATTCATCCATCCTTAAAAGATAGGGTTATGGGTATTTTCATTCCTTACCAAGTCCTGTGGTTTTTTTTTCCTTAATCACTTATTTTTCAATGTTCACATAGTTCTGCTGGGCAAATAAAAATAAAAATAAAATAATATCAATTCTTTTATCTAGGTTGAAACCAGCTGATGTAAATCAAAATGAAGAGTGATATACTAATTCATGTACATTATTTTAAGTTTAGGTCTTAAAATAGCTTCATCCATATCTCTTTAATTCTATAGATAAGTTTGTAAGCCTATTTTTGGGATCTTTTCATAGATAGCTTAGTTTAGCAAAGTTTACCCACAAGCATCAAATAGTAAAGGTTTAACTGTTAGATGTTCAGATTCCAATAAATAATAATAGTTATGCTTTAAAAATGTTTAACATCAAGTAAAATTTCCTTTGAAAGACGCTATGGTAAGGTCTTAGCCAGGGAGGAGTCAGAGAGGATCTTTGCCACCTTGGGGCAACTTCACAAAGCAGTCCTGCCAGATCAACAAGGACAATTACACAAAAAGAAGGGGTGGTATGCTTGCTGTCTAGAACACTCCTGTAGCCTCAACACTTGACAAGCTAAGACAGGAAGATCTCAGCCAAAGCCAGCCTGGACAAGCCAGCAAGATCCTGTCTCACAAAAAGTAGGAAGGACAGGAGACATTTGCTAGTATTTGAGAGGACAGTACACAGTGGTTATCTAGCCACTCTCTTCTCTCCTCCATGTTTCTATTTCCACTATTTCAGTTACCCACACTCAACCAGAATCCAAAAATATTGTTTGTACTGATTCTTTCAACAGAGGTTATATCCACATAACTTTTATTATATTTTTATAGTTATGCTTTTAGTAGTTGTTCTGCATCTCCCATGATGCCCTATCTACAGGTTACACTTTATCCTAGGTCTAATGCAAAACATGATTGGTGAACTAGGGTTCTGGACAGCCACTGGGTGTGTTCGAATGTATGCCCTGCAGATACAGGGGACACAGTAACTATATGAGGCTCTCCTATCCTGAAGCAAAGGTAATGAGAGAAGACTGAAAGAGATTTTGAGGGATCCTCCCCCTATACAGATTGCATTCTAAGTAGAATGTTTTCAAAGAAAAAAAAGACATTTTCCAACACGTTCTCAAATTTGGCCATTATAGATAAAATGGCAAGCATTTAAGCGCAATGTTTAAAATATGTATAGGATTAAATCTCCATTTCCCTAGGAAGATAATCAGGAGTGTATTTGCTGAGTCTGTTCTTGTTTATTTAGTTCGTTTCTATTTTTTTGTCATTGTTGTCTGTTTCTTACATTTTCAAGACAGGGTTTTCTGTATGACTCTGGTTGTCTTAGAACTCAATTTGTTGACCAGACTTGGCTCAAACTTAGAAAACCACCTACTTTTGCCTCCTGAGCCCTGGGATTAAAAGCGTGTACCACCACACCTGGCTATTTGCTGAGTTTTAAAATGCCATAGAATTACTTACATATTAGAAGCTAAGATTGGTGTTTTAGTTTTTGTTTGCTATTTCCCATATATGTTTGCTTGTTTAATGAATGCAAGTGGTTTTGGGTTTTTTTTTTGTTTTGTATTGTTTTGTTTTTTTATCAACTTCTGTACATTTTCCAAAGATGTGATAGAAAGTGTTACTGGATTGTTCTTGGGCTTCACCTAAAGGTCTAGAGTGCTACGTACACATAGTGATCAAAGATCAAACTGGACAGCGACTACTAGTTTGTTGCCATACTCCAGTGAGAAAGGCATGTGAGTAAGTCACTCATAATGTAAACTTCAGTGAAAGATGAAGGAAAAGAGGGAAGAAGTACTGAACTTTATCCTGTGGGCATTTGTATAAGGCTATAGAAGAAACTGGGAAAAGACTGAGGCAACTCTTCTTTCTCATGACACTGCAATATTGTTCTCCATGCTGCTAGAACCAAGGCTGCACAAGATCTATGATGCATGGCTCCCTGGGAAGGAGATCATGCTCTGTTCACATGTTGTCCACCCAGTTAGGGGTGGCTAAAGCCCACATCTATCAAGTCTATTGTCTCTGACTCTAGTGTTCTTACTTACTGACCTTGGTTGTCAATTACCTAGGAGTCAGTGAGCAGACATTACATACACCCCCTGCCCTGCCTTTTAGGTCATGAATTTCACCAAGCCTTTCATTCTCACAGCTACCAAGAAGCAACTGTAATTACTTTTAATTTAACTCCTCTCCAGGTTGTTCCTTACTGAAATGGATTGTGTCTATTTTTTAAGCTCTTACAGTTAGCTGCTTAGAAGCAAGAGTATCTAACAGAGCAATGGTGGTCAGAATAAGTGTCTTGGAGGGTGTTAGGGATAGTTTCATAGAGGCTAGCCAGTCTGGCATCCCAGAGCCCATGTATTTCTTATCAGATTCTATTGGCTATCTCATATCTGATAGCCTGCTCTTCATTTTTCATACTGTTGGTACTGCCCCTTTAACTGTAACATGTGTTCACACGTTAACATGTATGAGTGACTTGTGGTTTCAACATGTAGCATCTCCTACACTACCTAACAAGAGTTAGGTCTTGCCTCAGTTGTTCTGTATAAGTACAGTTTCAAAAATATAAGTATCACAACTTTGAGGGATTTAGAGACCCTACGCACCTTGATCCTTTCCCCCAGTTGTATTCATAATATAAGAACCTCACATATATTCTGTACCCATTTGTAGATATGTAGAAAGTGTAACATTTTGTCCATAGCAATCAAACGCAGTGTAAGAACATGAAGAGGAGAGGAAGCCACACTGCAATTCTCTTATTTTGTCACCTATGGCCCTCATTTCTCCTCTTTCCCCTCGTTTGTTTTCCATTTCTGCTAAGTTCCTTTAGTCATTCTTCATTAAGGAATTTACTTATGCTGTAGCCAATGACATAAAAAATGTTCACATAAGAATGTGTGTGTGTGTGTGTGTGTGTGTGTGTGTGTGTGTACTGGTTTGTTTGAGTCATCTAAATTATCATTATTATTATATTTTCTTTTACAAAGTAAGACTGAATTCTCTCTCAGATATTTCAGCTATCACTGTGGTTTGTTTATATTACTGGAGATTAATAGGTTGGGGATTGGTTGTGGTTTATAATTGCGTCATTTTTAAGGTGTTGTTGCTGTTGTTGTTTTAGTCCATCTGTATAATGGATTGGTCTTTTTCTGTTTTGATTTTTCCTTCTTCCAACTTTATTTGAATATTTTATTTTTTGTGGATCATCCTGGGGAAATGTCTGGATATAATCACAGCAAAATTCTTTTGGTATTGCTACCTATAATGGGACATATAATTACACCTCTCTATAAGTATATGAAACAGTTCTTGTTAAGGAAATCTTTAGGCTGCATAAATATTATTCATGATCTTAAAAGATGATTGCATAATTGCTGTCTCATGAACTATTGTCAATCCTAAAGATGGGACGACAAAGACTACTGACCCAAATCATCATGTCCAAATTATTAAAGCAAGCAATTAGTTAAAACAATCTTTTTTTTTTAAATGTACATGGGCTTCCTTAAGTCAGGGTTTAAGAAATAAGCTTTGGATGTGAGGAAGATAAGACTTCTATAGTTCAGGGGTACAGGTTTCCAAATGGAGGATATAGCAAGCAAAAAAGGTAGGGTTACAGGAGCAGAAAATCATAACAAGTTAGTCCTTGTGACCTTCTGAAAGATAGACATAGTTGTAAGGTGGATATAACAAGGTTGTCATAACAACAGCTACTCACAACGAGGTAGTCATATGTGGTCATATAACCTTTTGAAACAAAGGTATGTTTGCAAGACGGTTATAAACAACTTTTTAAAACAAAGACATATTTGCCATTACTGGGATAGAAAGTACAGACCTTTTGTAGTTACAGTTTCTGGTGGGACATAGCTCAATCCTAGAGAAACAGAGGTTTAATCATACACACAAAGGAATCTAGTTTGCCCTTACTATAACATGCCTAAGAAAGAGGCAGTCTGGTTCCTCACCCTCTCTAGACAAATTGAAACTGCAAGCTGTTGAGAATTGAGAAAATGGAAATTTTGAATTTTCAATTTGGGAGTCTCAAAACCAGGAGGAAAGTTCTGACATTTGTTATTAAAACAAATATACAAAATAATAAAAAATGGAAATACAAATCTCCAAGTAAACAACAATACAAACAACATCCAAATAAATATTTGAACAGTGCCACTAACGTTACATGATTGTTAAAAATTGTCTACTCTGCTTCTGATAGTCCTTAAATAATTGGTTATTATTTTAAGTACAAGATAATAGGCTTAGATAATAGGCTATTATTTTAAAGTATAATACATTGCATAAAACACTTTATATAAATACCACACTTTATAAAGAGTAAAATAAACTCAAAATTTTAGAAATATTGATAAGGGAAACTAAAGATACGACTTACTTCTAAAGAATAAAATTACTTTTTAAGACATGATAGAAGCAAAAGAGAAAAAGACAATATCCTTTCTTATGAATTGGAGTTAATTAGGTGGAGCATATGATTCTTAAGAAGTTTATACCCAGCCATTTTGGTTCAGTGCTCTATCATGTTTTATATATTCTTGCCAACCAATACCGTATAATATGTCATCTGCACTTAGAAATGAATGAGCTCTTTTGGATGACTCAGCATGCTGTCTTCCTACTACTCTTGCTCCTTCATACTGTACTTCATTCGGACAACGGCCCCAATTGTTAATATATTCTTAATCTTCTTCTATAGACCTCTGAGAGAGCTCTGTTTTCTTGATAAACAACTGCTGTAAATTGATACAGAAGTTTAATTTCTGACATGTTGGATGCTTCACCCTGCCCAAGCTGGTGTCTTTATGCAAAACAGACTCAGGTGGGATTTATCTCAACTCACAGATAATGTTGAGTTCATTTTCATCCATTAACATTTGCAATGAATCTAAAACATCTTTGCAATCCAACAGTTGAGAATCTTGTAAGGCTATTATTTATTCTTCCTGCTCTAAGAAGATGTATTTTCATAGGTTATTTAATCCTATAGGTAGTAGACCATTATCATTTTCTCTTTGTAGATAATAGAATTCAGGTGTAGTAAAACCATATCACTTTGCTGGGATCTAAAAATTCTCCAGAGGCTAAGGGCTGTCCCTCAGCATCCTCCCTGAAAGGTATTTCAAAGCCTAATAGGGCACCAGGACCACCTGGGACAGAGGATCATTTTGGGGTACCTCCCCCATTTTGTACTAGGATCATTTTCACCTCTCAGCTTACTTAAAGAACCACCAACATTCTCCTTTTTTTTTAGATCAATGATAGAAATTAAAAGATTTAGTTACCCTGGAAGCCAATAGAAGAAAGCTGGTTTGTTTCATTCAATGAAAGTTATTGATAAGTACTTGTTTAGCATGAAAAACAGGCTCTAGTTTTGATCCCCAGTAATGCAATAAATCAACAAATATATGAACATATAAATTATAAATTAAAAAGAAAAGTAAATAATGAATCTGTAATAGTTATTAGACATCTATTATATTTTAGGAACTAGGCATACAACAATATGAGAAAAATAATATCTCTATTCTAAATAAAATACGAATATTTTAAGTCACACATCTCTAGATTTTTTGTGCAAAACTGCACTTTTGAAAAATTGTTGGCTTTTATTTCTTTGGTATCAAAACTTTCTCAACATTAGGTTTACTAAGGCAGGTTTCTTTAACTCTAACATGGTATGTCTTTAGAACTATTATTACAAAAATGTCTGACATTAGAAAATTATTTTTTGCAGAATCAAAGAGTAGCTGCTGTGTGAGCAAGTTAGTCATTTAGAATGAATAACTGGTAGAAGACCATTGTGAAGTTAACCATTATTCTCCTGCTTAATATAGAAATTGAACATAGTATATTTTAGGTTGTGTTTATTCTTTAGTATTTGTCTCTGTTTATAGACAAGTAACAAGCTTATGATGTACTAAATAAGTTTCCACCAGATTTACCTGAGTGGGGATGATACCTGCTACTCTCTAAAATATACTAGCTCCGAATATTCCATGGTAGGCTGAATTTTGTTTTAAATTTGTTCATATGGAGGATGATTTGCGAAAAATTATTTTCTTGATAATAGTACCATGTAAAAGTTAGTTACCATCCTGCATGGTCTTTTCAATGTCACAAAAAGTCAGAAAAAGTCCAGGTTCCAGATTTCTAGGTACATGGATCTTTCCATCATCCACAGTAGACAAATGCATGAGCCTGATGGATATATGAGGCATGGTGGATAAGCTCTCTTGGTGTGCTGATTCAAATGTAGAAACTCTCCATCCCACTCTGTAAAAGTGACTCACTTTGCTAGTGCATGGATGTACTTAAAGATTTTAAGGTTAAAGGAAGCAACTAATGGATTTTTTAAAATGTCCTTCTGGCATACCAGATATGAAATAGTTGGTGAATCAAATTGTTAAAAACTGCATTTTTCTACAAATAAATCAATAACCCTTTGTCTCTGCATAAAACTGGGCTTTTAAGGAAGAAATGTTAAAAACTGTAATTATACGTTACAGAAGCAAAAATACTGAAAAATAAAGGTCAAAAATCAATGTCTGTTCAGCTTAATGGTATTTTTTATTGACCCAACATAGCATAAGGGGAATGTTGTTTTTCTCTTTATCATAAGGCTGCTCCCATAAAACAAGTCTGCTCATTCAAAACCGTCAACCCATCATACGTGCACTTCCTTACACCAACTGTCAAGCTCTCCAATATCTGAGTTGTACACAAGAGACTGAAGGAATGTCTGGGCTTGGGATAAACAGGTCCTGAGAATGCCTGAGGCCTCTCTAAAAATTGAGACATAGAAACACCTTCTCCATCTCAATGACTCTGCATTTGGTGGTGCAAAAACCACCATTTTATTCAAGTGATTTGTTTGTCTCACTTGAGCAAATGTGCTATTTAAAATGTGCTTTAGTACAAACAGAGAGTCACAGTACTTTGAGAAATTCCCTTTACAGAGTTATACCACATTGTTTTAGTTGTTATAAAGTGTTTTACCTGCTATATTTATATAATATTATAATATAATAAAATACATCATGGCTCTGTTCATATTCTAACCAAAGTTAGAAAATGAGATAGCTATTTAAAATAATCTCTGAAGCATTATTTAAAATACAGAATTAACAATATGGTAAGACTAGAATTTTTCAGAGGAATAATTCAGAAATCTTGAGTTTCTGGGATCCTGCTACGTCTCATTCTTTGCCAAATTAGGCAATATTTCCTGAATTCCAGAAATATTATGAGAATAAGATATGGTCTCCCACTTAAATAATTACCAAACATCAATGGCCTAGGTGGCAAGGAAGAGAAAAATGAAAATTCAGTGAGAAATAAAAATGCACAAGCATTAAGAGCATTTCAGAAATGTCTGTGTCTTTCACAGTGCTGAACCAGGAAACTGAGTTCCTTCCATTTTGTCATCTGAAAACGTGGCCTTTGTAGTCATCTCAGAAAGAAGAGTATGTCATGAGCACTGGAGATTTTTGTGGCACACATACTTTAAAGATGGGCTCATTACTTTCACTGAACACCCAGTAGCCTGGGTCCATGGCCGAGCCAGACACACACTTCGTGTCAGAACCACTGTCTTCTTGTCTGTTTTAAAAAGGGGAGAGAAGAATTGTGAGGAATGTTAAGTGTGTAGTTATTTCTGTGAAATCAGTAAACCACACGTGTGCAAGTCCTGACCATGGCCCATGACACAGGAATCCTGGGAGCTGGTTGTTGGACAAGGAGTTTCCATTGGCAGATAATTATAACAGGCAGCACACATGGAAACAGTGAAGAAACAAACAGCTCTCAATTTTTTGTTCTCAGTATTTTTTCTTTCACTTTTATCTAGTCTACCTCACATACTTTTTTCTTAGAATTTCCTTTCGTCCCTTTTGGGGTAAATACAGGAGTTTTGTCTGGTCTGTAGAGATCCAAAATTTTTCCAAGGTTTTACAAAAAAAAAAAAATTCCCAGTTTTTGCTTCATGAAAAAAAAAATCTGATCACGGCAGTAAAGTTGGCAGGAGGTAAAGTTGGTAAGAAAAATACATCCAGAATTTCCATATATATAGAGATACCAATGTTCACTTTTGAGAAGGTCTGTGTTGTTCGTTCTGAGTCCCACTGAGAATCCGGTGAGCTGATGGATTGATATCTCCGACAGAAGAAATGAAAATTAAATTAGAAATAAAAAATTAACAACAACTGAGAACATCTCAAAACGAAATCTCCATCTTATCAGCTCCTTTCAAAGACTCCAATGATGGGTATTGTTGTGAATGGAAGAAGTGATTTTCTTTTCAAAGTTTCCCATTCAGTAAGATGACAAAGGTATCTGAAATTACAGATCTGAACTCACTGAGAATCAATGCTTTTCCTGCTGGCAACTTAGCAGCTTTTGTAATTGATGTGACAGTTTCATTTCCCCACTGCCACAGATAATCGAAGTGTTACTCCATCTCTCAAGCAAATCTTAAAAGAGGGAAGGTTTTCACTTTTACTTTTTAGCAGATATTAACATCCCCCAAACAAGGTATGGTGCAATGACAGACAGTAGATTTAAGGCTTTGATAATGACCCATTTTGGACAGTACAAAACAAAAAGTTGTCAGTGCTATGTCATCAACATGCCTAATGTTTGTTTCAATGGAACAACTGAAAAATTTAAAATCTTTATCTGTGGCCTTTTAAAACAGGGGACCATCTTAGCACAGGGTCAGACCGTCATGAACAGAGGTAGAACTAAGGCATTACACCTGAGATATCTCTGCTCCCAAATTATCTTTTGTGTGTCCTTATAGAATAAAATAGAAACGCTTTAACATAGCAGGAAGGGCCTTTTGCACTCTCTCCTGTTTAACTACATCTCTCTGCTGCCCTTCTATGAGAAGATTTGTTGTAAGAATGTTGTTCCATGACCTCTCTAACTTCTAGGTTATTTGGCATGAGAAATTCTCTAGTTTTAAGGTTCTATATCTCAAAATGAAGTAGGTTTTGTTACAGTAATAGCTATACATAACTGTGTCTTAAAATTATCAAAACGTTTTATGCATGTGATGAGAGATGGTGAAGACCATCTTATCATCAGCACCCCTACACCAAGCTTCAACTCAGTGAGTGCTTCATAAGAGCTGTGTTACTAGGTAACAGCACAGCATAGCTAAGCATTGACCCTTGTTCCTTATCCCACACTCATCTTCCTAACCTCAGCTAAGCACCATTCTCCTAAGCCTGAGGTAGTCACCAATCACTAGTACATATATAGCCAGAGCACAGTAGTGTTGGAACATTTGCTAGGTGTCTGCTAAGTGTTTCTGATGGAAATCTGTTTGTCTTGTTTCCTGATTAGATCATGAATTTATTGTAAGCATTGAGTACATCTATTTGTGACAACTAAACTCTATAATCAAAAAATCCTTTATAGTAATAGATGCTCATTGCATGTTAGAGGTATGTATGAATGAATGAATCAATGAATGAATGAACTATCTCTGCTATATATTATAATATGTTGTATTAGAAGAGTGAACTAGGTTACAATGTACAATAATTCCACACTATTAAATTCAGGAATTTATGACCTATTTGTTTAACATATTTGAAACAGGTAGACAAAGGGCATTATCCCTTCTTTTTAGGGAACTATGCAATATAGAGTCTAATATTTTATAGTTACATCATCTATACTTTAACACCTATTTTAATTACTGTGTCCTAGGTTTTAGGACCCAAATAATCATGATAATCAACGTGGTTTTCTAATTATTCTGAATAGAAATGAATCATCTCAATTCCACTCACATTTCAATTCCCTAGACCAGAGCAATTGAATAGCCTCATGGCTATAGAAAGTGGAAGGTGTAGACTAATAATTGGAAGATTTGGTGTCTCTGTCACATACTTTCTCATAATAGAAAATAAAATGTCTATGATATGAAAAACATAATGTTGACAAGTTCTATAAACACATTTCCTTAGCATTTTCTAACTAAAATGACTAGACTCAAAAACTGGCATAAAATGCCTCTCAGGTAGAGAAAGGGATAATCAGACTTCTATGTTTGGGACACACTTCTTTCACAGATAATCAGTTATGCTCATGTTAATGTGACTCTGCCTTCTAAAATCCTGTAATATTTCCAACAATAAAAACTGTGCAGTAACATTCAAAGCTAAGAGTGCTATTTAGATACCTGCTAGAGACTGCAAGGCATTTATAATAGTAGAGTTGTCAGTACGTTTAGACATATAAAGTACTACATATATAGATTTTCAAATACTATGAATGTAGAATGTGCTGAAGAGTTTATATTTTCTCTCTCAATTATGTATCTTACTGAGAATACTTCTGTTTTAAAGCCTACAAAAAATTCCTCTGCAGGGCTTCTCATGATTTCATCCAGAGCCTTACTTTTATTTTCTATACTCAAACATAACCATCTGTGCAATATTTATTATATGACTAAATTAAATTATTATAAATAGTTTAGCTGTATATTGCTACATTAAGAATTGCAGAACTTAAAAGACAACATGATTTTCTCATAAGTCTTCTAATCTAAACTGGAACCAACCATTCTTGAACAGTATCCTCTGGAACTGAGTGGCTCTGATGCCTCAATCAAGATGGGATGGGATATCCGGGCTAACTAAATATTTCTGTTCAAACAGCCTCTGTACCAGCCTGTCTTGACTTTTCTCCCACTATACTGACCTCAAAATGATCCAATATCTTATCTGGAAGTGATCAAAAGGAAAGCTGTCATTAATCTTAAAGATTAAGCCAGATTCAACATAATACAATGGATGCCACACCTTATTGGTCAAAATGAGTTTTACAGGGGAGTTTATAGTCAAGAGGAGGAGAGATAGACACCATTTCTGAAAGAAATAAAGTGGCATGGTGTTATGCTAGGTGATTGCTAAATGTTCCTGAGGGAGAGCTGTTTGACTTGTTTCCTGATTATACCATAACTTTACTGTATTGACTGTGTCTATTTGCGTCAAACTCTACAATCTGAAAAAAATATTTCTTAGTAATGGTGCACATTGCATGTTAGATGTATAAATGAATGAATAAGTAAATGAATGAATGAATGAATGAGTGAATGGTAGCTATCTTGGGAAACTGTTCACCGTGGGAGGCAGGAGGAATTGGAATAAACATTAAGAAGGAAACCCAAAGGATTCCTAGTACGCATTGAGCTTCCTTAGGGCAAGCTGTTGTGTGTGTACACTCACAGAAGTATCTTCTCGCCATACATTTAGTGGTTATCGATAGCAATCTGGTTACTTTGCAAAGATTGTTAGTTATTCCAGTGATTAGCCTGATGCAGTTTGGTTAAGAATGCTTCTCTCTATTAATATAATGATTAACAATAAAGCCATTGGTAGAATAAATGACAAAAATGAAGTTTAAATTCTCCTCAGACAGGTAATTATCTCCAACAGAAAGTAATACACCTTGTGATGGAAAGAAAATAATATGATAAAGACTGTGTCATCTTAATGGATTTGTGGGGTGATTTTGTGTCAGAAGATGGTATTCATAGACAAAAGGATGAAAATGTGGGCACTCTGCGGGACCACATCAGTGGCATTCACACCTAATGCTTCAGGCCATTGGCAAGGATGCAATGTTCCCACATAAAGAAACTCCAGGAGCCCTGTGCTGAATGAGAAAATTTTCTCTGAGTCTACATGCCTGTGATCATTTTAATAATATGTGTTTCATCTAATGGAGTAAAATATGAAAACCCTTGGGGCTATGAATAGCAACACCTCCTCAGCATGGAGTCTTGCCAGAATGAACCTTATTTCTAGTCTGTCTGCAGTGTTGAATCACTTCTCTAAGGAAAAGTGGCCCAAAGAGCTTTTGGATGTCTTTGTAACTTGCCATAACTAAATGTTCTTTCCTCAAATAGCCTCTAATTACATCCTCCTGGCTCAGCGGTGGCTCGCTAATTTAACCAAATATTATTCTGTCTCCGTCTTATTCTGGACATATTTGTTCAAAATAATCTGTCATTGATACTATTGCAAATGAAAACTAAGAGGAAGAAATAGCTGCGGGCTTTACTAAATGTACACCATTTATCTTAGATAAATATTGTAAAAAGGAATATGAGAGACATTTGTGTGTTTTACTACTTGGCTAATGAACAGCAACCTTGAAAAGAAATTGCTGTTCTTATACTTTAATTGAAGCTTATTATCAAGTTGTTCTGGTTGAAATAAAGTTGTTTTTAATAACATTGTGAAAAAATTTAAAGAATAGTTACTCTCCAATTTTTCTCAAGGTTTCATTTTGAATCTTTAAAATGGATCTAACCGACCAGATGGCTTTGCCTTTCTCTTTCGCCACAAGGAAATATATATATATATATATATTTATATATATATATATATATATATATATATATATATATATATAATTCGTTTTGTCCTAAAATTGGATAATCAGAAGGACTTTCCCTTTGGATTTCTAGCTCAGGACAATTTAGCCAATAGTTACACAGCTGCTATGAACCTCTTGCATTAAGTACAATGTAGGAAGGGATATGATAGCTATAACTCTTGAGTTTAAGAAATTTCCAGGAAATAATGGCACAGAATACATTTTTAAGAAAAACATGAAATGGCTGTGGATATACTCAGTGACAAAGAGCTTGTCAAGCATATATGAGGTCCTGGGTTCAATCTCTAGTACTGGGGCAGGGGGAAAGAAAACATAAAAACAATCACTGCAAATTACATTGTTCAATGTGTCACAATGTGACATAAGAATCATACAGCACATACCTTTTGTTTACAGAATAGAAACACATACAGGGGTTTCAGAGAATACAATGAAAGTATTTCTCTCAGTAAGTTGTGCTCAAAGAGAAAATACTAGCACAGATAAAAAATAGAAAATCAAGTTAAAGATTACAAGTAAGACAGTGTTCTCTAAACCGTGACTTTTTTTTGGGGGGGGGTAAGGCTAATATAAGTGTTTTTGAACTTTAAGGTTTGATCTGATAGCTGATGGAACAAAAAGCTAAGGAGTCAGGATGAAACCATGGGTTGTTTCTATATTTTAAGATTTGAATCTACTGAACAGAAAAAAAGGGACCCCAAAAGCGTTAAAAGCTTCATAGTGTGACCCTTATGTTTTTGTCTTAGACATAAACATGCTGTGATTAAAATACATACATGGATAGAACTGGGAATAGCAGCAAGAAATTGTCATGGAACCTAGGAGATTAGCTCTAGGTGATAGAATATAACCAAGTCTCCTGCATCAGAGACTTCTGACAGTCATGTTCTACTCATATCTATGTGACAAACTTGATAACCACTGGGCTGTATCTAGCTGTGTGTGAAAGCTGGATCTAGCTGTGTGTGAAAGCCAGGATTGTGGATCCTGGACAGAAACAGGATAACTACAATGACCTATGCTATCAAAGCAATCTTAGAATGTATTTTCCTTCTTGGTGACTACAATACAAACTTGTTCATACAATAGACTTTCCAACACAGGACTTATGAATCATTTGAGAACACAGATTCATGACATTCATGGAGAAGACAGTCCTAAGATTCTGAAAGAAAACAAAAGAGACATATGATGTAGGCAGAAGATCACAAAGAATGCTTTGCATTCCCTCAGCAACAACTTTCCAAAGTATCTTGTTGAATAATAAAAAAAAAAAAAATAGAACAATGCCGCAACTGAACAAAAGCAAGAAATACAAAACCAGTAAATTACTAAACATCGCAAGGCAGCCATAAAACAGTAGAAAATTATTAACCTATTTGCACACAGCTGGTCACATTGGAAAACATCCACCCTACACAGTGAAGTAGCAATGTGCACTGGTGTCAAGACAGATACCATTAACACTGGAAGGAAATCTTTTTAAGTTCCAGTTACCATCATATGAAACTCTTTCATTCAAAATGGAAATTTTTAATACAGGAAAATCAATGTCCACAGACTTTTAATTGCTTATGAGTTTTGTGCAGGAGATATAAAATGGGAAGAAATAATTATTATTTTTAAATTCAATTCAATCAACATTTACCAAATATAAGACTTATCAGTACTACTGTAAACATTGAGTAAAGTGTATGCTTTAATCTTTCTAAGTAATTAAGGAAGGAGTCAGAGTGCATTGTATATATGTTTATAAACATATGCATATACCAATGAAGATAGATTATAGATGAAATTATTGTTATAGTTTTAGTTATAAAAGAGGATGTATTGTGTTAGCTTACTCAATAAAATTCTGAATAGTCTTGCAACCATCTATGTTCTAGAGAGCCAAAGAAATCAATAACAAATAACATCTTTCCAAGAAGCTAGGAATTTCTGAGCCCATAGAAATCATTGAAACAGCCTCACATGGGTCTTAAGACTGGAAGATCCCTAGACAATCACCTGTTAAGCACAAATTCAAAGGCTAACAGCAGCAGCACAAAATAAAACAATCAAAAGCAGAACAGAAAGAAAAAGAACAGGCACACACTCAGGAATTAGATTGCACACATGCGTGAGATTCTCTCCTGCTTTTTAGTTTATCTGAGTCTGAGTCCCCATCTGTCTATATCAGACCAAGTCTTCCCCTTCAATTCACTGGCTCACATGTCAATCATCTTGAAAGACCCTTAGACACACAGAGACATGTGTTTTATTGGTTTTTTTAGAGGTCTCCAAATCCAGAGAAGTTGACGGTTCAAAAGAACAATTACAGTATCTAAGAAGATAAAAGGGATACAAATAGGAAAGGAATAAGTCAAAGAACTCTTATTCAGAGATGAAATGATTCTGAATATAAAATACCCCAAAGACTCTATAATAATTTTTCTACAGCTGATTAGCACGTGATCAAAGTATAAAGATATGAAATTAACACTGAAAAATCAGCAGCCTTCATACATGCAAACAACAAACATTAGGAGAAATAAATCAAGGGAACAATCCCATGCCCAACAGTCAAAAGTGAACAAAGGGGATCTTGGAATAAATATAACCAAGGAAGTAAAAGATTTGTTCAGTAAAAAATTTTAAGACATTGACAAAAGGAAGGAAGAAAGGAAGGGAGGGAGTGACAGAAGGAAGGAGGGAGGGAGGGAGAGAGAGACAGAGACAGAGACAGACAGACAGAGAAACAGAGAGACACAGACACAGAGACACATAGAGACAGAGAAAGGCATGAAGATATCATGAGTTGGAAACCTATGCTCATAGACTGGTAGAGTTAACACTGTAAAAATTGCTATCCTAACTACCAATCAACAGAGTTAATGAAACCGCCATAAAAAAACCAACACATTTCTTCACAGAAATTGAGTAAATTTCATATGGAAACACAGCATATCCAGGATAACCAAAGAAAAACTGAACATTAAAAACTTCTGGTTGTTTCACCATCCCAAATTTTAACTTATACTATACAGTTATAGTAATTAAATGTCAAGGTCTAAAAATAGACCTTGATCAATGGCATAGAATTGGTGACCCATAGATAAACCCACACTTCTGGAACCACATGATTTTTGACCAAGGAGCCAATAAAACATGTTGAAGAAAAGTCATCTTCAAAAAAATGGTGCTGGACAAACTAAATAGATGACTGTATATCTAAGTGTACACAAAACAGAACTCAAAGTGGGTGAAGGACATAGATCAAGTGTTTTGAATCTGATAGAACAGAAGATGAGAAACATGATCCAGCTTTACTGGCACAAGAAAGGACTTTCTGAACAAGACCCCCTGTGTTGCAGGCATTAAAGCCAACAATTTTAATAAATATAACTTCATGAAGCTAAAAAAAAAACTACCATTTGGTAAAGAATACTATCATTTCAATGAGGAATCAGCTGACAGAATGAAAAAATAATCTATCAACTATATATTTGATAATGAATCCATATCCAGGATATACAAATGAAAGAAAGAAACAAAGAAATAAACAAAGAAACAAAGAAAGACTCTAAATAGCAAAAAGCTAGCAACCTAACTTAAAAGGGGGCATGGAACTAACCAGAATCCTCCAATGATGAAGTAGAAATGCCTGAGAATCATTTTTGAACATTTTTGTAGTTATCAGGAAAAATGCAAATTAAAACCCCAGTCAGAATGGCCAATATTAAAAAAAATGAAGAAGGAATTAAAGAATGACAAATGATGGCAGAATGTGGGAAAAGGGGAACAGTCACATTTGGTAGTAGTGTCAACTGATGCAGCCACTATGAAATCAGTGTGAAAATCAATTTCCTCAAATTGCTAGAAGTAGATCTACCACAAGATCCAGCTATTCTACCCAAAGAACTTTATAGCCTACTATAAAGACATCTACTCATTCATGTTTATTTCTATTCTATTGACAATATTCAGGAAATTGAAACAACCTAGATATCCATCAACTGGTGAATAGACATGTATGATACACTTAGACAATGAAATAGAATTCACCTGTTAAGAAAAATGAAATAGTTAAATTCACAGAGCTGAAAAGAATTATTCTGAGTGAGGTAACCCAGACACAGAAAGACAAATGTTGGGTGTTTTCTTTCTCATTTGTTGATGTTATCTTTGAATCTTCATATATCTGTGTTTTATTTGGAATACCCAAAGAAGTGAGAATTTGCCTTCTTCTATGGCAGGTAGGTTTTTATACATGTGTCAGTATGAAGCTCAAAATCATTCTATGTCTTCATCATAGAATGGGGACAATGTTACTTCTAATTTATTTTTATGAGTAGGAGAAGATTTCAAGACAAGTTGAGGATGGGAGATTAGATGAGGTTAAAAGCACTGGGAGACTAGGATGTTGGATCACTGACTGCTAATCTAGAAAATAAATTTGTCTTGCCTAAACAATATCTACTTCCAAAGATACTACCATGTTCACGCAAACTGGCTTAATGCCTGCCAAGCTGGACATGCTTCAGTGACAGCATTTGTAAGCAGAATAGGTTGCAAGATCTCACAAAGTTCTTCCAATAAGATACACTGTCTTAGAAGACGTGAAAACTTACTGAGCATTGCAAAACACAGGCAGGCAGACTTGGGTCTCTGATTTTAATACAACCTTAAAGTTGAAAAACTATGAATCATTTTTCCAAATCTACCTTGCTCAAGGACTCTCCTCTACCATTTTACCATATTTTATTTAAAAGAATGTGTTGTGAGAAAGAACTGCTAGCCTTGAGCCTGACAGACTTTGCGGTTGTAATATCATTTTTTGTTCATTTTTAAAGTTACTCAAAGAATGTCTGCTTAAAATGAGTGTGGGAAAGAAGAGTGAGGCAGAGCAAGCTCAGCAGGTGTTTGCCTATGCATAGATTAACAGGAGGTGGACGTTAAATGATCAAGGGAAGCAAAAATGAATTGCCAACGTCCATTTAGATAACAAGCCCAGAGCTGTTATTTACTGCCCGTTCCATTACTGACATTTTCCTTCACACCACGGGTTGCCATGACCCCTCATTTTGCAGCATTTTGTGATCAGAATTCTGCCACATGACATTTCACTAACCACATCCCATTGAACATCTCTTAACTTTTGACATCAGAGTGCAGATGATATATTTGAACCTGCAATCAGAAACCTTTTCCCAAGAAGTAAGTGCTGGCATTTTAGCATAAATGCAAGAAATGTGGATCACCTCTTTGTGCTTTAACCAGACATTTCCCAGATACAAAGCTTCCTGTTATTCTCTAGGCTTAAGTTTAAAACTCAATTTTCCTTCAAATACAATTTCCATGGTGTATTCTTTAATTTTATGACTGCTGGAAGCTGTTCACAAGAAATACTTTTTCTTTCAGGAACTACGGTCAACTCACACATTTCTAAATGTTCTTTTAATAAACCAGCCTGCCTCCATCTTAGCCTCAAAAGCCATCTTATGGAAAAGCAAACTAGATTCATTCTTGTTTTTGATTAAACCTCTGCTTCTCAAGAATTGGGCTATAACTCACTTGTAACCCAAACTACAATTGTCTCCATCCTGTCTGTTCCAGGACCGTACCTTTTTTCAAAGGTTATTATGATCACCTGTTGTTATGACCACCTGTTGTTATAACCACATTATGACCTGACCACCTTGCAATCATGTTTCCATTTCACAAAGCTCTAATGACAATCTTGCAGCCCTACCTTTGTTCAAAAGGTTATTACAACTACCTATTTTGACAACTTTTTTGTATTCTACTCCTGTAACTCCACTCATTTTGCCTACCAAATTCCAGTTTTCATTTGGATACCACTACCCCTAAGCTTTAAAGACCTTGTCTTCCTCACACCCAATGCTGACCTCTTAAATCCCACCTTAGGCAGGGGGAGGCAGCCTGTGTACACAAATATAAAAGCTTGCCTTAATTAGTTGTTTGCTTTAATTAATTTGGCAAAGATGATTTGGGGCAGTGGTCTTTCTCCTCCCATTTTAAGGATTAACACTGTACTTTAATTACTAAGACTCTTGGTTGAAACTTTCACATACAAATTTATTTTTTTATTTTATAATATGAAAATATTATATGATAATTTAATCTCCTTATTAATGCTCATGTTGCATTTCTGCACAATCTTTAACAACCCAGTGAATTTTCTGGTTTTCTCAAATGGTGAACAAGCTGAGCATATCAGCTGTACCAAAGACTGGAAAAGTATAATCAAACAAAGTCTATTCTTATGAATACAGTTTTTTCAGAAGATAGTCGTTCGATTCATTGACATATTATCAATGGCTGCTTTCATACTACAAAGAAAGGAACAGGGACAGAATTGAATAATTACTAAAAACAGTGCATGGCCCACAAATCATAAAACATTATACGAACTATTATAGAAAATGTGTTGAGAACAAAAAATTATTTGTATGATATATGTTTTCCTATCTCTCTGTAATTTCACTGATGTTACTCTTTAGGTTCTCTTCTTTTTGGGACATTCTTAAAGTATGGCTATTGGACTGTGTTTTCTGCTTAGTGACCTAGTACTTGTAAAAAGACCACTGAGTCCCTGCAAATATAGCCAATGAATCTATAGGCTCCATTAGGCTCCTTCTAGTCAGAAAAGGTATTTACAGTTTATTCTGATTTTCCAAACATCAGACTCCTTTTCATAAATCATGGTTCATGGAATCTATAAGAAAATCCCACAAGACAAATGTGATTAATTTAAACAAGATAACTCCTATAAGGTTAAAACATTTTACAAGTTGAAGTATCTTCATTAACAATCTAGTTCTTCTACAAATTGTAAATTACTCCAAAAATTCACAGGTCTCAATCAATAATATTTACAATACTAGGAATGCTGCCATGGCTTTGATACAAATACCTTAGAAAGTTGCAAACAAGGATATGGCCAACCTGGTCTCATTTTACTGCTTGATTACCAAGCACACTCATGTGGTAATTCTGAAGCTTTAGCCCTCTGAGGTAGAAAGGATAGATTCATATACAGAAAATCAGTATCAGTATGCTTTAGGGGACCAAGGAAGCCTTGACTGAATGTGTCAAGAGCAGTTAAAGTCTTGAATGAATTACATACTGCCATGTCAAGGACCCAATGCCCTTAATCCACATGGATGGCAAAACCATCCCAGTATAGTCAGGCTCACAGTGACACAGCCTTCCTCTGGTCCAAGTATGAATGCTTGTGAACAACTGACCAGCGTGTATAAAGATTGATCTCTTCCTTCTGGATGTTTACAACATTAGATTGCTCATCTACAGACTAGTTCTACTAACTCTTCCTTGTGGGCTGGACATAATAAACAGCAGAAGTTCCCAACTGTGTAGTTAGTACCCTTTATCAGAGCAAACAAGCTCATATGGTCCCTGCTTTTCTGTATATTTGTATGTCTTTTCTTCATGCATATTGAGAGTGCTAGGACCCTAGCTGTTGGGATGTTGGTAGTATATACTTATTTATACTTATGTTAATGACTGTTAGGGCCAAAAAAGCCAAGCTGGATATAATGCTTTAACCCCTTCCAATTTTTTTTTCCAATTATAGCTGAATGATTAGTATCTGAGTCACTAAATGACCAAAGAAGCAAAGGAATATGGATTCTATGGCTATTGTACTGAAGAAACAGTAAGAATTTTGAGAGATGGTTATTGGAAAGAGACAAGTTAAAGGTAAATTTGAGACTTTATAGCAACTTTTTTCATCAACGTGATGAGTAAAAAGTACCAGAGAGAGTAAATACAGGATACAGGATGGATACAGACCCCAGGGCCAGGATCCACTGACCCACTGACTCTAACTACACCACCTCCAACACTGAACCACCCTCCAGTAATATCCTCATAGTGTGACTTTATATTAACCCACTTTATTGGGTCTTGACCTAGTTGTTTCTGGAAAGAGCATCACATGAGCACTTTCAGAAGTGTGCTTTAATAATCTTCTAAGTATTTCTTAACCTCAAAACAGCCAACAATTAAGATTAACTACTGTAGGGCTAGAGAGATGCCTCAGTAGGTAAGAATACCAGCTGCACTTCCAGGGGACATAGGTTCAATTCCCAGCACCCACTTAATGGCACAAATCCATCTTTAACACAAGTCCGAGAGGATCTGATATCCTCTCTGGCTACAAGCCACATAAAACATACAGAAATATATGCAAACAAATACTCATACACATAAAATAAAATAAAATGTTTGTCTATCATAAAAGTTAACGCAAAATTCCTGAAATGCTGAAGTTACCTTTGAGAAAAGCACTAGTTAACATTGGAAGGGAAATATTAATAGATACTAGTACTGATTAAGTATTTAATGGAGTATTAGAAACATGGATAGCTACATATAACTACCTAGCTACATAACTATACCTGATATTCTCTTCACATATAATAGTCAAAGTCAAAGTATATATTTGCTATATTATATTATAATCAAAAAAGTATATATAAAGTCAGATGTTAGTGGTGCACACCTTTAATCCAGCACATGGGAAGCAGAGGCAGGTTGATCTCTATAAATTTGAAGCCAGACTGGTCAACTGAGTGAGTTCCAGGACAGTCAAGGCTAGAAAAACCCTGTATCAAAAAACCAACAAACAAAAGTGTAGCATATATAAAACCAAAAAAGTATTTGTACAAAAATACATCAATATTTATTTATTTATTAAAAATTTCAAACAAGTATACAATGTGTCTTGGTCATATCCCCCTTCCATTCTCAACTTACCCTGTACTCCCAACATACCTCTCATATCCTTCCCAGTCTCACAGCTTTGTTTTTCTCTGTTAAGACCGGTTAGTGCTGTGCATATATGTTCATGTGTATGGTCATCCAATGAAGCATGGGCAACCTACATTGACCATTTCAGTCAAAGAAAAGTAATTCTTTCTCCCTCAGCAGTCATCAACTGTCAGTAGTTCCTCAACTAAGGGTGGGGTAAGAGTAATCACCCATCTTTGCTTGACTGTTTTCCTTAATAATTTTTATTTAATTGGAATATAATTACATTGTGTCTCCTCTTCCTTTACCTCCTCCCAAACCCTCCCATGTCTTCTCTGTCCAAGTCCAACCTCTCCCTCCACACCACTCCCAACTCCTTCTCAAATATATGCTGTGTGTGTGTGTGTGTGTGTGTGTGTGTGTGTGTGTGTGTGTGTGTGTGTGTGTGTAAAACATAAGAGCAGGTGACATTTACCTTTAGGGACCTCACTATATATTTTTTACCAGTGTCATTCATTTACTTGCAAATTCCATGATTTCATTCCTCCTAACAGTTGAGTAATATTCCACTGTGTGCATATACCAGATTTTCATTACCCATTCATCGAATAACTAGTGTATTGATTCTATTCCCTGGATATTGTGAATAGAACATCAATAAACATAGGTGTGCAATTATCTCTGTAGAAAGTACTGGGCATATGTGCAGGAGTGGTATAGCAGACTATATGACAATTCTATTTTAGCTTTTAAATCTAGATTTGCTGTATGACTCAGATTCTGATATATTCTGTTTAGACTTTTGTTCAATCACAGAATTTTTAAGTTATGTCAAATTTTCAATGACTTGCTAATAATTTATTTATTATTATTTATTTATTGTTTATTGTTTAGTCTCCAACCTTCTACAATGTCTCTTGTTATTGAATCCTAGTTTTATTCTATAATAACCCAACAATAAATTACTTTGAACTTTTTTATCTTTTAGCTCCATGTGCTAAAATATAGTCTATTTTGGAAATTGTTCTATGAGATACTAGGGAGAATGTATAATTTGTTACTATCTGATAGATTTCTGGGGAAGTGTGAAATCCATTTGATCTATGCTACAGTTTTGAAGTTTCTTTAGCTATAGCTAAAGAACTATAGCTGTCTTTAGACACACCAGAAAAGGATATCAGATCCCATAACAGATGTTTGTGAACCACTATGTAGTTGCTGGGAATTGAACTCAGGACTTCTGAAGGAACACTCAGTGCTCTTTATCATTGAGCTATCTCTCTAATGCTCAACTTTAAAGTTTCTTTGTTGATATTTTTCTCTGGATAATCTAGTTATTGATGAAAGTGGGATACTGAAATATCTGTAGCTATTTTTTATGTCTAGTAGTGTTTATGAAACTGAGGGCACAATGCTCACTTCACACAAACACACTCACTCACACACACACCCACACACACAAAATCATTGTATATCAATGGACTGTTTCCTTCGCCCATACATAGTGACTTTATCTTTTCTGAGTAATTTTCTGTTATAAAATAGTTACTGCTTCTTTCCTTTGGCTTCTGATTATTTGAAAGTCGTTTGATTTTTGGTTTGTATGGTTGTGTCAGTGATGAGTTTCTTGCAGACAGTAGTTGAATCATGATTTTAACTGAATGATTTAGTCGAAGGATTTCAATTTCAGAGTTAATATTATGAACATTTGGATTTATTATTGACAGTTATTTACTAAATCCCATAACTTCTTTCTTGTGTTCCTAGTCACTTGTATTGTTATTTTTCTCTTACTTGGCTCAGGAGCTTTCTATCATAGTCCTAATTAGTTTAATTCATTACATTCACTCTTTCCTGAGTTCCTATGTCTGTGATTATTTTTCTCCTTCCTCTATATGTAAGAATTTCTTAGTGGCTTCTACACTGTTGCTTTAGTATATTTGACTTGCTTTGGTGCATGTTTATCTTGGAATGTCTTTATTTCTCCCATCACTTTTAAAAGATAACTTTATTGACTATAATAATCTCGGTTTGCAGGTACTCATCTCAGGGCTAGAAATATGTCTTTCTATGCTGTTCTGGCTTTCAGTTTTTTGTTATTATTGGTTTCACTAGGAAGTCTATTGTTATTCTAATGAGTTTGCCTTTGCTTGTTGGTGCTTTATAGCACTTGATCTTGTTTCTGTTCTGCATCCTGAGTTTGTGAAATGGTGTTTCAACAAGTGAAAGATCTGTGTGACAAGAACTTCAAGTCTCTGAAGAAAGAAATTGAAGAAGACCTCAGAAGATAGATTGGCAGGATTAATATAGTAAAAATGACCATCTTGCCAAAAGCAATATACAGATTCAATGCAATCCCCATCAAAATCCCAACTCAATTCTTCATAGAATTTGAAAGAGCAATTCAAAAATTCATCTGGAATAACAGAAAACCCAGAATAGCTAAAACTATTCTCAAGAGTAAAAGAAGCTCTGGGGGAATCAATATCCCGGACCTCAAGCTGTACTACAGAGCAATAGTATTAAAAACTGCATGGTATTGGTACAGTGAAAGGCACGTAGATCAATGGAACAGAATTGAAGACCCAGAAATGAATCCACACTCCTATGGTCACTTGATCTTTGACAAAGGAGCTAAAACCATCCAGTGGAAAAAAAGATAGCCCTTTCAACAAATGGTGCTGGCTCAACTGGAGGTCAACATGCAGAAGAATGCAAATCGACCCATTCTTATCTCCTTGCACTAAGCTCAATTCCAAATGGATCAAGGACCTCCACATAAAACCAGACACACTGAAAATAATAGACAGGAAACTAGGGAAGAACCTTGAACATATGGGCACAGGGGAGAATTTCCTGAACAGAACTCCAATAGCTTATGCTCTAAGATCAAGAATTAACAAATGGGACCTCATTAAATTACAAAGTTTTTGCAAGGCAAAAGACACTGTCAAAAAGACAAAGTGGCAACCAACTAACTGGGAAATGATCTTTACCAACCCTACATCCGACAGAGGGCTAATATCCAATATATACAAAGAACTCAAGAAGTGAAACTCCAGAGAACCAAGTAACCCTATTAAAAATGGGGTACAGAGCTAAACAAAGAGTTCTCACCTGAAGAATATCTAATGGCTGAAAAGCACCTAAAGAGTTGTTCATCATCCTGTCTCACATCATCCTGTCTCACACCAGTCAGAATGGCTAAGATCAAAAACACAGGAAACAACTGTTGTTGGAGAGGATGTGGAGAAAGAAGAACACTCCTCCATTGCTGGTGGGATTGCAAGCTGGTACAACCACTCTGGAAAGCAGTCTGGCAGTTCCTCAGAAAACTGGGCATGACACTTACGGAGGATCCTGCTATACCACTCCTGGGCATATACCCAGAGGCTTTACCTGCATGCAATAAGGACACATGCTCCACTATGTTCATAGCAGCCTTATTTATAATAGCCAGAAGCTGGAAAGAACCCAGATGTCCCTCAATGGAGGAATGGATTCAGAAGATGTGGTATATTTACACAATGGAATACTATTCTGCAATTAAAAACAATGTACTCACGAAATTCCTAGGCAAATGATCAGAACTGGAAAATATCATCCTTAGTGAGGTAACCCAATCACAAAAGAACACACATGGTATGTAGTCACTGATAAGGGGATATTGACCCAGAATCTCGGAATACCCTAGACACGATTCGCATATCAATCGATTTCCAAGAAGATGGAAGGAGAGATCCCCTGGTCCTGGAAAGACTGGATATAGGGGAATGCCAGGACAGAGAAGCGAGAGGGGGTTGAATGGGGAACAGAGGGAGGGAAGGGGGCTTATGGGACTTTCAGGGAGGGAGGAAACGGGAAAGGGGAAATGATTTGGAATGTAAATAAAAAAACTTAGAAAATAAAAAAAAGGGGGGGGGAAGAATTATACATACAGAAACTTTGTCAAAATGCAATGAAAATATTAACAATGTACCAGTACAGGTACAATTGAAAAAAAAAAACTGGCTCTTTTCTGAGTGTGTCTGCTTGAGATTATAATTACCTACCTAAGTGTGCTTGGATGGTCACATATTCCCTTTACTTGGAAAGCTTTCTGCTACAGTTTTATTGAATATGTTTTCTATGCATTAGTTTGTATTTCAGTTCAGCATCAGTTTGTATTTCTGCTATGGTGGATTCTTAGATTTCTTACATTTCCTCAGTTTGCTTCAACTCCTGTTATTCTTCCTTTTACTTTGCCTTTATTATTGGTGAGCACTTCCTCATGTTTCTTTTTTTTTATTTGAACTATTGAGTTTCACATCTTTAGTATATCTTCTGGAAAGACAAGAAAAGAAAAATGGGAAAAAATAAATAAAAAACATTAACACCCTGGCTCAATTTTCAAGCATGCTGCTGACTTTCTTGTCTGTCTCCTAAACTGTCTTCCATAGTCTTTAAGTCCGGAATCATTTTTATTTTTATATATCATTCCTACCTGTTTTCTAAGAACACTGAGAAGGTGGGAAACGTAAAAGTCTGGTCTTGAGCATTTCAAAGCTTTTAATAAAAAATGTTTTATAGATGTTACTAATTTGATTGCATATCCTGACAACAGAATTAGAGACAAAACCCATTGGTATGAAATCCTTGAGTAAGATGCTGTTCTCTTTATGAAAGATACAAGTATTGCATAAAATTGGACAGTTTCATGTACTGGGATTTAAAGACATGATTGACAGATATTTTTTTGGTTTCTAGGTGCATATCACAAATTGTAATAAGTTGCAGTCTTACTATTATTAAAATAAAAAATACTTTCTAATATTTTTAGATAAAACTCACAGGCTATTAAAATGTGTTAATGTTTAAATATTTGCAGATTATTCAAGCTACATATTGCGATTGATGTATAATTTGATCTCATTTTTTTCAGAGAATATGTTTTAGCACATATGAATACTAGCAAATTAAGAAAAAACATATTCTTTTAGAATTAATAAACTATTGGCTATTTCTAGTGAAAATTCTTTTCATGGAGATTTGTTTGTTTGTGTGTTTGTTTAATCTGATATAGTTTCCTTTTGTACTTAAAAAATGCCTTCATATCTGTGAAGTGTTACTAGATAAAACTTCTTTTTGTCATATTTTATCTAGGAAAGTCTAATTTATATTGATTCCTGAGGTTTGGAGATTTGGTGTCAGTTTTATTTCTCTTTCATCACTTTAAGAATATTTTCCCACTGTTTTTTAGCTCCAATTATTTCTGTTGAGAAATATATAGCCACTCAAATAAATTTCTCTGCAGAATGCTTTCTGCTTTATTACCATTTAGGAAATTGTTTGCCATGTCTTTAGGAATGGTCATATCTCTATCTCTATTCCTACCTACTGCTTTACATTTTTATATTTGTAAATTTATACCTTTCATCAAACTCAAAAAATTTTCCATCATTATTTCTTCAAGTATTTTTGTTCTATTATCTTGTCTCTATGAAGACTAACTACATTTTTCTACACAGGTCTCTGATAACTTTTAGACAGTTCTCCACCCTCTATTTTTACTTTATCAATTTCTTTTAATTGTACTCAATTTCATCATTTTATATTTTCATTTTTAAAATATTTTTCTTATAATTATTTATAGCACAAAGGTGTGCATATTATATTTATAAAATGCCTTTTTCTGCTTCTGTTTTCTACTTTTGGCAAAATATTCTATATTCTCATTCATAAAATTCTCATAAAAATATTTTTGAGCATATTACATAGCTTTTTAGTTCTCGATAACAATTGCAACGCCTATGTTGCCTTTGATTTAATGCATCAATCATAACAAGAAACATAATTCCCTATATGTCAAATCAGCTTGAATTGTACCTCATACATGGGGTGTGTTACTACATGTGTACTAAATTCTATTACAGTTCTCTGAAGATTGTTGGTATTTCTTCCAGGCAGGCTCAAACTCTACTGCTGACAACTTAAGAGTAGAGAGTTTTAAATCTTACACCAGGTCTTAGAGCCAGCCCTAAGGACTCTGAGGAGCTTCTTACCCAACTATAAACAATTCAAGGGAAAAGTAAGGTTTCGGAAGAATTTATTCTTAGAATGTAAGTTTGAGACTCAACGTTTTCCTCTCCCAGTGTTTCCCATGTCCTTTAAATGTATTCTGAGTGTTGTTTTTTCTTAATCGACTCTGATGTTGTCTGTGGGCTGGACTGTGGGCTGAACTGTACAAATGACAACAGATGATTCTAAGGGGAGGAGGCTTGTAAATAGTTGTAGAGTTTACAACATAGCCTCCTAATATTTACTAAATGTTTACTTCACTAGCTCCCTCTTCTGTTTCTACAACAAAGTACAAGACCTCTAGTAAGGGGTATGCTTTCCTCTCTTCCTCTCTAATAAGGTATCTTTGAGGATACTTTTTTTTTTCTTGGAACCTTTCTGTCAATAGTTTCATTTTTCACCTCTTGTCAACGTGCCTCCAAAGACCTCTCTTTCCAAGGTGTTCTCTTCCCAGAAGCAGGTTCTCCCAAGAATGGCTCTCCTGGAGTGCATACTTCCCATCCTTAAGGATCGATCTTTATCTGGAAGCCAAGTGGTCCGATTGACCTTGAACTGTCGTCTTTGTTTCCTCTTGTTGGGATCATCTCTGGGATGGGACCCTGCTCTACTCTGTCCTATTGCTAACTTTGTCCCTGATCCCTTTCTGCTTATTACTTGCCCGAACCTCTATTTTTAATTAGGCGTGATTTGAAAGAATTCAGACATTTATTTAAATAGGTAAACTGATGGTGAGAACAGAAAATAAAACCTTGCCAGGCAGTTTTAGGGTAGAGAATCCAAGGAACAAGTGGCTTTTCCTCGACTCAAAACTAGAAATGATCTACATCTGCAGTTGCGTCTTTGCCGAAGGTGAGAGATACCTAGAAGAACAAAGCTCAAACGTCTTCGGTTCTCAGACCAGAGTGGAAGTCTGCTTTCTCCTTATCTCTCCTCTTGAGGATACTTCCTATTCACCCTATGAAATGTCTTCCAAGGGTACCCAACTCCATTGCACATATGTACATATATACGCATAAAAATTAAAACCCTTAAAAACCAAGATAAAAAATTATAAGAAAAATATAACTCCCTCTCTTTGGTCGCCAAATATCATGGACACGAACTCAGAGATGATAGGCACTGTGGGAGTTTTGTGGGAGCATCCAGCACACCTCACTCTTGAGATTTTTTTCAAACCAGAGGCGTGAAAGAAAACCTCTGCCTAACTCAAAATCACTGCAGCTTTCCTCCAACAATAGATTTGTGTTATACCTGAGTTCAAAGTAAAACATAATATAATGTAGGTACAGGATACAAGCAATACTTTAAAAGCCTTTTTTGGAAAGATGCATGGAAGTGTATGAAATTGATGTATGGGATTTAAATGATTTTTCTTTTATAGATTGAACTCCAAGTATACTATCTTTATTTGACTGCTGAAATGTACTTTGTGCACACATGTGTGCATGTGCTTGCATGATTGTGCATGCACACACACACACACACACACACACACACACACACACACCTTTATAAGCTGAGGGCTATATAGTATTTTATTTATTAGGATTTTAATAATAGATTAAATATTCTAGGGAAATTACATACCATGTATTGAGTACTCAAAAAAGTTTCACTTAAATTATATGTGGTTGTTGATGTATTCAAGTGCCTTCATCTTGAATGGATTTAAAAACTGAGTTGACAGAAAAACACATAAAGTAGTTGATTGTAGATTTCTTGAGATCGAATTCCAAAATACCAACTTGATAATGACTAAATCTGCAATAACCAAAATTGTTTTAGAATTCCTCAGACATAACCTTGCTAATAGTTGCCAGCTTTGACAGTTTAATTGCATTGTAAACAGAGCAGGATGCATACCACAGTCATTTATTCAGGTGATCTGGTCCCTAAAGTGACTTCATACAGTCAACTAGATGCCAAAGCCTTTCAAAGTCTCTAGAAGATAGCTGAATTATAAGTTCTGTGATAAAAGATGATAATGTGGAAGAAAAAGAACTAAAAATTCAGATGGCATAGAAATGTGAAATGTCAAAAATTTAGACAGGATAGAGATGTAGTTGAAGAAAATATTCTCAAAAGAAGTTAAAAACACACATTTTAGTGAAGTTGACCAATAATAAAATTTTCATGACAGAGATATTGTTGCTAAGAGAAAATAATTGTTGTTTTATTTATGTACTTATATCTTCCAAACTGAATCCACGTAACTGAAAACACCACACTTATATACACTATATATGTATTAATGTTGCTTAAAGAATTGTAAACAAAGTTATTACACAGTAGTTTTGATATTAGTGGCTACCAGATCCAGTGGATAACTCTAGAGGGTTCTAGATCACTATGTTCCAGAACAAGGAATTGGAAACAGAAACACAAACATTAGCAAGGGCAGATTATTAGAAAAAGATACACTTCCAAGGGAGGAAGCACTGGGGCATAGAAAAAGTTCGGGACTTCACTGTAGAAGATATTGGGGTCTTATGCCAGCAGAGGTTGGAGCTGATTGTTTGAAAGCTGTTTTTCCTCCAAGGTTAATCTCACAGCCATTGCACCCGACTTTCTGAAACGCCCACAACACTGCACCTGAGCGTCCCTCAGTCTTCCACACCAGATTATTTTGTTGCAGAGTTACAGTGAGTAGCTACTACATCCCTGAGATGACATTGATCTAATACATAATATGCCAGTTCTGTAGAAAGGCAACTAATCATAACACATGGTATTGAAAGAAAAGTTAAAATGTATTTTTTTTAAATCATGAAATTGAGCCAAGTACTCCCTGACCTTTGTTCTGGGTTTCTCCACTTTTATATGATCTTTAACTAATTCGACTTTGAAATGGAGTCTCTGGTTTGGAGCTTCATCTTATGCCTGCCTCTGCCTCCAAAGTACAAGAATGGCTGATAACACGCAGGCCACACAGTTGGCCATAATATTAGCTCATGTTCACTTTAGAGCTGTTGCACATGTAGCACAGAAGACTTAAATCTTTTATTAGATGACACAATGGCCATATTTGTGAGGTTACCAAATGTAAAACAATGCTGAATATTATGAAGTAAAGAATTACTGAGCACACAAGGCAATAATAGGATTTCTGGACTTATTTTCTGGGACACTCAGTGTATGATTCTTTTTTATTATTATTATTTATTTTATTTTATTTTTTTAATTTACATTCCAAATCACTTCCCCTTTCCCGTTTCCTCCCTCCCCGAAAGTCCCATAAGCCCCCTTCCCTCCCTCTTTTCTCCATTCAATCCCCTCTCGTTACTCTGTCCTGGCGTTCCCCTACATCCAGTCTTTCCAGGACCAGGGGTCTCTCCTACCATCTTTTTAGAAATCTATTGATATGCAGATTGTGTCTAGGGTATTCCGAGATTCTGGGTCAATATCCCCTTATCAGTGACTGCATACCATGTGTGTTCTTTTGTGATTCTTAAACTGGTGATAGAAACTTCTTTGTGAATCAGAGACAAGGTTCTTATTCAACTTCAGATTCAGTGTTTTAAATTGAGTGTACTAAATTCTACCAGCATATTAAATTACTTGCTATGTCCTCCCAGCTCTTGCATATACTTTTGGATTGTTTATGCCATTGCTTGAATTTATGAACAATTGTTAATAATTACAGCTCATTGTACTACTGTCTCTGCTTAACTATTCTCTGATCCGTCTTCTTTTCTATGCCCTGTATTTAGGATACTATGTGTTAAAAACAACAACTTGTCATAATATGTCCTAGAACAAAGAGTAGGAAAGGACAATTGTAGGGTCATTTTAGCTAGTATTTTTATACAGTGGGTCTAAATAGGATTGAGAGAGAGAGAGAGAGAGACAGAGAGAGAGAGACAGAGAGAGAGAGAGAGAGAGACAGAGAGACAGAGAGAGACAGAGAGACAGAAAGAGAAGTAAAACAAGAGGGCTGAAATCAACGCAGCACTGGAAACTGTCCTCCCTGCACACCCTGTGCATAAGCTCACAGCTGCCACTTGCTTGTGCTTCTCCTCTGCAGTGCAGAGTTATCTAGACTATCATAGCTGGAAGCAAGATTGGTAACACATACTTTAGAAGTTCCATAGGAGGCAAATGAGAGTGGTGAGAGATGACAGAAGAGAGGTTATGGAACATGAGGGAATATATTCAGTGTTAAATACATTCCTTTAGCAGCCTTATTTATAATAGCCAGAAGCTGGAAAGAACCCAGATGTCCCTCAACGGAGGAATGGATTCAGAAGATGTGGTATATTTACACAATGGAATACTACTCTGCAATTAAAAACAATGAATTCACGAAATTCCTAGGCAAATGGTCAGAACTTGAAAATATCATCCTTAGTGAGGTAACCCAATCACAAAAGATCACACATGGTATGCAGTCACTGATAAGGGGATATTGACCCAGAATCTCAGAATACCCTAGACACAATCAGCATATCAATAGATTTCTAAAAAGATGGAAGGAGAGATCCCTGGTCCTGGAAAGACAGGATGTAGGGGAACGCCAGGACAGAGTAATGAGAGGGGGTTGAATGGAGAAAAGCGGGAGGGAAGGGGGCTTATGGGACTTTCGGGGAGGGAGGAAACGGGAAAGGGGAAGTGATTTGGAATGTAAATTAAAAAAATAAAATAAAAAAAAATTCAAAAACGAAGTGATAACACAAATATGAGATTTTCCTTAGAGTCCACACAGAGGTTGCTGCCATGTCATAGGATCAAGAACCACTTCCACAGTGACGTGACTTGAATGATTGATCACACACAATTCTAAAACCAGTGGATATTGTGGAAATTCAGTTTGATGGATCCTCAAGAGAGGATAATTAATTTATTGCTAATGTGTGAAAATAGTTAAAAGTACAATATGCTTCTGGATAGTAAAATTTCAAAAATATATGTCCCGGGAGTCATTTATTCCTAAAGCTGGGTGTTCTTAAACCTTATCCAAATCCAACCATATGTTTAGGGCTGTCAGATAAACTCTAAAGACAGAAGAGAGGTGTGGCTGGACTTGCTTTATATTATTTGTAACACAATACATGTTACAAATGTACCATGGATAATGTTACAGCATTTACTTTTTATCATATTAATTTAACTCTAATTGTTTCTGTAAATAGCAGTTAGACATCTAAAATCAAATTATAGGTGCTGTTTCACAATTAAATTTGTTTATGTATATATACCCATATGAAATTGTATGTGTCTTTTATGCATATAAACCTGTGCTCAAGAATATCTGTTGTAAATGACACTAAGAAACAGAGCAGAGTGAGACAGAGCAGATGAAGAAAAATATCGCATGCTAGCACGAAGAAAAGAGTAACTATGCTAATTTCGAAAAGAGCAGAGGTTAAATAAGAGAATTTATAAGGAGTCCTATCTTGACTTCCTATCTCTTGGTGGAATGATAGCAAAGTGGGACTTCCCTTTCTCTGAGGAAAAACTGAGGAGGTAATGGGAGAGGGATTTGTGAGTGAGGAGTGGGAGGAGAGGAGGGAGGGGGGCTACAGTCTGGATGTAAAAAGAATAAATTAATAAAAACAATTATTATTATAATACTTATTAATAACGATAAACAATAACTCCTTTAAAAAAGAAAATTTATAAGAGGTACAAAGAAATATTATATGGGGATTTAGGAACTATTTCTCCAAGAAGGCACAACACTTTTTGGTGCGTGTTTAGTGATGGTTAACATTAAAATACAAAACACTGTGTGCTTTAAACAGGTAGAACATTCAGAAGAAACAGAGGAAATAATTATTACACTTGAAATAACTATTACATTCCTTGAGATATGGAGAGATTCAATCCTCAGAAAATCAATAAAGACATAGTTACATTCAATACTATCAATTACTTGACTAAATACAGTTGAATTCACTAAACTACTTGACCAAACACCAAAGAATATATTAATTCCAAGCTTGTGTGTGCGTCATCCTCCCAGGTAGATCACACCTAATCTTTGAAGTACAACTTAAGGGAAAAAAAAATCACACAGTGTCTGTAGGCAAATCACAATAGAATTAAACTTAAAAAAAAAAATCAATAGCAGAAAGATACTTGAAAAATGCCCCAAATAGTTGGAGATTAAAAAAAGATACTTCGAAGTTAATCATTGGTCAAAAATAATTCTCAGAAGAAATGAATTAAATAAAACAACATCTGAAATTTTAGGATGCAACAAACTGTATGTAGAAGAAAATTTATAATTTTCAGTGATTATGGTATAAAAAATAAAAATCTGAAAACCAACTGTCAAATACTATACCAAGAACAGTGGAAATAGAAGAGAAAATTAAATCTGGAGTATAAAGCTATCAAAACATCATATATATGTATATATATGCATATATGTTTGCATATATATTTATATACATACCTATACAACATGCAATTAATATATACTCCTTAAATAAAAGACATAAACATTCATAGTTTGCCTTAAACAATTTTTAAAAATAATAAAAATCATATGAGCAGAGGACCAGGGAATTTGCTGTGAGACTGTGTTTCCTAGAAACATCAGGAATTTATATCAATAAAGTTTGACCAACATGATTGCTCAAGCTGAACAAGGACAATAAGAGACAGGACAATGGGGAAGAGGGAAATTCTATGAGGCTTCAACCCTACGCAAAGGATTACAGAAAACCAAGGATGCTGGGGGAAAAGAGAGCAATTGTTCTTGGTAAGAGCACGCCATCTGGTTATCCAATAGCAAATTGATGGTCCTGATAACATACATAAAATAACATAGAGACTGAACAAGTCTTAGGTAGGTATTTAGGAATATGTGCATCTGTAAAAACAATTGATGGAAAAAGAGACCACGAATTAGAAAAAGAGCAAGTTAAGTTATTAGGGAGTGTTTGGAGAGAGGAAATGAAGGAGGTAAAGAAGTAATTTTAATTTCAAAAAATTAAAATTAAAAAATTATATCTACAAACTATCGCAATCTGAAAAATCACTTTTGCTTACCACTAAAATTTTTGAAAATAATGTTGTCACTGTTTATATAAATTTATTTCAGCAATATTAAACAAGGTTACATGATGAAATGTCAATTTCAATTTTATGTATAATGTATTAATACAAAGTTAGTATAATATTTTATTAAAATAATGTGACAAAAATGGGGAAGAAATCAGTTAAATTGAGAAGAGAAATTAAATAGAGGTAATCAATAAAATAAAAACTAGCTTTTCAAAAAAAATCAAGAAAATAAATAAACCTCTAGCTAGGGTAACTACACAAGAGTGAATGACACAAATTACTGATATCAGGAACCAGATAGGAATCTCTGTGAATCTAGTAGACCTTAAAATGATGGGGAAGGATGCTGTGAACAATGTTATGCTTACGCATTCAGTAACAACTGTAATAGGACAATTCCTTGGAAGAGTCAATATTCCAAATCTCAAAAAATGAATGAATACTCTAGTTAGGTATATATGTGTTAAAAAAAATTTAGTCCATGAGTAGCAACATTCTACCACTGAAAGCATCAGGCTCAGGTGTGCACATTGGCAAATTATAAAAAATTTTCAAATAAGTGATTATAATACTTCTCTACAAACAATTTTAGAAGACTAAAACTGTAAAGTACTTTTCCACTCATTGGATGAGTTCAACATCACACTAAAATCAGTTAAAAACATTTCAAGGAAAAAAATATAAATCAACATAAGTCATGGACAGAAACGCCAAACAAGTTGACGAAATTTTTATAAGTCAAATCTAACAACATGTAAAAAGTATTGTAAATCATGATGACAAAGTACTTATCCTTGGTGTGAATGGCTGGCTCAAATTTAAATATTAATTACTCTACCAAATTTTAACAAGCCACAGGGGGGAAAAACACATCATATGAACAGGTTAACATGAATAAAGCATTTGACAAGAAATTAACACATTTAATTACTGAAGAGAAAAAACCTCCTAGTATACTAGAAGCTAAGATTTTACTCCCTCAACTTGATAGGTAATATCAAAGATATATGATGAGCAATTGGAACCCCTAAATCTTTAAAACAAGGTTCTGGAACCAGACAAGCCTGATCCCTCTTACTACACTTGACAAATGTGTGAAAGTCCGAGTCAACACAAAGAGAAATAATTTATACTCTGTCATGTATAGAATCATATCATTTCAAAATTAGATACTTTCACTTTTTCCTTTTCCATGTGTGTCCCTCTTACCTTCTTCTCTTGTCTTATTGCTCCTGTTAAGAAGAAGGAGCACCCTCTTGGAGGCAAGGGGGAGGAGGAATGGGATGAGGAACTATAGGAGGGGGACCAGGAAGGGGGGTATTGACTGAAATGTAAATAAATAAAATATGTTTTAAAAAAGAATCAGGAAATGCTGAAAAGACACAAAGACTTCAAGCATTGCATAACAGTGGAGAGGATGGATACACGCCCCCCCCCCGCCTTGTTATTGATTTTAGTTGGAATGGTCCAAGTTTTTCTCTATTTAGGATGATAGTGGTTATCAGTTTGTCTTACATATCTCTTAGGATATTGAAGAAATCCCTACATCTCTAATCTCTTCAGGTCTTTTACCATGAAGGGATGTTTGATTCTGTCAAAGAAGTTATCTGTATATATTGAGATGATCCTATGATTTCTGTCCTTGAGATCATTTTTGTGATCAACTACATTTATTGATTTACATATGTTAAACCAATCGTGTGTGTATTTGGAATGAAACCGACTTGGTCATGGTGAATGGTCTTTTTGGTGTGTTCTTAAATTTGGTTTGTCATAATCTGATTTAGATGTTAATCCCTTACCCATTTCGACATTTGTAGTTCCTGACATGATGCTTGGCAAAGAAGAGGAACAACAATTGTCTGAATTAATGGCTTACAAGTTCCTGACCTGAAAATAATTCAATGAAAAGAATTCTTTAAGCTATGGCTACTGTGAGATACTATAAAATTCTCAGTTGTCCATCAGGCTTATGCCAGATGCCTGTGAAAGGGTTTGTTCTGTTCAGAAGAGTTATCCTTCAAAGAAACAGTGTGTGATTGTTGGATTGATGGATGCAGTCCTCTACTTCTTGTCCTATAGCTGAGGAAAACTCTTCAGTATGCTCGAGGTCTCAAGGTTGCCTAGCAATGGAATTTAACCTACAGTATTGCTCATGTCCCTTCAAGTGTTGGAAGAGCTTCTCATCTGGCCAAAAATCTCTTTGACCAGTTATCTAAATAGTCTAACATATTAAAACATTTAGATAAAAATGAAATTTTTTAAAAAAATTTTTTAGGTGCAAGATAGGCTCAAGTCCCAGGATTTCTCTGAGTAGCAATATTCTCCACAATATTCACCAAATATAAGAGAAAATTATTCTTTCTAGTCAATTAGTATATTGCAAGGAAAAAAATTAAGCCTTATTAGAAAAGAAAACTCCTGAGTAGGTTTTATAGAACTTTTGTAATGATACATTTCTCTCAAAATAAAAAGAACTGACATAGGATTATACTATTAATTAGTTTTATTAATGTAATTAAAATGAAATTTTAATGAAATGAATTAATGCTAGGAACTGGATTAGTGGTTTTATGTGAATAAAAAAGTAAATAGATATGTAACTAGCACCTTTCCTTTGTTTAATGAAAAACGTCAAGGCTCACAATATTAAATCAATACTTGAATATTTAGGCAATCAATACCCTCAGAGAACTGGACAATGACTAATAGTATATAATACCACATTTATTTTATTTTTAAAGTAATTTTCCTACAAAGTCATTGAGAATTTAATACAACTTCTTGCCCTTTCTTTCTTTGTTTTTTAACCCACTGAGTTCAATTTGTACAGTTCAAATACTATTCCTTGGAGGAATACTCACTTATTTCACTTCAATATTCATTCATTCACTTGACAAATGCCATATATTCTAGGTATAGCATTAGACTCCAGGAACACAATGAGAAAACTAGGCAAGTCTGTGATTTTCTGTGACCACTAACCCTTCTCTGAGAATCCACTTAATTCTTTTTTACTCTTTAACAAATATCTGTCTTCATGAGTTCACTATTCCTAAGCTATACTTCCCCAAAATTCAACACATAAAATACTATCTTGAGTATGAATTATAATTCTTTAAGCATTTGATCAAGTAGAATACTATCTTGAGTATACATTGTAATTCTTTAGGCATCTGAGCAATGAATGTCAGCCACAAATGAGAAGTGAAAGGGTATCGTAATGTAAATTAACTAGTGAAGGAGCTCACCTAACATGAATAGTCCAATCGAAGAGTCTGAATTTGCTAGACAGCTTAAAAGATACCTTCTACATGCATGTGAACTAAAGAGGTATTTCATTTATGAGCTGATAGGTCCCAAATAAGAGTTTAGAGGAATAACTCCCTAAATATCAGAAGGAGAGATTCAGGTTCCGCTGCCTACAATCCTTTGTTCTTCATGTCTGTGGCATATAAAAGGCAGGCAATATCTCACTCTCTTGGGGGGCCCTGACCTTGTAAGAATTTCTCATTCCTCTGAAGTTTTGTGTGTGTGTGTGTGTGTGTGTGTGTGTGTGTGTGTGCGTGAGAGAGAGAGAGAGAGAGAGAGAGAGAGAGAGAGAGAGAGAGAGACTACATAAATATTTGAAAGTTCTCTAGTCTCCATGTCAATAAAAATATTCTTTGGCTCCATACCTAAGTTGTAAATGTAGCTGTCTTCTGAAAAGCTAAATCTACAGTATGATTGTTCCCCTCTCATTTACTCTTTAAACCACTGTATTTATTTTTGCTGTCTAAGACTTCTCTGAAAATATCTTAATAAAATACATTATTTTTCATATATATACATACATATATTCATACTTTATATTAAAGACTGAAGACTGGAAGAAGATAGAGCAGAAGAACAGCCACCTCTAATCTGTGAAGAGCAGAGATAGAAGAAACACCACAGTACATCAGGCAGGTCTACCACTTCCTTAGGATCATAGTGCAAAGCAGACAAACACTCCTTCCCTAGTCCTCTTGGAATGTGAAGTGATTCTGTCTTCACATCGTTTTGCTCCTACAGGTAGTTGATTCTGCAGGAGATAATAAATAAAAATGCCAAATCTATGATGAACTGGATACTATTACAATCCACAGCTTCAAAGGATAATGCAAATTATCCAAACACAGGGCTTTGTTGTCTTGACTTATCTTAAGATCATAATAACAAGATAATATTGCCCTCCATGTTTTCTTTTAGAACTTTAATATTTTAAAATACATTTTTAGGTGGCACACTGAAAATAAAAGTATTATATCTGGGGCATTTATAATTAGCACTGATTTTTTTGTAATGTGGTAAAAATTCTTTTCTATGGTGTGTTTCAAGTAGGATAAAAAGCATTAAAGTTAAGGTTCTCGAAAGCTCTTGCTGGTATTAGAACCAGTGAACAGCTAAGGCATAGCCAAGTGCCATATTTAGTGAGACTAAACATGTTTTTTAATAAAATACTTTAAAGGAAAGCAGTCTTCCACTATATTTCTTTAAAAGATTTTTGTTTATAATGCAGAAGATGTTGTTGAAACAGGGAAACCTATACCTTTACCTATTCCGTTGATCAGTTGATATTTATCATGATTGTAAAGGCTGAGTTTTTCCAGTTATATTGTTAGTGTTGAGGTGTATTCAACATTAATATTAAATAATTTCTAGACTTTCAAATTGCTTACGTCATACTAGTCTGTGGTTGACTATGATTACAAAAATCATCCCTTCATTTTTCCCTTTTATTGAAAATCGATTTTTTCTCATATAATATATCCAGATTATAGTTACCTCTCCTTCTATTCCTCTCAGTTTTTTCCCATCTTCCCTCCCTTTCCCTCTGGATCTGTGCCTCATTAGAAAAAAACAGAAACAAAACCAGAAACAACCAACCAAACGAACATACAAAAAACCCACAGATTTTCAAGAGACAGCAACTAAACATGACAAAATAAAAAGTAATAAGATCAAGCAAAAACTATCATATCAAAACTGGGCAAGGCAACCCAAAAGGAGCAAAAGAGCCTCAAGAGCAGGCACAAGAGTCAGGGACCCCCGTGTTCTCACAGTCAACAGTCCCTTAATAGCTATAGTATAGACATAGAGGACCTGGTGCAGACCCCTGTAGATCCTCTGCCTGATGCTTCAGTCTTTGTAAGCTCATATGTGCCTTGCTTAGTTGAGAGGCATTGGGTCACATTAAATTGAGTGCTAGAAATAATGTACTAATCATTATTTAGTCCTAAAAACAACTTAGCCAGTGATTTCCTTTAGTTCCTAAAAGTATAAATATCACAAACTCATCTGCCACCAATCACAGTGCTGCTCCCTCCCCATCCCGGATCCCGTTTGCCTCAGCTGTCTGTAGCTTGGAAAAAGATTTGAGTAGAACTTTGCTGCCTCATAACCATGCTTATGTTCGTGCTAAAGACAATTAGTTCTCCAACTGCTGTGCTACAGTTGCATTCTGGGAGGAAACTGGAAAACCAAATAAAACCAAAACAACAGCAATAAAAAAAATTCTACTTGGGAGGCAGAGGCAGAGGCAGGTGGATTTCTGAGTTCAAGGCCAGGCTGGTCTACAGAATGAGTTCCAGGAGAGTCAGGGCTATACAGAGAAACCCTGTCTCAAAAAACCAAAAAATAAATAGATCGATTGATAGATAGATAGATAGATAGATAGATAGATGGATGGATGGATGGATGGATGGATGGATGGATGGATGGATGGATGGATGGATGGATGGATGGATAGATAGATAGATAGATAGATAGATAGATAGATAGATAGATAGATAGATAGATAGATAGATAGATAGATAGATAGATAGATAGAAATTTTAAAAAAGAAAGAAAAAACCAACTTCAATAGTAGTTCATAGACAGCATCCTACCATTTTAAAAGATTTCTGAAATAATTCTATACAGTTTACATTTTGTATCATGTATGAACACTAAAATGGCCTTCATCAGGTCATCTGGTGATTGGACAATGGTGTTCTTAAATACCTGAAAGGATTCTTTCAGATTTTGTGTTAGGGTGTCTCTATATGTCTGCCTCAGTGTGTGCATGTGTCTCATTGCCTCTCTTCATCTGTCTCTCTGTCTCTGCTGTCTTTCTCTCTCTCTCTCTCGTGGTATATGTGTGTGTATTCCTGAAGTGTTCTTAAATACATGAAAGGATTCTTTCAGAGTTTCTTGTTAGTTTCTCTCTGTGTGTCTATTTCCATCTCTCTGTCTCTCTGTGCATGCATGTGTCTCATTGTCTCTTTCCATCTCTGTCTGTCTCTCTGCCTCTCTGTTTCTCTGTTTCTGTCTCTCTCTGTTTCTGTCTCTCTCTTTGAATCTGTCTCTGTCTCTCTGTCTGTTTCTCTGTGTTTCTGAATCTCTGTGTCTCTCTCATGTGTGCATGTATATGTTTCTCTGTGTGTGTGTGTGTGTGTGTGTGTGTGTGTGTGTGTGTGTGTGCTCACATGCATGCATACGGTCCTGCAGTCAGTCAAACCTTAAACTCTCAATTAACAAGTGAATAACTCTGCCTCAGACTCATTTCCTCGTTGTACAGAGCATTAGGATAAGTCTAGGATATAAGACTTATTAGTACTTTCATAAGTAGGCTCAGCTCTATATTTACACGTTTCTAACCAGTTTTCCAGGAATACATGGTTTCCTTCCATAACCCTTATAGGTCTTATCTCTAACTCTCATTCTAAACTTCTTGGTTACCTTAATGTATTGCAAAATTTTATCCTCCGCATCAGGATTAGGATGTTAATGCTATTATGTGGCAAATAGCTCTACAAAAGATGTTGTTAGCACTCCAGCAAACTTTTCACCCAAACACGTAAAGACATGCTTGTAAATGGTTTAGTCCACTGAATCACCAGATGTGGCAGGCAAGAATAATCTTCTGGTATTGGGGCTGTAAAGGACCTTCAGCATTTTTTTTCACCTCTTTCCATGACTTACAGGAAGCCAATTTTCACAAAGATGTAGGCTATTGGTCTAGAAGACTATTGTGAAATTGAATAATTGAAGGGAAAAGCAGGACAAACTAAGGTGCTCAGAAGCTTACTGTTTTGGAAGGAACTGATCTGGGCTTTGGTATTTTTTTTTTGTCTTGTTTTTAATAACTTCCCCTGAATTGCTACAAGCCTTTGCCCAATCCTTAATGTTCTGAAAAGATCGATTGTGACATGTTTTGCTGACATTCTTGTTGCTTTTATGGATGAGAGAATTTTTGAAGGTCCTCATTTTTTGTCTTCATCCAAGTTTCAATTGGTTGTTATTTTAGGCTAAAATTAAATTTTGCTATAATTTTTTTCTAATTATTTATCAGAACTCAATTAAAATGTGATAATTGAACATTTCATCAAGATTCTTGATAATGTTCTTCTTGAGAAATCAAAAGAGATGTATGTAAGTGCACAGGTTGTTTTTAAATCATGCTGCCTGAGGGGTCTTAACCTCACTATGGAGTGTGGCAATGCCCTGTGATATAAACTCATAATTCTTCAGCATATCTTGGACTGTGGAACCTTAACACAGTTGTTCAAGACATATAAAGCCATCTCAATAGACATTCTGCAATGATCCAGCTGATACTACTATTGATTATATTCTCTTTCCATAATATAAAAACTGGCTCCAATTTATCTACAGCAGTGTTTCTCAACCTGTGAGTCACAACTCCTTTGAGGACTGGAAGAGCCTTTACAGGGGTCACCTAAGATCATCAGAAAACACAGGTATTTACATTACCATTCATAATAGTAGAAAAATTACAGTTATAATGTAACATTGAAAATAATTTTATGATTGGAGGGTCACCACAATGTGGGGAACTGTATTAAAAGGTCTCAGCATTATAAAGGTTGAGAAACAGCTGATCTCTATGAAAATATTAGCAAAATTATAATTTTCCCAGGTTATTTATTATTCTGTTGTATTCTTCAATTTCCTATGTCAATTGGATTCTGAGAGAGAATTCAGCTAGGATTTTATGTCCCCTCCCAACACAGGCCCCTGAGAGCACTAAACCGCCTTAAAACAGACTTTACAGACAGTGGAGCCAATCTGCTCAGGGCTGAATCTAGACTCCATCATTGTTTTTGCTGTACTTTTGAGAAACTCTATATGCGGAGCCATGGGACTGTTTTATTATAGCCTGTTCATGGTGTGTTTGGCCTCTATCTTTTAATTTTTAAGATCCAACGATTTCAAACTTGCTGATATCTCTTTTATATAGCATATGATTGGAAGAGACACCATTCTCAGCACTGTTCACACTAAACATGATTTAAAATCGATCAAGTTCATGCCTACCAACGGGTGAAGCCAGTGTGCATATGTATGGTGTGTGTGTGTGCATGCATGCATGCACATTCACTCACATATATACAACGGCATGTGAACAAAATACTAACACTGATAGACTATAGATAAACCTGAAGGATATTAATTAAGTGAAATAAGCCAGGAACAGAAAGACAAGTACATGTCCAGTCAATGGACCGAGTTCTTCCTCTTACTGTTCCTTGTATTATTCTATATACTTCTGAGGAGAGCTGAATGAGCCTTTCACAGGGGTCACCCAAGTTCATCAGAAAACACAGATATTTACATTGCCATTCATAACAGTAGCAGTTATGAATAGCAGAAGTCTATTGAATTAGAACTACTACTAGCAGTAGATCAATAAATTACAAACTACTTTTCTAGAAATAAAAGTTCAGAATAACTTGTTATGTTTTTCCTTAAGGTAAGGTGTTCCATAGCCCAGAGGGCCTTGAACATGCTCTGTAGTCTAAACTTGAACTCCTGATCCTCCTCTCCTGCTTCTGCCTCCCCAGGTTTACTGGTATACCTCACCACACCTGGCTTCAGAGTAAGTTTTAATGGAACAAAATAGGAGTAGAGCATCTACTTTGAAATATGAGTGGTTTGCCGTTTTGTCTCTGCGGTTAATTGATTTTCTTATCATGGGGAACTCAAGTGGTGCTTTGCTCTTGTTCTGAAGATGGTGTAACACGGCACAGAAAATCTAAAGAGAACTCAATAATCACTGAGGCTCGAAAGTGTGAATATACAATTCTGTGCAGACAAGTTAAGCATTAGTAATGAATGCTGAAAGAGCTTCTTTTAAAAACAGCCATCTGAACACTATGTCCTAAGGAATAGAACCGAGTCTGACTCTCATTTTAAATTGCAATCAGTGAGGGGATGGTTGAAGCCTGAGGAATTTTGTATTCATTATAAAGAATCTACGTCAATAACATCTTGACAAGACCTTACAGACCAATTTGTAAAACCTGGCTAATTTATATTGATCAGTTCCTGGTAACATCAGTCCCAATGGAGAAAACAACTTTTTTTATTTTTTATTTTCTATATTCTTTATTTATATTCCAAACGATTTCCCCTTTCCCAGTTCCCTCCTCCCTGAAAGTCCAATAAGCCCTCTTCCCTCCCCGTGTTCCCTAGTCAACCCCTTCCAGCTTCTCTGTCCTGGTATCCCCTACACTGCTACATCCAGTCTTTCCAGGACCAGGGGTCTCTCCTTCCTTCTTCTTGGAAACCAATTGATATGTGAATTGTGTCTTGGGTATTCCGAGCTTCTGGGTTAATATCCACTTATCAGTGACTGCATACCATGTGTGTTCCTTTGTAATTGGGTTACCTCACTAAGGATGATACTTTCCAGTTCCAACCATTTGCCTAGGAATTTCGTGAATTCATTGTTTTTAATTGCAGAGTAGTATTCCATTGGGTAAATATACCATATCTTCTATATCCATTCCTCCTTTGAGGGACATCTAGGTTCTTTTCAGCTTCTGGCTATCATAAATAAGGTTGCTATGAACATAGTGGAGCATGTGTCCTTATTGCAGGCCGTGGAGGCCTCTGGGTATATGCCCAGGAGTGGTATAACAGCGTCCTCTGGGAGTGTCATGCCAAGTTTTCTGAGGAACCGCCAGACTGCTTTCCAGAGTGGTTGTACCAGCTTGCAATCCCACCAGCAGTGGAGGAGTGTTCCTCTTTCTCCACATCCTCACCAACACCTGCTGTTTCCTGAGTTTTTGATCTTAGCCATTCTGACTGGTGTGAGTGAAATCTCAGGGTTGTTTTGATTTGCATTTCCCTAATGACTAAGGATGTTGAACATTTCTTTAGGTGCTTCTCAGCCATTAGATATTCTTCAGGTGAAAATTTTTTGTTTAGCTCTGTACCCCATTTTTAATAGGGTTATTTGGCTCTCTGGAGTCTAACTTCTTGAGTTCTTTGTATATCTCGGATATTAGCCCTCTGTCGGATGTAGGGTTGATAAAGATCTTTTCTCAATTTGTTGGCTGCCACTTTGTCCTTTTGACAGTGTCCTTTGCCTTACAGAAACTTTGTAATTTTATGAGGTCCCACTTGTCAATTGTTGATCTTAGAGCATACGCTATTGGTGTTCTGTTCAGGAAATTTTCCCCTGTGCCCATGTATTCAAGGCTCTTTCATAGTTTCTTTTCTATTAGCTTCAGTGTGACTGGTTTTATGTGGGGTTCCTTGATCCACTTGGAGTTGAGCTTAGTACAAGGACATAAGAATGGATCAACTTGCATTTTTCTGCATGCTGACATCCAGTTGAACCAGCACCATTTGTTGAAAAGGCTATCTTTTATCCACTGGATGGTTTTAGCTCCTTTGTCTAATATCAAGTGACCATAGGTGTGTGGGTTCATTTCTGGGTCTTCAATTCTGTTCCATTGATCTACATGCCTGTCACTGTACCGATACCATGCAGTTTTTAACACTCAGTTGTATAATTCTCTGTTTTCTCACTTGGTTGCCTAAAACTTTATCATGAAGCGGGGGGGGGGGGGGGACACTAAGTAAAGTTCAAAGGACAGAAGCCCTTTGGACATGTAGAAAGTAGAAGTAAACTTTCACAAAAATAGTAAGTTTGAACAATTTTTATCAACAAGACTTGCTTACTTATGCTGGACCACACGCATTTGAGAGCTTGCAGATGTTTTATTTAATGAGATCCATGAGAAAACTCTACATCTTACTGCAGACACTCTTGTTTGAACGCGAGACTAGAGGTGAGAATGCTGGTCACCAATGCTCTGTAGGAAATGAGATTCTGAATTAACAGTAGCCAAAGTGTACCATTTGCCACCAGGAATCTGGTTTCCCTCGGTTATGTTGTATATAACTTTGAACTCTGAAATACTCTTCCCAGTGATCTGCATAATCATGCAATTGGCTTCCTAGAGGGAAAGGGGTCCAAGGGAAAAGGAAGGGGAGAAATTGAAACACTTATTTCTTCTAGCTCCATGTCTGCTTAGCCATGGATAGCTAGTACTTGAATATCTCTCCATGAGACCACTGTTTGCAGAAAGCAGATTTTTCTCACTATCATCATTCTCACTAAACTCTGGTTCCAGTCCTTAATTGTCATCTTTGCGTTTCCTGACTGTTTGGTTGATTAATTTCTGTGACTGCCTTCTCTGAAGTCTTTATCTCATCTACACTTACTAGCCCTGCTGAACACAGAACCAACAGCAGCAGTTTTCCTAAAATCTGACCTCAAAACAGAAGTGTTGCTGATATGGAGACAGTCCCTACTGGCTGGAAGGTGTTAGGCATACTATTAAAGGATACACCGGTTAACCATGCAAAGTATAATAACCACAGATCTTTCAAGAAGTAGCCACTGATGTAATACTTGTATGAACATCATGAAAGTGTCCACTTTTTGGTTGAAGTATCATACTACATAATGAAAGGCATATATGGCACCATTGTCAGAGCAAGAACTTGAGACTAAGGCAAAGGCCCTAGAGAAGAGTCTACTACTATTTCATTGTTGTTAAAGAACCCAGATGTCCCTCAACGGAGGAATGGATACAGAAAATATGGTATATTTACACAATGGAATACTACTCAGCAATTAAAAAGAATGAATTCATGAAATTCTTAGGCAAATGGTTGGAACTGGAAAATATCATCCTAAGTGAGGTAACCCAATCACAAAAGAACACACATGGTATGCAGTCACTGATAAGTGGATATTATCCCAGAAGCTCAGAATACCCAAGACACAATTCACATATCAATTGATTCCCAAGAAGAAGGAAGGAGAGGCCCCTGGTTCTAGAAAGATTGGATGCAGCAGTGTAGGGGAATACCAGGACAGAGAAGCGGGAGGGGGTTGACTGGGGAACAGGGGGAGGGAAGAGGGCTTATGGGACTTTCGGGGAGGGGGGAACCGGGAAAAGGAAAATCATTTGGAATGTAAATAAAGAATATAGAAAAAATAAATAAATAAAATAATATCAACATCCAAAAAAAATGGCTATAGTATTCAACCAGATCTTAATGACTTACCATTCTACCCACAGATTAACATGTCTCTCAACCATCATTATAGAAGATTCCATCTTCAGTAAACCATGATTAACACAAAAACCCACAACTAGTCATGGTACGAAGAATAAGAGACTGTAGAATGTGAAGTCTTAAATGGAACAAATATATCAAATTCCCTCCTCCCTAAGCTCATGGACCATTTTGGAAAAAGAAGTGGAAAGAGAAGAGTCAGAGGTAGTGGATAACTGAAAGGTATTGGTATTTTCTGGATACAACAGGGCAACTGCAACTGTACATTTACAGCAGTTATGACAGGGTACATAGTATCTGTACAAACCAGCTTAAACGGAGAGGTGAGGTAGGTTCAAAGTCCCAGCCTTAGCCAAGGAGTACTGGCAATTAATAGATGCCAGAAGAGGGAAGGCCAGCCCCTGTAAGTCAACCTTAACACAGACCACACATTCAAAAAATATAGATATAACAACTTGGACCTGATAAATATAAACTATGAAAAAGCAGACACACTGATTGTTGGGTAGGGAAGAAGGATCTAGGGAGAAGTGAGGGGGAATAAATATGATCAAAACACACTACATAAAATCATCAAAAAACCTATTTTTTAACTTAAAAAAGAAATATTGGATGGAATTGCTTATTTATTGGGTAAGTTAAAAAGCAATATTAAGACTGGAGGAAAAGGAGGAATATTAGCAATATGCATCATGCTGCAGTATAACACATCATCATCATGGGCAACAAGAGGCATAATTAAAATAAAAACAGCCTATTAGAAAATTTTGTATCCTTAGAATGTACCAAGCATTAGAGTAACACTTTCAGTCTGACAGATAATATGTCTACTTTATTATTGGCCTAGAGATAATTCAAAGAGAGAGAAAATGGGACATTCAGTTTCTCAATCCAAGACTTGGGAATGGAAATCAGAAAGGTTCCAAGGGATCTTTACCTCACATTATTGTTTGCAATAGCCAGGGAATTCATACCTGTTAATTAGTCACAGTAGCTTATGATACTTCTGTAATTTTTCTGATCCTACATTACTGATTTCAACACTTCCAAGTCTCTTATGCTAACATAATGCCTTGCTCATGAGGGCTTAGAATCGTGATGGGGAGGGGGTCATAAACAGCTAGAATAAATAGATGAGGATAGTCTCAATATTCCTAGTGCTTTTCCTCGTTTTTAGTGAACTGTAACTTCTATTATAAGCTTAACAGGGAGAGATGATCACTATCTGTGGAGCCATATGAGTCATTAGTTGATTTCTAATCAATGATACTATTCCTAGGAATGGAACTTGTAAGCAGCTGTGGGTAGCAACCTAAAATTAAAAGTTCCAGCTCTAATTTTTAAAAAAGCTCACTTTTAAAGCCTCCTATTTTGTTCACGGTTGCAGCTAAAACAATGCCCTAACTGGAAATTCCCGATGGAGATGAAGCCTGCAAAACTCAATCTTCCAGTTGTTCTCTCGGGACCCTGTGTCTTTGTATTTCATTGTTTCTGATCACTGAAAAAAGAGACATGCCCAGATCTCCTGAAGATAACTAGATAGTAACTGTTTTAATATTAATCTCTGGGATTCTGACGCATAAATGAGATGCCTCAGTTAAGGTTGGGGGTTTATGCTGTTCAGGTGACAAATTGATTTGTTGAAAAATATTATATATACACAAGAATAAAAATAATCCTATGAAAATTAATCTGAATTTTTTTATTTTCTATTTTTTTTAATTTACATTCCAAATGATTTCCCCTTTCCCAGTTCCTCCCTCCCCGAAAGTCCCATAAGCCCTCTTCCCTCCCCCTGTTCCCCATTCAACCCCCTCTCACTTTCTATGCACTTTGCAGTATTTAAAGGCTTAATATAAACATCTTTCCAGAAGCAGATTAGTAAGAATCTGATGTAAGTATTTACATATAAATAACTTCTTACTCTGTTCATCTCTTTTTAAAAATCAAACAGCATAAGGGACAGTAGATCATTCTTGTTTTCACGTGTTGTGCCATTTCTATTGTTATATGACATTATTTATTTTAGGAACTATTGATCCTTTTGAAATTCTATACACCAGCTTCCCATCCAGTTTATAATCTCGCCTAGGCTAAAAGTGTGTGATATCCCCATCCAGTCTGTCTGCTGCTCCTCTGTCGATGGCAGAAGACTTGTCCAATGTATTAGGTTGTACTAACACTATTTCTTTGGCAACTCTGATGATTTGGTAAACCTTTAAATGCCCTGTAATAAATCTATTTTGTTCTAATTTGTTTTGGAGCATTCTACTTTCTGCAAGTGAACCCTGACTAAAATGGCAATATATTTATGATTTATTGGTTCACAGTATAAAATATTCCATGATTATAAAAGCAGTGTCGTTAAATAACACATATAAAGAAAACAGAGTTGTGCTGCTTTTGTTTGAAATTTGTAATCTATATGTATGTATACATACATATATATACTAACGCCATTCCACTTTTGACAGAATAATGAAGCCATTATATTTTGGTAAAACACATTATTGTTTTTTTAATTCTCAGAATCTAAGAATAAATGGTGACTTTGACAAGGGACAATGTGTCTTCATGCCGAGGACCACGAGAGGTTAAATGCTTTCTTTTGGTTAATAAGTCAACCGCTCTGAATGCCTGGGATCTTAAAATGTCTAAACCACAATGTGTTGGGAATTTTAAAATGCAGGTTTACATAACCTGAGTGAATGACTGAAATATTGATGTGGGCATTACTGTGGAAAGAACATTAACTGCCTTTCTTAATTTTGAATGTCAGTCTTGAGCTCTGTCAAGCTGCTTTGATGAATAAACTATCCCTGATGAAGTAACAGCAACTGATACACAGCTGATTTGACCAAAAGAGCAGAAACTATAAAATAAATAATGTACAAATCTTATTTTCTGGGAACCTTCAGGCCAAGTATGCCTCCTTTGGAAATGTCAGAACAAAACATGTAAATGGTGACATTTAATCTATTTTTTAAAAAAAATAATACAAATAACTCTCCTCTGTAAAGGTTGAAGTTTTTTTTTCTTGACTATCTATACACAGTAGCAATGCTGGAATTGGTTAAGTCTCCATTAAATTTCTTCAGAGCTATGATGGATAAAACTGATAATAATACACACTAACACTTAACGAGTCCCTAACCTTGTGGATCTCTGTTAGGAGCCTGAAATATTTTAAATGTTCTTGATAAGTTAGAGAGGTAAAAACTCCTGAATGCCACTGAAGTAAACAGAGATTGGAATTTGCATTTGAAAGGACATCTGCCCATCTGGACTACCATTTATACTTCTTCAGTAGCTCTGCAGTGATTGGGTGATATATCTCATAGCATGGTGTGGTTTTCATGTGCATACAGTCAGCCGTGAGCTAAGTTTTTAACAAAGTATCTTGCATCCTATCTTTCCTTCTAAAGCTGTCTTTCTCTGCCTATCAAAAGTTTGTATATAGGTCTTTCTTCCTTCTCTTGTTAAGGATCCATGCTCTTAAAAATTGGGCATCATTACCTTTGCTAGGCGCCATAATTATAATTTTCTCAAGTTATTCTAGAAGAAAAGGTGAGAAATCTATTGTTTCATTCTCTTCCAGATCACTGCCCTTTTAAATGCACATGTTCAGTAGAGAATTTGAGAGTCAGTTTTATAAGCTGACTCATATTGGGGTGAACAGCTGAGATCCTCTGACTTCATGCCCTCATTTGGACAATGGATTCATTAATGAAACAGTCATAGGAGCCAAGAGAAAAGCAACAGAAATACTCAATACTGTGTCTCATGTAAAATAACAATATCCTCCATATGTGGATGGATCTCTTTATGAGCGTTACCAGCTACTTGAGGCAGCCAAGTGAATGGTCTCCCTCTTCTTCCCTGAAGGAACAGTAACTATTTTTTTTTTACTGAGATTGATGCATATTTCAGATATGTCTTTCTTTTTCTACCTGTAAAGTCTTGGTTAGCTAAGCTTAACTATCAGAGAATGTCTTAATAATCATATAATCCTGCATTAACATAACAACATCCTAAAGGATCCGTTGGTCCATCAACATTTGTATTAGCTATTTGTCTCTGGAATGACAGAGGTTGGTATACTTCTCAGAGAGGCAGTGAAAGTATTCCCAATGGAGGTGACTTGCAGAAGTTAGTGTAGCTAAGAGAAACATACTGCTACCTGGAATCCAGAGGGTGTCAGCAAGAGTAACTGTTCTCCTACATATAAGTTTTATTTTCTATCCAAATAAATTTAAGACACTCCTCTGTTAAGCGCCTATGCTCCTTAGGAAAGCGAAGGAGGAAGGGATCCTTTACCAGGTCTTGTATTAAGCTGTGATTTGCTACTTTGTCATTTGATGTTCCTTGAAACCTTTGTCTTATACAGGGAAAGAAGTATATAGTAAACTTTAGGGATTTCCTGGAATAGAAAATACTGTCTGAAAATTGTATGCAACCAAGTACATTGCATCTTTGAGTTCTGGGTCCCTGTCTCTCCATCAGTTCAACCAAAGCACTAGCTGAGGTTGAAAGAAATCTAGGTGTTGCCGAGGAAGAAGAGGATGGGTATCAATTACGGATTCAGAAAGAGCAGTAACTTATCTTTTGTTCCCCTACTTTAGCCACTTATTAGCTATTGCTTTAAGCTCCAGAACACAGAATGTACTTAAATCTGCATCAAAGTGCAGAGGAATTACCCAGTTCTGCTTTATCACTTCGGTGGACTCCAGCTCACATCTGTATCTTTCCCTTTGAAAATCCTACTTAAGAAAATTATGTCAATTCTGTTCCTTCTGTTCTACAATCTGCTTCTTCAGCCCTGGATAATTTGGTAGCCCTCAACTGCTTTTACTTTGGTGAAGTTTCAAACTTAATACTCTTCTACTGGCATAAGTCTGTTCCAGATGCTTCTAGCCTTAGCAGCCAGGGCACTGTTTAGTAAGGATACTCTAAGACTTTATTTTAGGAAATTGTACCTTACAACAGAGGTTCTAATTAACTTTCTAAATGCTGAAGTCGAATGTTTCACATAAAAAATGAAAATCAGAGGATATAACGTAACAGTCAGAAAAGCTTCAGTAAGTATTTGATTAACTACAAACCTTTTGGAGAACGTATCTTGTACCTGATTTGATGTCGAGGTTTCCTGGAAATAGGAAATAATAACAACAAAGTTCACTGCATTTTTAATTTTTGCCAAAACCTCTAGTGAAATTCCCTTTTCTCATATTTTCTCATGCAATCAATATTTTGTGAATTAATAATAAAGAACTGGACCAATGTGCATATGCTAAAGGTTGGAGAATAAATTATAGCAATGGGGGGGGTGAAGGCTGAACTTTTAACCTTCAAATTGCTCCATTAACAGTTTGCCCTCCAGTAACACAGATCAACACCTTCTGCACAGGGTGGACCTTCCTGGGAATTAGCTAGAGCAAACTTTACTTCTGAAAAGCAACATATATTGAACGTAACACAAATCACATTGTCTTTTCTGATAAAATACTCCAAGGTGTTATCTAGTTTGTTCTATTGGAATTTGCACTGCTTGACATTTTAATATTTCACTATTTCTCTTTTATTTTAGTTTGTTTACCTTTTGTGACATTTGTTGTATTTCAATGTAATTTTTATACAACAAATACATGTATAAACACATGCATCTCCAGTATTATTATCAAAAAGCTCACTATAATACATAGATGTCTACCTTACTTTATCTTAAATTTGGGGGAAGCATTATTTTTGCTTTCTGCTGTAGTTGAACTTAGAACATTTTCTACAGGCTCATACATTGATATTTATTCCATAGCAGGTGGTGACTGTCTGAGGAACCTTCAGGGGATGAGGCTTAAGAATGCAGATGTAATTCATCTCTAAGAGATGAACTTTGAAGGTTTTACTTGTCACTGGTTCCAGAATTTTCTCTTTGATTTCTGATCTGCCAGAATACTGCTCTGGCATATGATGTGGCCACCATAGAATAGACTGCATCTCCACACCTTCTTTGCCACAACAAGTGAAATTTGCAAAATTACCAGCACAGTTAAATTTTTCCTCAACAAACTTGTATGTATCAAGTAATTTTTATCACAGTGATACAAAATAACCCAAACAATGCTCTATATCGTAAATATCAAGAAAAATTACTATTAATAATGCTTAATATTGAGACATTTGAGAGTAAGATATATCATATTGTTTTTTGCTTGAAAAACTTGCCCAACCCAGTTGCAGGGAGCATTTCTTACCAGTAGGATGCTCACATTCAAGTGCAGTTTATTGATCAGATTGTGAATATTACATTAACACTTATATTTTGTCTGCCACCCAAACTATCCTTTTGTCATTTGACTCAACGCTCTTTCCTGCAATTCATTTTTACATTGAGGCATCTAAACTAGGATCACTTCTTTAATATATTTTAAGTTGTTATTTCTCTTCAGTCTTTTGAATCTTGAACAACATCTTAGCTTTTAAATATGAAAATGTGTAGTTGTCAATAGCATGGTTTTTTTTACTAGAATGTCACTTATTTTGAATTTGATGTTTCTTCAACATTAAATACAAATTTTTAACTCTGAGTCAGTAAGTGACCCATGTGACCCATATGAAATGGTGTTCTTTCAAGATGTTACCTCCACAGGCATACAATGTTACCATGTTGGTCTTCTTTTATTTTGTGCTATAAGGTTGGCTTTCATTCATATATATATATATATATATATATATATATATATATATATATATATATATGAATGTATATATATATTCATATATATATACATGAATGTATATATATATATATCACATTTCATTATATCATATTATGTAATGCACTTATACATTTCAATATATTATAGTTATATATTTATTTTATTTATTTACATTTCAAATGTTGTCCCCTTCCTGGTCTCCCCTCCACAACCCCCCACCCCATCCCCACTCCCCTTTGCCTCTAAGAGCATACTCCCCACCTACCTATCCACTCCTGCCTCACCCCTCTAGCATCCTCCTACACTAGGGCATCAAGCCTCCACAGGCCAAGGGTCTCTCCTCTCATTGAATACAGATAAGGCTGTCCTCTCCTGTATATGTAGCAGGAGCTACAAACCAACTCATATATTCTATTTGGTTGGTGGTTTAGTCCCTGGGAGCTCTGAGGAATCTGGTTAGTTGACATTGTTGTTTTACCTGTGGGGTTGTAATCCCATTCAACTACTTTCCTCCTTTCCCTAACTCTTCTGTTAGGTTCCTGGGATCAGTCTGATGGCTAACTGTGAGTATCTGCATTTGTATTAGTCAGGTGCTGTCAGAGCCTCTCAGAGGACAGCTACACCAGGCTTAATATTATCAGATTGAGAAAAATGATAAAACACACATATTCAAAATATTAATCATACATGGACCTTTGTAGCTTGTACCTGACAGTGTTTATGAAGCTTTAACCTTCCTTTGCAAGTTTAGATTTATAGTAGAAGTTTTCCATTTTAATTTTAACTGCTACAAAAAGATCGTTAGGAAGTCAGTCAATGTTTGATACATACACCACATAATGCTTTTATTGAATAATGTTTTAAATAGGTTAAACACATATATCCTGCAAAATTTTTATTATTTATTTATGTTCAAAGTTGAATTTCAAGACTATATTGCTTTGACATAAAATTACAGTATATAGTCTGATAAATAAAATATCTAATATTAATTAGTAACTAGGTGAAGACATGATTTCTCTACAACCATCTACACTATTTTGCTGATAGACAGTATCTACATGTAAAATATTTTATCTGCTTAATAATAACACACTTTAGATATCCTAAATATCTGAAGACATTTAATAATCTAAGATATTTAGATTATTCAAGTAATGTATAGAAAATCAATGGTTAGTGATTCTCCTAATAGATTTATTTAAAGAAAACTGGTTGAAGTGTTAGGATATCGATATATGATAGGTTCTGGTCTGTTGTTTCATCATCTTATAATGGAAAACTTATAACTCTGAAGCTTATGAAGTCTACTTAGCTCAATGACTGGTTCTATACTTAGAACTACATAGGTAATTGTGTATTTGTTGTTAAAAATCTCTGATTTGCTATGTTTGAAACAAATATTTGAATACCTTTAAAATATTAATGAAAAACAGACAAAAACTTAGAGCTTTTTAAAGTTTTGTTTCTTCTTTACATAAAGAAAAGGCACGGTGCTGATAGGATAGCTTTGATTAAAGAAATAATGCTAATAGTCAATAAATAGTTGGTTAATGAATGAACCAAACAAGTATAATTTTCAAAGAAGATTAAAAGCATACCTAACGTACTAGAAATGTTGTTTTATTATCTCTACAAAATAATCAAGAAAATATCTTTCAGGAAGGGAGGAAACAGGAAAGGGGAAATGATTTGGAATGTAAATAAAAAACCTTAGAAAATAAAAAAAGAAAAAAAAGAAATAAATAATTTCAAACCAGTAAATCAAAAAAAAAAAGAAAGAAAGAAAAAAAGAAAAAAAAGAAAGAAAGAAAAAGAAAAAGAAAGAAAATATCACTGTGAGCTGGGGCTAATATAAAATTGAATTAGTAACTTTTCAACAAGCATGTTATTCATTTTTAGAGACGTAAACCTTATCTTGAACATGCAGAAGACTGGAAATTGATGCCTAGCTCTCACCATATACAAAATTCAAATCAAGGTGGACCAAACACTTTAATGAAAGAC